>CM057158.1:3463-152454 GCA_029962745.1 Echinometra lucunter
CATACACATGTAGCTACTAATGAATTTGATTGTTGATAGCTCTTCTTTCTCAACCTCCTCCATTTTTCTAAAGGTATCAAGGTAATGTGTAAAGGCAAGTCATATACACACTGGAGTGAATCTAGGGGCTCGGGAGAACACAGGAGAACTGAACATTACACATGGAAAATTGTATTCTTCAAGCAGGAGGTCATTCTACGTGGTGCAGGTAAATGTTTTGCATTTCAGAAACTGATCTTGGGCAATTCTATGGTAAGAGTGTAATTCCATTACCAACATTTTTAGACTTTCTGTGCCTCTTTTGTTCTCTGCCTCCCTTCTCACCATTTAATACTCTGTAAATATACCCATTCTTTCATGTGAGCTCTTTCATTCCAACAGTTTTATTCTTACATTCATGGTATAACACCTTGGTAATGGAATTACCAGAAAAAAAAGTGCCAATTTTAAACTTCAAACGTGTCTTCTAAAATCAAGCATGCATTATACCAACACAGACTAAGATTGTGAAATTCTTTATTGTTTCAGCTTTCTTTTAATTCAAAGGTTTGGCTATTCAGGGCTATCAAAGTGATTATTTTTACTATAAATGTGAAGTAAGGTGAAACATTAAGTTGCAGACTGCATGGTTCATGGTTGCTGCTTGTTTGCCTATGTTTGCATCTTATCTTCTAAAATTTCTTCCTCTTATTGTTCTTCTTCCTCCTCTTTATTTGGTTAACATGTACAATACATGTACTGTATGTTTGAATTCTAAAAAGAGAGAGAAGGTAGACTATTTGCCTTGCTCAAAGGAGTAGGTTGTACTAGTCTTGATTACATTGCAAGTCAAAATTTTTACAGGTCATGTTTTTTATGAAAAGGGTTATGAAAAGAAACATGTCTGATTATGTTGAGAAAATGTTTATCAAACTATAATCACTATTTCTCAAAGTATTTTCTTTGATTAACAGGAAAAAACAACAAAGCAGCTAGCAGGATGAATCTGCCTATGGGAGACCATCGATTTCCATTCCAATTCCAATTACCCATGCAGAGTCTTCCTCCGCCATTTGAAGGGAAGTGGGGCTGGGTCAGGTATTACATCAAGGCTACTATTGATAGACCATGGAAGTTTGATCATAAAGTTCAACGTTTCTTCAGTATTTGGACAACAAAAGACCTCAATGTGGTACCAAATATATTGGTAAGATGATTTTCATTTTTCAGTAAAGATTATGATTTGTATGTGCTGTTTAAATTGAAATTGAAATAAATGAACATACAAAGATGTAAAAATAACAAAACAAACTAGATTTTAATTTGTCTTGTCATGGCATAAGCATGATCATAAAGATGATGATAGTAGTAGGACATTAATGATCTTGAAAATCAGGGTCATCATGGTCATCATGCGTACGTGTATGACATATCATAGTCATTATGCACAGTCATCATTTTATTACAGAATAAATTCTCATTAAAGTACCTTATCAAAACTCAGAGCCAATTGGGAACGCAACCTTTAACTTCTTTCCTGCTCAGCATCTTTCCCCCTCCGATCCTCCTGTTTCTCCATAGACAAAACAACAAGGGATCAGGAAAGCTGATGTAAAAGAACAGTCCCAGAGAAGACGATCTAAGACGCGGGACAAGACTTTTGATAAGTGGCGTAAGAGAAGATTTAGAATAGTGGCACAATTCACATTCATCATCATCATAATCATCATAGTGACATTTATCATCATTATAATGATATCATCATTTATCAATATGCTCAAAATGCTGCAGCACGTATTCTATCATGAGGCAGAAAGTTTGACCACACAACACCAACACTTATTGCACTACACTGGCTATCTGTAAAGCAAAGGATTGAATACAAAATTATTCTACCTGTATTATTAAACATGAAAAGCAATGCATGGATCCTGCCCTGTGTGCATCTCGGACATGCTTACTCCCATTAATCCTCATGTGAATTTGCAATCAGCAGGTAAATATCTTTTGATTAATTAAGTGGAAGGCACATTTACGATAGACCAGAATATCAGCTATGACATATTCAAAGTTGGGTAAAAATTGATGAAATATGACTGACCATATTGCTCAAATAACATTATCATGTAGATTCACAACTGGAAATATGTATCACCTCCCATAGACATAACATGCAAATATGGAAAATTATAGCATGTTGCCTTGAATTGAAAATTCAGTATGATGACATCATAGTAGGCACACTAGCGGTATAGAATTACCTCAGCTACATCGTATCAAAATCTGGGAGAAAAATCAACCAACAATAAGCGAGAAAGCCTCAAATAAAATCTTAAACTACCGTGTGAATCCAAAAAAAATTTGCACTTAGAAAATTGTCATTTTTAAAAAAAAACTAAGTTACGAAGGCTAAATCATTATACATATTTTGAAAAATATCTTCTCCAGAATTATTTGGTTTTTGTGTGGTATGTATTTACACTTGAATGAATGGGGCATTGTTTTCGAGAATGTGAAAATCAACTTGCGCCAAATGTGACATTTTGAACCAGTGAATCATTTTGAATAAAAGAATTTAATGTGATCTTTGCAGACACAAATAATGCTCAAACCATCTCGAACAATATTAAACATGAAACACACATACAATTATACACAAACAACCCCCCCCCCCCAACACACACACACATGCACATCACACTCAGGCAGGCAATGGCAGTGGCATACCGTGGGTCAATACAATAGGGGCTGGGGCACTGAGTGGAAAAGTGGATGTGTTGGTATGAGTTTGCATTAATTTGGGGGGGGGGGGGCCAGCCGACAGGGGGCACGTGCCCTATCCTCCTGCATCTCCCAGTAATTATGCCCCTGGACTTGAGTTGCTTAGGTAGGACTTCGTTTTAGGGGGAGGTAGTGAGCATGCAAATCGTGCAAATTACATACTGAGCATGCGAAGTGTGTTCCTGGTCCCTGGGCAGAGAGTGTAGGGAGAGGGGAGTTCCCCCTCCCCCTCCAGCGTGAAGCTCCAACAATTCTTTGTCATTGTTCCTTGTCTGCTCCCACTCTTCTTTTGTTCTCTGTCCTTTCACATTATCCTCAGTTTGGCGCAAGTCTACTTTTACACTAACGCAAACAATGCCTCCTGTTATCTAAGTGTAAACACATACCACACAAATACTCTTTCAAGATATGTCTAAACGTTGAGTGTTCATATCGTAGTTTTTTTAATAAATGACAATTTTCTAAGTGTAAAGTTTCTTTTGACTCACATGGTATAGTGTCATTGATTCAAAATCAAATTTTGTAGTCAAAGTGCCGATATGATGACATCACAACATCAGAAAAAAGGTAATATTTAGTGAATTCATTTGTCGAAGATGTAGGTTTTTAGAATATGTGCAAAAAAAAAAAGAAGAAATTAGGGCTCACTGTCCTTCTAGTGTTGTACATTGGGAAAGATGATACATAGTTTGCTGGGCCCTAAGAGAAAAGTATCAGACTGATGAGGCTATTTTTTAAAAAATGAAAAAATGATGAGGCTATTTTTTTAAAAAATGAAAAAAAAATCATGCTTCTGTTATCATTGTTATTTGTTTAGTAGTAGTAGTGATATGATTCTACGGTATTGTTACATACCTTATGCTAAGATTCTAGGCCTCTGATTGGTCAAAGAGGCAGTCATGGAAACCGCTAGCTGACTGCCGGGTATATAGCGAAAAAACTATTGACTGGGCATGATATTTCAATTTCCATGTACAATACATAAGTACATAGTTTGCTCATCTTGTGCACACTCGTATCTGTGCATTGTGAAAATTTAATTACTACAATTTCTCTGACCGATAGCACGACAACTTCATTTTAATGCCTTAATTTAGCATGAATTAATTGGGATACGGTATATAAGACAAATATTGACTGCTTATTTTGGGGGGTCACAGTTAAAACTATAGCTCCTCGATAATCTCGAGACTGTACTATGCCCCTCGACTTCGTCTTGGGACATTTCGAGATCACCTTGGGCTATAGTTCCTACCATGCCTGTCAAAGCAGTCAATATTTGTATATTATCCCTATCATGAGTATTCTGAAAACGTGATTGGTCAGTTTGTGCTCGCAGGGTTGAAAATAATTTCAGTAGCTCTAATTATTTTTCGCTATTTTTATAGCGAGCTATCGAAATAAGACGCTAGCTCAGAGCACAATACCAGTCTGCTCAAACAGTCCTTCTGCACATTGAGGAATGCCACTACACTCCGTCCTCCCGGTTTTCGGGATGTCTCCAGCTTCCGGTCTGTGAACAGGACGGAGCGGTGTATTTCGCAAAAAATGTAACTCGAATATACACGAGTACTCGAGAACACACTGTGCACTGCACTTGATCATGTGTGACAGCTGAATTTTTACTTCATGCAAATGTATAGATCACAGACATGGAATCTTCTACAGAAAGAAATGTATGCTCAAGGAACTGAATGGCTAAACTTTTGTTTTTTTTTAAATACTAAAACTGTTAAAGCCATGAAATCTGTTTAATCTGTATAGACTACAGAACCTGAAATATACACGAGTACTCGAGAACACACTGTGCACTGCACTTGATCATGTGTGACAGCTGAATTTTTACTTCATGCACAATTCATCTCTTAATCTCAATCTATATAGACTTGAGTTGAGATACATGTTCTATCAGCCTAACAGATATCAGATATGTACATGTATAATGTAGATTAGAAATGAAAATTAGTCTGCTTTGCATCTAGATAATATAAGAATCAGACTTGGTAGTAGAATGCCATTAAAGAATAAAATCATAGATTTTAAAAGAAAACGGAGCATAGCTCTCAAAAATGAAAGGCGAAGTCACACTCTTCGTCAGTGCCCAATGTAGATTATGTGTGTGAAGCACACCTAAGAAGATTGAACAATATTATCTAATTTATCTTCAATATTTCTCTTAATTATGTCCAATATTATTATATTATTCCTGATATTTAAGGAGTAAGTTTGCAAAAAATTTATGTCCAAAGTCTGCGAACTCATTCATTTTACAGTGTACATACTAACGCTAAACTTAGTTTGCCATCTCCGTCCTAGCATCGTGTAGCGAAACAGTTTACTGGGACAGGATGGGAAGTTGTGTGTGATGTCCAGCACAAACTCTTAAGGCCTTCAATAGTGTCTCTCATGAAGCTCTGTGGAAGATCCTTGGGAAGTGTGAGGCAAGGATGCATGCTGGCCTGTGACCTGTTTGCATTTTTTTTCTGGCAGTAGTCCTGGAGGTCTCCAAGAAGAACAAACCTCATGAACATGTAAGGCTGTATACAAGACGAGATGTCAAATGTCTGCCAAATCTGAATGTGTGAAAAATTATGTACAAGAATTGCTGTATGCTGATGACTTAACCTTTGTGGTGCTGGTAGACCACTTTCCTCTGCAGCTGCAGACTTTGGCTTAACCATCAATACATCAAAGACAGAAGCGATGTATCAGCCACCTACAGATGCAGAGGACTATGATCCAAGCTTTATTTTTAATGACACTTTATTGAAGTGGGTTGATGGATACAGGCATCTTGTTTCACCTTACGAAAGCTGAAAGGCCATCTTTGCAGAAGATGAGTGTAAATTTGTTGACCAAGATTGCAGTTTACTATGCAGTCATCTCACCTTCACTGCATTGTTCATCAGAGACGTGCACGTTGCATCATGGACATATCAAGAAACTCTCAAGGTCTATTTAAGACAACTCTACTTCACCATGAGCATATGCTGGCAGGACCACATTTCTAATGAGAAAGTGCTACAACACACTGGTGTGATCAGCCTAGAATCTGTCGTGTTGCAATCTTAACTGCGCTGGACAATTTAGGTCATACGTATGTCTAAGGGTCACCTGCCAAGACAAATCTTCTATGGGGAATTGCAGGCAGGCAAAAGGTCGACCCTTACATCACTACAAGGACACCTTGAAGAGGCAGCTAAAACTAGCAAATATCACCCCTGACACTCTAGAGAATTTGCTTCTAAACGTGCTGAGTGGAGGTGAATTGTTACTACGGCAGCTAATGCTGCAGAAACAGAACACCATCAAGCTGCTGAGAGCAGAAGAGCTGCCAGGCATGCTGTAGCAACTTGCTCTTATAATACCAACAAACCTCTTGAAGGTACTGTCTGTGGCTTCTGCAGTGCCAGCAAGAATGGGACTGTGCAGTCACTCAAGAAAACACTAAAGGATTGTTCTATGTCATCATCATCATAACATTGAACTGACAGTGGAGTGGTATCATTAATACTGTTATCATTTTTGACAGTGCTTCTAATGATAAACTGAAGTAAGTGAGATTGTCATGTCTCGATTTTAAAACATTTCTGAGAATGAAATTATTTGCTAAATTTGTGCTAAATGTCCTCTTTACCTTCAGGATTCAAGTTTATTTGGGTATGATGTAGCGACAAAATGACTCTCTCCAGCATGATTGAGTGAGTAAAATTGTTTAGAGGGCATTACATTAACTATATCAATGTTTAAATGTATCTTCGTTTCAGACAATGCCAGTTGGAATCAGTGAGAAGACTGTTTGCTGTTTATGCTGTGAGTCTGGACCAATTCATGTACGAGGATCTATTGACAAAGGTGGCTATGCACCTGGAGAGAACATACTTGTCACTGTGGAGCTCAATAATCAGTGTGGTAGAGAATTAGTCTCCCTCAAGGCTGCTCTGATTCAGGTTAGTTGAGGCTCATTGTACAGTCTTCTCAAGCATATATACTAAATGAAGGCAGCTCATTGTCCTAATAAAAACACTCAAAAATATATTTTGATTAAATAAGTGGCAGGGAAAACAAAAAGATAGGAAAGTGAAATATTTTGTCTTCAGGTCTACATTAGTATTGACCTGCAAGTAACTGACCCTTCATATTATTGCTTTTATTGACTTTGACTTGTCCCACAAAGCCTGTAGTCAGTTGGACAATTTACAAACCTGGAAAAGTTCTTTCCGTAGAAGGTCCCCAGAGAAAGGACAAGGCATAAAAAGCTCTCAAATGGCTCCAGAAAGCTACTTTTCAAGGTGAAATTTCCGAAATATCTTGGAGCTTCAAGGGGGCTCCACCCCCTTGTACCCCCACCAGGGCATTGCCCCCGTAAGGATTGCAGCTTTCCATGTGATTCGTGGACTCCTTTTTCTCATATTTAAATGATGGCAGGCCTGAAAAGTGTACCTTTTCGAAAAAATTAAGAATTGCCTTGGCGCCCTTTTCAAATTTCAAAAATTGCCTATTAGGTGCCCTTAAAAAGTCACAGAAATGCCAATGTGCCCTTTTTTTTTTGGAACAAATTCCAAGGTGATTTCTCATGTGCCCTAAAAAACTGCCTTGCCCTCCCAAGGGCCTACTGCGAGGGCTGCTCATTTATGTGGGTGTATTTTACCATCAAAATGTCATGTGTGTATTTTACCATCAAAATGTCAAAACTTTAAGGAGAAGTGTAGGCGATTTCTGTGAGCATGAATCATTAAGAGAAAAAATTCAGCAGCTAGAAAATGTCTTCCTTTACAAAACATACCTTAAGATTACAGAGTAATTAACAATTAACTTTTATAAACATTAGCTCTAGTACGAGCCCATTTTCATCTGCAATACTGTTCGCACCCCAGCCCAGTGACATAGCAGATGCACCGCACCATGCAGGCTAGGCATGCATGATGAGAAAGGGAATGAGGAGAGAAGGCTCTAACCAGATGAGAAAGGCAGTGAGGAGAGAAGGCTCGACTTTCTGCCTTGTTCCGGCTGGCATGAGTTTTAGTGTCGTTAACAATGTGTTGGTAGACACAGGCTTACAAAATTCCCTCCTTTTTTTTCCTAATGTAGCATTATAACCTTGTTTTCATACAATTAATATTTAAATGTGATTCTTCTGTGAAGCTGCCCAATGTTGGGCTGATGATGAAAAACAGAAATTATGCAAAAATATTCATGGATGAGAAAAGTGATGTAGGTAGAATTTCAAATGGATCAACTCCAGTGACTACAGCAACATCGTTATCGCAAGCTGATATCAATTAATTAATGCAACGGTAGGCAAATCATGGTTTATAATGATTTCAGAAATTACACAAATGACAAAATGCTCCCTTATTTGAAGGGGGAGAATCCAGACATGGTGTCATTCAGTGAAAAGAAAAAAGAATCATTCTAGATAATTTTTTATTTAAGATATTTCTCCTGGTGAACTGAGTCTATATATGAATCCGAAGATAGATTTGTTATCGGATTCCCACTATGGCAATATTCTAAAAGTTATTCAATTTCATATCATTTCTATTATGTTTAGATTAAGTGGAGTCTTAAATCAGACAAAGAGCTTAAATTTTGAATGACTGATGCTTGACAGGCTTCTTTGTAATGATGATGAAGTCTGCTTCCTTACCAAGAAGACATTTTTTTTTATCATTAGGGTTCTATTTAATTTCTTTCTAAAAAAGGATTCCTTTTTGTGAAAATGTAAAACTTTTTTCCCAGTTTCTAAAGAACATGTATGCTTCAGCATCTGTAGCAAAGTTCAGTTCAGTGTATTGCTGTAAGTATTTTACTCATCTTTTATTAATATGGCTGTGCTAGCTAAGGAAGATAGCTTAACTCATATTCAGATCACCTCTCAGCATTTATTGTAGCAAGCCAACTTTAAGGCATATGGCAAAATACAAACGATAACCATTGTGGTGTCAAAGAGTACATCAAAATGAGCAGTAAACGTCTTGTGTAAAATTTGCAGTTATAAATCTTGCTTGTGCGCCAAATAATATTAGATAGTTATATAGTGCACATATCCACCACAGAACGTACTCTAGGCATTCCAATATCACCCCGGCTCAGCTAGCCTGTCGGTGCTCACAGCATTCATGGAATCCTCCCTGCCAGTACCCATTCACACCAAGTTGGTAGAGAGTGGCAAATATCGATTCATATCTTGCCAAAGGACACTAGTGCCTTGGGAGGATGCAAACTTGGACCAATGACCAGATCCCCCACAATAACTCATATGTACTAAAAAAAACACATCAAATTTCAATACTCTCAAAATAATTTACATGTAGTGGTAAGGGGGCAGGTTAGCTGTCTGAGACTGTCCGAGAATAACGGTCAAATATTTAGTAAAAAGTTTAATTTGGTATCATATCAAAGATGGACAAGGACATGTATTTTTTCTTGGCGCAAGACTGAAACCGAATTTTTTACATACATGTAAATACTGGATTTGAATAATGGCCCAGATCTACATTTTTCAGTTGCTATTGTTTTATATCATTGCAGAAATCAATTTACCATGCCAAACATGGATCAAGCACTCACACACGGAAGAACACTAAGAAGATTTGTGAGATTGAATTTGAAAATTGCAACGCTCAGGAATCAATGCTCTTTGAAAGGAGACCATTAGCTATTCCACCAATTGCTCCGAATTCGTTTGAGAACTGTCCTAATATTGAAGTCTTGTATTCAGTCAAGGTAAGTGTATGTTACTATTATCAAATAAAAGATCCTTATTTGCAGTGCAAAGTTGGAATTTCTTTTAACCTACTAACTAATGAATTCTCAAATTCCTGTAGGTTTAATAAAGGGACAAGCTGGTTCTAGTAGGTAACGGGTTAATTAACCCTTTCCACACACCAAATTTTACAGATGTGGAAATAAAATTCCTCTTAAACATTTTACAGACCTATGATTGATTATTGTTAGAACATATATCAGACTTCAGTTTTAACATACATGTATAGTAATAAGACATATCTTTGAAATTATTTTTAATGCCTCTTTTCCACTAACCATTGGAATCTCATCTGAAGCTCATATGATCCCCAAAATGTGAGTTCCTTTCAGTTCCAATAAAGTCTTAGCCAAAAAGCGTATTTGGGGTGATCTTGGCTTGAGTATCCTCCATTTCTGAATCCTCAAAAGCTGTAGAATAGAGACAGCTGGTACTCAAGGAGGAGGCACAGGAGAGTCTGTTGGCATTTGAGATGGTGGATGAATGCTGGGAAATCGACTCCTTGATGGGTTTTTTGCCTTGTGTCCTCGACCAGTCTTTTTCTTTCTTGCAAAATCAGGACCTTGGTGAAGCACTGTAGCATGGTTATTGCCAGATGAATACCTGTCAGGTAATTGTTGGCTGACCTTTTATAGACCGTTGGCCATCCGATTCCACCGGTTGTTTTGCAAGAGTGTTGCAGAGCTGCCAACCAATACGTTTGTAACATATTTATACTTTTGTTTGTTTTTTTAGATAAAATACATTTGTACATTTTTCTGTGTTAAAATGGGTTTTTTTAAATCCCTGCTCCTCGGGATTATAGCTCCAGCCACCCACTCATCACCCCGCCATTGGCCCAGAGACAATAGGCCTGTTCTACCAATCACCAACCTAATCCTCTGATCCATGGCTACTACTAGTACTCTATATACACTGATCGAAACGTCAAGTGTACACTTAAGCCATTCCTGATGATAATAA
The DNA here is from genome assembly GCA_029962745.1 of Echinometra lucunter. Taxonomy (NCBI): domain Eukaryota; kingdom Metazoa; phylum Echinodermata; class Echinoidea; order Camarodonta; family Echinometridae; genus Echinometra; species Echinometra lucunter. The sequence continues at coordinate 13,956 of CM057158.1, forward strand.
GAGCACACTGATCGAAACATCAAGTGTACACTTAAGCCATTCCTGATGATAATAAAAGCACTGATCGAAACATCAAGTATACACTTGAGCCATTCCTGATGATAATAAGAGCACACTGATCGAAACGTCAAGTATACACTTAAGCCATTCCTGATGATAATAAGAGCACACTGATCGAAACATCAAGTATACACTTAAGCCATTCCTGATGATAATAAGAGCACACTGATCGAAACATCAAGTATACACTTAAGCCATTCCTGATGATAATAAGAGCACTGATCAAAACATCAAGTATACACTTGAGCCATTCCTGATCATAATAAGAGCACACTGATCGAAACATCAAGTATACACCTAAGCCATTCCTGATGATAATAAGAGCACACTGATCGAAACATCAAGTATACACTTAAGCCATTCCTGATGATAATAAGAGCACACTGATCGAAACATCAAGTATACACTTAAGCCATTCCTGATGATAATAAGAGCACACTGATCGAAATGTCAAGTATACACTTAAGCCATTCCTGATGATAATAAGAGCACTGATCGAAACATCAAGCATACACCTAAGCCATTCCTGATGATAATAAGAGCACACTGATCGAAACATCAAGTATACACTTGAGCCATTCCTGATGATAATAAGAGCACACTGATCGAAACGTCAAGTATACACCTAAGCCATTCCTGATGATAATAAGAGCACACTGATCGAAACGTCAAGTATACACTTAAGCCATTCCTGATGATAATAAGAGCACACTGATCGAAACATCAAGTATACACTTAAGCCATTCCTGATGATAATAAGAGCACACTGATCGAAACATCAAGTATACACTTAAGCCATTCCTGATGATAATAAGAGCACTGATCAAAACATCAAGTATACACTTAAGCCATTCCTGATGATAATAAGAGCACACTGATCGAAACATCAAGTATACACTTAAGCCATTCCTGATGATAATAAGAGCACTGATCGAAACATCAAGCATACACTTAAGCCATTCCTGATGATAATAAGAGCACACTGATCGAAACATCAAGTATACACTTAAGCCATTCCTGATGATAATAAGAGCACACTGATCGAAACGTCAAGTATACACTTGAGCCATTCCTGATGATAAGAGCACACTGATCGAAACATCAAGTATACACTTGAGCCATTCCTGATGATAATAAGAGCACACTGATCGAAACGTCAAGTATACACTTAAGCCATTCCTGATGATAATAAGAGCACACTGATCGAAACATTAAGTGTACACTTAAGCCATTCCTGATGATAATAAGAGCACTGATCGAAACATCAAGTATACACTTGAGCCATTCCTGATGATAATAAGAGCATACTGATCGAAACATCAAGTATACACTTAAGCCATTCCTGATGATAATAAGAGCACACTGATCGAAATGTCAAGTATACACTTAAGCCATTCCTGATGATAATAAGAGCACATTGATCGAAACATCAAGTATACACTTGAGCCATTCCTGATGATAATAAGAGCGCATTGATCGAAACATCAAGTATACACTTGAGCCATTCCTGATGATAATAAGAGCGCACTGATCGAAACGTCAAGTATACACTTAAGCCATTCCTGATGATAATAAGAGCACACTGATCGAAACAACAAGTATACACTTAAGCCATTCCTGATGATAATAAGAGCACACTGATCGAAACATCAAGTGTACACTTGAGCCATTCCTGATGATAATAAGAGCATACTGATCGAAACATCAAGTATACACTTAAGCCATTCCTGATGATAATAAGAGCACACTGATCGAAATGTCAAGTATACACTTAAGCCATTCCTGATGATAATAAGAGCACACTGATCGAAACATCAAGCATACACTTAAGCCATTCCTGATGATAATAAGAGCATACTGATCGAAACATCAAGCATACACTTAAGCCATTCCTGATGATAATAAGAGCACACTGATCGAAACATCAAGTGTACACTTAAGCCATTCCTGATGATAATAAGAGCACTGATCAAAACATCAAGTATACACTTGAGCCATTCCTGATGATAATAAGAGCACATTGATCGAAGCATCAAGTATACACTTAAGCCATTCCTGATCATAATAAGAGCACACTGATCGAAACATCAAGTATACACTTGAGCCATTCCTGATCATAATAAGAGCACTGATCGAAACATCAAGTATACACTTAAGCCATTCCTGATGATAAGAGCACTGATCGAAACATCAAGTATACACTTAAGCCATTCCTGATGATAATAAGAGCATACTGATCGAAACATCAAGTATACACTTAAGCCATTCCTGATGATAATAAGAGCACACTGATCGAAACATCAAGTATACACTTAAGCCATTCCTGATGATAATAAGAGCACACTGATCGAAACGTCAAGTATACACTTGAGCCATTCCTGATCATAATAAGAGCACACTGATTGAAACATCAAGCATACACTTGAGCCATTCCTGATGATAATAAGAGCACACTGATCGAAACATCAAGTATACACTTAAGCCATTCCTGATGATAATAAGAGCACTGATCGAAACGTCAAGTATACACCTAAGCCATTCCCGATGATAATAAGAGCACTGATCGAAACGTCAAGTATACACTTGAGCCATTCCTGATGATAATAAGAGCACACTGATCAAAACATCAAGTATACACTTAAGCCATTCCTGATGATAATAAGAGCACACTGATCGAAACATCAAGTATACACTTAAGCCATTCCTGATGATAATAAGAGCACACTGATCGAAACATCAAGCATACACTTAAGCCATTCCTGATGATAATAAGAGCACTGATCGAAACATCAAGCATACACTTAAGCCATTCCTGATGATAATAAGAGCACACTGATCGAAACATCAAGTATACACTTGAGCCATTCCTGATGATAATAAGAGCACACTGATCGAAACATCAAGTACCGGTATACACTTAAACCATTCCTGATGATAATAAGAGCACACTAATCGAAACATCAAGTATACACTTAAGCCATTCATGATGATAATAAGAGCACACTGATCGAAACATCAAGTATACACTTAAGCCATTCCTGATGATAATAAGAGCATACTGATCGAAACATCAAGTATACACTTAAGCCATTCCTGATGATAATAAGAGCATACTGATCGAAACATCAAGTATACACTTAAGCCATTCCTGATGATAATAAGAGCATACTGATCGAAACATCAAGTATACACTTTAAAGAAAGTTCTTTTTAGAACTATTCCAAAAGAATTCACAAGAAAGATACCAAACAGTCCTTTTAAAAAACTAACTCTTACATCGTGCTACTGCAAACCTATAAGGCCACCATGGAAACCTTCAAACAACACTATTCTCAGTATTTAATGTACAAATACTCCAATCACACAAATAATTAATTCTTATTTCACGAATATCAATCTGAATTAATTTACTAGAATTATTGCATGTAAATAAGTCAAGACACATTATGGCTGTTGCCTTGTTTGTGATTGGGATCATATCTCAGTTAGGAAAATTTGTTATTTGATTGTTGGTGATTTTTTAATGTAAAGCTATTTTCTGAAAAATGTTAACATGTAGGAATTTTAAAAACTATGGCTATAAATTGTTGCATAATAATAATGATAATAATAGTAATGATGATAATTAAATTTATAGGGCGCTTTATACAGGCATTTCTAAGCGCACAGGTGATCTGTCTAACTCAGAATATTCAATAACTTAAGAGCAACAAAAATAAAATGAAATATTACAAATACAATACAATTAAAATAAATTAACTACTTGTGTGCACCTCCAATAAACAATAACTGATTAAAAAGGCGGGTTTTGAGAAGGGTTTTGAATGATTCAATGTATGGGGCATTTTGAATATAAGGTGGAAGTTTGTTCCAGAGGGAGGGGGCAATTGATGAAAAAGCACGGTCACCATATCAGGTTTTTGTACATGGGCTGTGAATAAATTGCATGGTGTAAGATGAACGGAGGGATCTGGTGGAAGAGGAAGATCGAAGGGAGACAAGATCTTGAAGATATCGGGGGGCAAGTTCATGTGTTATTTTGTATGACAGAAGTAGGATCTTAAAAGTAATGCGAAAATGGACCAGTAGCCAATGGAGTGAGGGAAGAACTGGGGATATGTGGTCATGTTTCTTACTTAAGGTGATCAATTTAGCTGCTTAATTTTGGATATGTTGGAGAGGAGATGTACTTACCGTGCAGAAACAAAATTACCCGAAGATAGTTTCTCCCTATGTATTTTACAGGAATATGTCAGTTAAGATAATGATCCTCAAATACTGAATAGAAATTCGGGATCTGCTGGCAAAGACTTGATCCTTACAACCTGAAGACATCATGCCTGCAATGTAAGCATTAAGCTTAGCCCAATCCTGTCATGATGCATATTGTCATGGTTTGGTAATAATTACCGTAAAATGAGAGATTGAAGTTAAAATATTGTCACTGACTGGTGACCTTGTTGGTAGTTTCAGTGTGTGACAGTGTCGTAGAGTGTCACTGACACAGAGGTACATGTGGGTGTTTGCGGTACATATGTTTGAACTATCATTTTCATGTTAGATAGAAGCAGATGTTTCCGGTACACCTTTTGATTTATCATTTTTAACAACAGATAGAAGCAGATGTTTCTGGTACACCCATCGATGCAACAATGGAGCTACCTATTGTCATAGGTACTGTACCTGCTTTCCCTCACCTGGTTCAACAGGCTACATATCAGGTTCAACCTGGTTATCAGTCTGGTTACACAGCCCAACCCCAAGCAGGCTACCCACCCCATGGACCCTACCAGTCATCACCAGCTACAGGTGGATCCCAAGTTGGTTACCCACAGCCTCAGAATCAGTTTGGATACCCTCTTGGCCCTACACCTACTGGCCAAGGTACAACAGATGTACTTCCAGGTAACTATCTAAGGAAATATGTTTACTATGTGATTAGACAAGATGGAATAGAACAACCTCTAAACTTCACCTCCAAGGTGTCACAGACTGGAATATGTATCCCTTATTTTTTTGCTAATATGGTTTTCATTCATGCAAAGCAAAATTACATATTTAAAAAATACAAACATTGCCTATAGGAAACCATGAGTGACCAATCTATTGACAGATTAGTCTATCTACTTCAGACTCTATATAATGCCATTTCACTGAAAATCCTTCTTCCATGGGGACAATGGGGACCTATTTATTTTTGACAATGGGTCCATTTGTATTTCAACTGGTATTCAATGGGTCATTGAATACTGTGAATCAGAATAACATGAGAGTCTGTGATATATTGAACTGTCAATTGCTAATCTACATAGGGGGAGTATCTGTAATATTTTTTAAGTTAACTATGGAACATTGAAATTTGAGTAATCTTTCTAGGAATGCAGATTATCATTGTCATATGAGGATCGTCAAGCATGGCACACATTAAATAAGTTAACTTTGCATAACTCGAAGTCACATGAGTCATACTTTCCCTAACTCGAATCAATTTTTTTACCAAATTATACAAAACGTGTTATTTACATTGTTTACTGTTTTTTATAGTCCCAACAGATTCGACTTACGCAAAGTTAATTGTAGTGGTATGACCTGCTGTGTTAGTAACACTTAAAAACTCAAGAGAAGTCATTTGACAATTAAAAGCTTTTAATCAAGATAAGCTCATTGTTTTGGTCTTCACTCATTAGAGAAAAATGTGAGAATGAGTAGAAATTTAAAACCAAATAGAATAAAAACTCCTTCACATGTATTTTATGCTGTAGACCACCTCCACGATTTGCTGTAGTATGATAAAATTCATAGAACTGTAGATATCAATGAATAACAAGTACATGTAGGGTAATAAACAATTTATTCACCACCTTGTTGTAGTAAATGGTGTTGTGGTGACGTGATCTAGTGGATATGTTATCAGACTGGATCAATTGGATAGTGGTTTGATTCATGCCATGATACTTTGGCTAAGACATTAATCTATATTGGCCACTTGCCAATCAGGGATTGTAAATGGGTACCCATTAGGAGGGAATTTCTTGAAGGACTAGAGTTCTGTAATAGCAGCCATGCTTAAGCCAGGGTAATATTTGGAGTCCCAGGAGCGTAAAGCTGGAAAGTTTTTTTTTTATCGTTTTAAAAAGTTTTAAATCATTTTAGAAGTTTTTAAATGGTTAGATGCATACAATAGGATTTTTTTTCTTCAAAATCCTTTACAGTTGGTCTACTGGTATAGCACTTATATGTTATTATATGTTACATATATTACAATACCCTTTTCAGAGTTGGAAAAAAAAATCATTATTATTGTTTTCAAATTTTATTTTAATAAATTTATCTGATTTTCGAAATAACCCCATTTGCACTGGGGAGAGGAGAGGGTCAGACAAGACAAATTTTACCGTGTAATTCGAACTGCTGCATTTCACATCACACCACTTTCTGACCTGTTTCCTTCCAACTCTTGTGCATCTTTCGACACCAAATTTACGGAAATCCTTTGTACAACTTACCAAGCCATGGTTTTGTGGGGGTTTTTTGTAACCTAATGTCAGCCCTAAAATGGGGGATTTCTGAGTTTTGTTTGTATTTTGTAACCTAATGTCAGCACTAAAATGGGGGATTTCTGAGTTTTGTGTACCATGTGGGAAACTGCATTTTCTCATATTTATCCATTATCACCTAATATTTCTTTTTAGTTGTCCATATGACACCATGAAACAGCAAACTTTTAAAAAGTTAAAGTTGAAAAACAAAGAAATAATAAGTAATTTGTAAAACAATAGAATACATAAAGCATTGTACTATCAGTACAATGACAGAAAGGGTAGTGATATGTTTCCTACATCAATTCACCAAGTATTATGTGAAAAAGTCTGAAGACTATTAAAGTTACGTTGAGACATTCCAAGAGACCAAAGGCCTGGGGTGTTATTCTGAGATCCGTTTTATCTATGGTAAAATCTGAAATTTTATCTCAGATGAAATCAGTGAGATAAAATGCCCTTAAAATCTTGTCAAATCGGTATTCTGAGAACCATTTATCTTTTAATTTTTTTTATTATTATTATTCATTTATTGCAACCCATATAAATCATAAGGTTGGATTAAAATACAAACATACAAAGCAATAACAATCATAAAACTTAATATACAAGTACACAATTAAAATAATTTATAAAAACATACAGTATAACAAATTTAGGGAAAAAAATATGGGTTACTATAATTATGGATTGACTTCAAAAACAATAATACTGTATCGTCTGTTGAGAGATGGAAGGACACCAGCCATATGTATTACGAATGGACTACGCCCTCCCAGCCGTCAACAGACGACAATACCAATTTAATAAAGTTGTAATGAGTGAAACTACGATAAGTAACTTGTGGGTTATTATTTTCGGTCTTGTAGGCAAAAAATAACACTTTAGATCCATATGATATATAATTATAAGAATTAAGCGGAAAATGGGGGGGGGGGGGGGTAGCTGATTATACATTGTGCAGGAAATTAACTTAAAATTCAGAATTTAAAAAAGGGAACACAGTATGACATTTTTTTGTTGTAAAAAAAACACATAGAAAGTAACAACAAGGAAGTTATAAGCGAATTATATAAACACCAAGGAACGAAACGATTCATGTACTATCTTTTCATGGTACATTTAGGTGGGATCAGAGCCCTCTTGACTTTATCTCATCTTAGACACGCCCATTTATGATGCAATAACCAATAAGAAAGCTTTTTAAATAGCACTCTCATCTTGCTCAGCCAATGAAATGGCTTTTCACCAGTCGATGGGGCAAAAAAGCGTGGATGCATTATTTGGACAAGTTTCAACACGCTGCCTGTGCTTGCATTCAAACACAAACGCATTTTGACTGGTATTTTGCTGAAAAATAACTTCAGTATTTTCTGAGGTTTTGGCATGCCATTTCAGGGATCATTTCAATGAAAATCTTTAAATTCAATCCAATCATTATTCAAGAATGTTGCTAGAGTAATACATTCGATGATTATGGTATTTTTTTTTATTTCATCTGTAGACTAAAAGTGAATTTATACAGAAATATTGTGCATACTGGACCTGCGGGAGATAAAATAGTCCCTACCCTTTTCTAAGTTTCATTTTATCTTTCCTTCAAAGTAAGATAGGCAGAAGCGAGGAAGCTGCGCATTTGTCTTATTGCTGCAGTAGGTACATATGCTGCAGATCAAATGAAGATGACATATTAGATTTTAAGTGGTCTCAGAATACCAATTTCATTTTTAAAGATAAATTAAAATATTTTAGAGATAAAATGATGCTCAGAATACCACCCCAAAGCAACCAACAGCCCATTAGATCAGCAGCCTTCAAGATGAGGGGGAGAATGCTGGTCTCATCACTTTTATGAACCATAAAAACACATGTCAGGTCTGTGAAACTGACATGTTGGCCTCTATCTGAGCTATCAGTCTTGTGTCAGTCTTCTGTATAATCTCATGGACTGAGAGATTATAGACAAAATATTTTCCTTCACTGGTACTGTAATACTACTGTGCTATAAACTACTATGAATTAATCCATATAACAAAACAAAATATAAAATCAATTGATTTAAGCATGATAATATTCACACATTAAAAAGATATGCAAGTAACTTTATAACACATAATTCTATGAAGTGTTTTAAATGTGTGTTTTGTTGTTTGTTTGTTTTTTTGTAAAAAAAGCAGAACAAAACAGGTGATTTAAAATGCTGTGTTTTAAACATGCCAACCCTGTTGGATAGACAAGAGTACTTTACAAGAACCCACTATCATTATTATTTTTATCAAGGATAACTGGCTTATCTCTATGTTATGAGACAAGTGATTGTGAAGGAAAATAAGTTTTGATGTTGTCTTTTGGTTGCTTTATAGCCAACAATAGGGTAATTAGGTTCCTATAAATGGCATTCACTAGACTATAACCATCAGTGCAGATAATATCATGTGTAGCATTCTATCAGTGCCTTTGTTCATACTCTGATGTGTGCTAGAAGAAGAACTTGTCCTGATGATAAAAGGTGTCATTTGTAGCACAAATGACACCTTTATCATGGACAGCTGTATGTCTAAAATCATGCCATTTACCAATGATAATCATATTCCGTTCTTGTATAGCACCTATCACATCTAATGTCTCTATGCACTTCCAAAGGATTTTGGATATTATTAGCCATTACAGCCAATAGTAGTTGCCAAAGAAGCATACATGTACTTCCTGACAGTAATATGACACAAGCTACTTATTATGGGCTTATGTATATAATGCAGTAAACCAGGATGATCCATCTGATTTGAACTGTTGTTTTATATTATTTGTTTATACAGTATTGCCACCTCCAAGCTATGAGATAGCAGTGGAAGGACCAATACAAATAGAAGGTAAACAAGGTACTTTTGGAACCACCAGTTATGCACCAAGGTATCCATATTACAATCCCGGACTAGTCTCTCCTCCTATTCCTTCTTGTAGAGATGGTACACCTATTATATCTCAGCCTGGACCTAGTCATCAGTATCCAGCACACACAGAACAAATACAACTCAAAGTTAGTCCTTAGACCATTCATTTCATATACCATCACCCATCAATATCCATCACACACAGAACAAATAGAACTCAAAGTTAGTCCTTAGAACCATTCATTTCATTTACCATCAGTCATCAGTATCCATCACACACAGAACAAATAGAACTCAAAGTTAGTCCTTAGAACCATTCATTTCATTTACCATCAGTCATCAGTATCCATCACGCACAGAACAAATACAACTCAAAGTTAGTCCTTAGAACCATTCATTTCATTTACCATCAGTCATCAGTATCCATCACACACAGAACAAATAGAACTCAAAGTTAGTCCTAGGATTATACATTACGTTTCCATTGACACATACTTTTGACACAGTACTTATACATAGACCAGTACTTTGGATAAAGCATAAAAAGAGGCTCATTGAGATAATATTCTGAACCTTGACATTGTGTTATTCAGGGATATTGATGTTTGAAAGGCTGACAAGTTAACTACCCAATAAGTTATTTTATTTGCAATACCGGTATAGCTTTAGCTAGAGATAGATTGTAAGAGTTTTCTTTTGACAGCTCGGCTTAGAAGTACACGTAATACAAACAATTTTTGTATGAGGAATTTTTAGCTGATTGCAAGTTCAGTTGGCATTAGTACTTTCATTGACATGTTCTTTATTTTATATTTATAGTATTTATGTTAATGTCCTTATTACTGTTTGTTCTGTTTGAAAGAATTTGTATTCTTCATGTGTTTTTACAAAGTCAATTGATAATTTCAATTTTGACTTTGATTTACCATTGAACAGCCTGCTGTGTAATCATTCTGAACAATCATTGATAAAATATCAACAAATTGAGATTTTAACATTTCATGCTCTAGTTCTTGCCATAAATTGCATGGAATGATAAAGATTGTATGAACTGAAATACACTCAAAACATTCTTTCAAGTTCAGATTTTTCATATAAGACTTTGATAAAAATCACTAGATTGTATATCAAATTAAAGGAAATTTAATGGTCTATTAATCTGGTAGCTGAACACAAAGAGAAACTTTACGCATGAGTGAACACATTCATTTTTCTCTTCCAAGGTACAGAAGTAAAAATTGCAAAAATGGACAGTTTACCACATAACACGGGAGCATAGGATGACTTCTGTTAAGTCCAAATCTAAATGACATATAGAGCAAATACAAGGGTGACAAAATGCCCCAAAATTTGATTTTTTTTTTTTCTTTAATATCAATTTCTTGATTAGGAAATTAAATTGTCTTTCAGTCTGGTAGGTGAACACAATATGAAACTCTATGCATGAGTGAACACATTGATTTGTCTGTTCCAAAGTGCCAATGCAACAATTTTCTAGAAAGTCAAACAATTTAACTCATGTTGTACTAGAAATTTTATTTTAAAAAAAAAGCATGATATAAGTTTGCATGGTTCGTTGCACGTGGAAAGAAAATCAATCTTCAAATCTAAAAATGGACCAAGGAATATAAACCAAAGTGGCATAGCATAAGAGATTAAGGACAATGCATTTTGGGGGTACACTATTGAACATAACATCAGTGTTCCCTGGAAATGCATTTCTCCCAAGCTACATCACTGAATATTCATATACTGTCATTATATTTAACTTTAAATTTATAAATTCATATAGAAAAATCAAATTTTGGAGCATTTTATCACTCTTGTGGCTACTGCAGATTCAGTTTCAAATTTGGACTTAACAGAAGCTTCTTCTTTGTCGTGTTTTTTTTGTATGTGTGTGTGTGTTCATTTTTTTTTGGGGGGGGGGGGAAGAGATAGAAAGCGAAGGCTCAGTTATGCAGTTTCAACCAAGTCTCTCGATGTGTAAAGGCCCTGTCCCACTCTGCTGTTTAACAATTCCATTTGCCTCTGTCTAAATATTTACATCAGATGGTGCCAGATGGCAAATTCAAATTTTGAGGGCTATTAATGGTAGAGCCTACATCTAAATATGTTTGAGAAACTTCTGCTTAAGTTTGAGTAATGTCTTCATTCAGCCCAGCTTATGGAACATTGAACACCTGAGTAACGTCTGCTTAAGCATGAGTAATGAACGAAACAGATGGAAAACGTGTGAAATAAGTGTATCGACATATAGTTTCCGTCTTATCAAAGGCCAAGCTCTGCCCATCATCTCATCACAAAGGTCGTAGCTCGTGCACGGTGCACATCCATCATTCTAAAATCATTTGGTTCACACTTCATTTCATCATGCCAGCAAACCAGTGGCGTACCGTGGGTGGGCGTACCGTGTGTGCAGATGTGTGTAGTGTGTAATTATTATGTAAAATGTTATTTCTATCATAACAATAACAACAGTAATTTCAAAACAAGGTGTCTTCAGGGACATGAAGCATTTTTTAAATTAGAGGAAAATGACGCACTTGCTGGATACTACCCCGTTTTTGTTTTTGTTTTTTAATTTTGCGAGTGAGTGAAGCGAAAACGCCAAAAATTACAACTTTATGTGCAATTAAAGACGTGTTACTTTGTTATCAAAATATTATCAGACCACGATATGATATTTCAATCGTACAGTGTATATCTGGTCATCTCGCTGCCAGTGACTCTATTTTAGCACGTCCCTGATCTATTTTTTTGCTGTCCAAAACCCACCATGTTTCTATTACGAGCAAGCGAAGCAAGCAAGGAAACACACACTCTTTTTAATGGTAGAAGTAGTAACCCCTTCAATAAATTACATTGTGAGCATAAATTATGAAATATCTAAATTATTTATTCGGTCACCTCACTCGCCCGATTCTTTTGCTTTAAAATACCATTTGGGTCGTTGACGAAAAGGAACTTTTACAGATGGCAAATTCCGCTTGGGATTGTATAAGTACAACGGTCAACTGAGCTGGCCTCTGAAGAACCGATGTGACTGTGTTTATTCAATCTATGGAGTTAAAAGAAAAAGAGGGAAAAAACATCCTCAGTTTCATGACCATAAATGTATCTTTCAATGTTATGTGGTTTACATAACCTCCTAAATTATCATGAACCAAATGCATATTTGACTTTACAGTCTGAATTAAATTGTTTATGAAAGATCTGAAGTCTTTGCTTTTACTTTCATGATGTCATGTTTGCATTAATTACTTGACAAATAAATTGAATTACTGGTAAAAATAATCCTTTAAGTCTGAACAAGTGTCTTCATTGTTTAACATATTTTAGTTAAAGTTTTAGTATAATTTCTCAATCTGTGAACTCCAAATATCCCACTTGTAACATCATGAGTAAACAAACACCTCAAATATAACAATGGTTAATATTGAATTTCAAATGCCTACCGTAAACATGAGCCAACTGGCATCAATTATTCATAGTCAGAAATGACTGAAGCAATTAAAAAATGATGCATATTTGTTGCATTTAAAATCTGCCAAAGACAAATCTAAACGTCTGAAAGAAGACTAATATTTGCATTTTCCTATCTGTGCAGTTTGCACTTATTAAAACAAAACATTCCAATGTTTGGTGCATAATTTATCCTTTTTCAGAAATAATTCTGTTTTTCCTAAATTTGGAAATCCTTTACTTTCACAAACCTTACTTTTGGTTTAAACAATATCTGTTATTAAAAATCAACTAATTCAAAGAGTGTATTTCTCGATATTGAGCAAGAACACACATGTATGTGTTATCTTCAATATTCATATCGACTCTTGCTTTTAAACTGTAATCTCACTATTTTTACCAAGCATGGGAATTTTGTTTATTATTCTCATGCATACTCTTCATCTATCACAATGCCTGAAAATGTTCATCCCATTTTCTGTTCAAAAACAAATTACTTCTAGGGCCTATGTCTGTTTATAATTTACAGACTAGTTTAAAACAAATACATTATCTTGCTTCTGTTTATCATTTTACATGTATCATAACCTATAGTTTCATAAACTAAATGTGCAGATCCAGAATGGAAAGTGTATCGTATAACTTTTGGACTTTCAATCTTTTAATCTTTTTTGTCTTTTGCCAATACCGCACTAAAAGAAAATACAAGCATTGAACCTAGCCGATTGCAATGGCGCTTTATGCATGCGTTAAAACTTTCACTTGACTCGTACACTTTTCGTTCCAAATGTTCACATTTGTACATTACATATATGGATCCTGTTTATCTCATACTTTACTCACTTTCTTGGCGGAAAGTACCAATAACTCAGAAAGTCAGAAATGAAACCTCACGGTGTCATTTGCCTGAAAAACTACAGCAAAACAGCTAAAAACATGCCTGCTGCACATGTAGATTACTGCCTAATCTTAACAGCCCAATTTTACGGTCAACATAAATTTCTATGATATCTTCAAATTCTACCTTCTGAACTAAATCAAAAGAAATACATATATATGAAAAAATACATGTTAAACGAAACACCATTAAACAATTATTCAACGAGCAAGCCCAGCGAGCTAGAAAAACTATACGCTTTTTCAGTAGAAGTGTCATTTCGTCATCGAAATACACAATCTATGCTTAAGGTATCTGAATAATCTATTTGATCATCTGTGTGCAGAATATGAATCCATTTAGGTACCTCGCGAGCTTTTTTATCTTCCCAACAGCCATGAAAGTCCAAAAACCAATAAGATTCCGCTCGAGTAACGATGAAAATGGCAAGAGACCGCCAGAGTAACAAATGAGTACCGCCAATCGTAATAGGAAGCATGTCCGAAGTTTAAAACGGCTAGCACCATCTGTCAATGCTTCTATATGTCAGTGAATCAGCTGAAGAACGAATTTAGAAATTTCAATAAACGTACGCTCAGACGGAATTGTTAAATGGCAGTGTGGTACAGGGCCTTTAGTTTCATCTTTTGTTCCCATTGTTATGTGAAAGGGCATTTACACAATGAACTATCCATTTTTGCAATTTTTGCTTTAGTACCTTGGAAGAGAAAAACAAATATGTTCACTCAAGTGTAACGTTTTTCTTTGTGTTCACCTAACCCAATTAAAAAACCACAAAATTTCCCTTAATTTGATATATAATATATTAATTTTATATAAGTCTTATTTGAAAAATCTGAACTTTAAAAATGCTTACTTTCTTCTCTTTTTTTGAGTGTATGTAAAGTAATCTTGCAGCAAATGGCCAAATTTGGCCCTGGCTGCTAAGTAAAATATGTATGCTTTTATTTATTAGGGTTAATCATCTTGTCAATAATAATTTTCCATCATATGTTGTATATAAACAGGCAGAACATCATTATCATGATCAGGAAAAATAATTTATAGTTTACATCTTTATGCTTATATGATTACAGTAGCTTTTGGGAGTTTGCAAGAAAAAAAAAAGATTAAGCTAAGGGTATGCACACTGTTGCACAGTATGCCAAAGCCAGGTTCAGGTTAAACGCACAAAAATTCCCTTGAAAAGTTTGGTTGAATTGCACAGATATTTGAGGTTCTGATCAATATCAAATTAGGGTTCATAGGAAAATACATGTATATTCAACAAAAGCATTAATATTTGACTTTGTAATTCTTATTCTTCTTTTCTGTTATTGTGATTTTAGATTGCTTCTGTTCCATTTATATGTCATTGCTTGTTATCATGTATATTACTGTGAAATGATTTAAAATTGCCTGTTGGGAGCTGGGGGGGGGGGGGCTAATTCTAGGTTAGAGAACATGTTTTGGCATCCTACTGGCTCTCAACAGAGACTTTATTTTGTTATATTGAAAGTTATTTGTAAATATCAGTTTATGTTATGTTTTTGTATTGTGAATGCAAAAGTGAGACCGTAAGATGATTTGCATGCCTTTTCAGTTGCATGACAATAAATGAATTTTCAATTCAATTTGATTCAATATTTATTACATGCCTCTATTACCGAAAGGTGGTTGAGCATCACCTTTTGTATTCATTGTCTATAATAGCTTAGGCCATGCTTGTAAATTTATGGAACAGACCTACAGTCTTTTTTTTTTTTCTTTTATAACATATTGCTGCATTGGCATATGGACCTATTGGCCTGGCTGTTGGCTTGAGGACCGATAGTATTTGGGGTATTTGATTATGTGGGTTTCAACAAAACAGGAAGTTAAAATGTTCTGCACAAACATTTTTTGTTTTTAGGCACCTTGAGCATTCAATCAACATGGAAAATGATGCTAAAGAAATCTGATGTATTATTACTATTATTATTAGAATTATAGAATAAATATATACTGTTTTGATTCTCGGCTTTAATTCTGTCATTCATGAGATTTTACTCTGAAGAGTGCATGTGGCAAAGCTTAAGTATGTCTGTGTCCAATGCTATTTTCTGATTTTGCAGTACCAAGCACCTATAATCCAATAGATGTTGTGAACCTTTAGGAATAAATTACATGTATTTGAGTAGAGTGCTTGTATTAGAGTAGAGTGCTTGTATTTGAGTAGAGTGCTTGTATTTGAGTAGAGTGCTTGTATTTGAGTAGAGTGCTTGTATTTGAGTAGAGTGCTTGTATTTGAGTAGAGTGCTTGTATTAGAAAAATCTTGTGTATCAGTACAGTATCCCTCATAGTAAAATTTAAAAAGTGTCTTTCCTGGAAACGGAAGCCGTCTTTTTTTATCATGTTGTTAAAAAATGATCATGTCCCCATAGATTTACATTCGTGTCACAGATTATTTCATTCTTTTTCATATTCCCAAAAATGTTATGATTTGGTCGCACCATGATGAATGAAGATTAACATCAAAGGTATTCTGTGTACAGAAATAATGAATGATGTAATTAATTTTTTTGAAAGGCATTGGCTAACTTTGTGAGCAGCCGATTTAAAAAATTCTCAAACTAAGATGAAACATGTGTATGAGTACTTGTATTTGTACTCAAAAACCCTGAAACCTGCCATAATTTGGAATGAAAAACTGTTCGTAAGATGCAAACCACGATTTTATTATTTTTTAGTCTCAGAAGCAATAAATAAGAAGACCGTTTTGCTCGAGTTAAAACAAAAGGTTATCTGCCTCCCTCTGCAGGATACGCCAATACACACAGTAGTTCGGTGAGCCATTGCGTGCATGCGCATTCCTTACGTTTAGTCTGTGCAACCAACTGTTATATATTTTTCAAATATTGGTTTACATTTCTAATACTGCCTGTGGATATTATACTTTGAAACTTTCAGACTGGTATTTTTACACTATCACCCTTATGTTTATCCTATTTTCAAGTGGTAAAATGAGTTTTTTTTTTTTTTTTATTATAACAATGTTAACCAATGCCTTTAAAGTAAGTAGTCAACAAAAGATAAATACAAAATGATTTTTAATGATTCTTTTATACATTGGTCAGTATTTGACCCCCTTCCCTAACTCCCCCAGTCCCCAGGGGAGTTGTCACTTAGGATTTGCTATTGATGGTATGAAAGGGTAAAACATTGAAAAATAATTAAATGCAAAGTAAGAGGTACCACATAAAACTGTGCTGGATAAAAATGTATTACATTCCCTTAGCCATAGAATACACCTTCTTTAGAGAGAGAGGGAGAGAGAGAGAGGGGGGGGGGGGCAGTTTGGTGTTATCACAAGTCAAGTCTATTCATTCGTACATGACAAAGGGATACACTTTCATTACAGGTTTCACTGCCATGATACATGTACCTGCAAATTCATTTTTCCCCTCTCCCCCCCCCCCCCCCCTCGCTTCATTCCTCTTTCCTTTCTTCTCTCCTTATTTCCTTCTTGTACTTTTTTTTAATTACCACCCAACCACTAGGGAGCAGCTTAAAGGTAATGAGGCCCCGGGGGGGATATGGGGGGGGGTGGGGTGAAGAGAAGCAGTTTGAGGGGGTTCTGCCAGGCTTGGTTGTGGGTTGCGGGAGGGTCTTGATTTTTTTTTTTTTATGTTTGTTTGTTTGTTTTTTCATTTCGTGGCCGATTTAGCCTTTTGGGTCATTGCCTTTCTATGTCCTCTCTTTTTATTGAAGCTGATTTTTCCCCAGGGTCTCATTCTCATAAGCTCATATTTATTTTGTATAGTCAACGTCCTCCCAGCTCTCAAGAGATGATAAATAAATAATATGAACACTTGTAATGCACCGGTATCCATCATGAGTAGATGCTCATGGCACAGTTAAAAGGAGATAGAAAACATAAACACAAATGTGAGAAAAGAGATAAAGGTTAATACGTTAATGAAAAAGCTTGCCTAAATATTTTATTTACTGCAGTTGATTACTTTTATTTTGATTCATCATGTGAGTTTAACTTGTACATGTTTATGATTTTAATTTGTACACAAGACAAAGATCACTTTTCAGACCGCTTGTCCTTGTTTTTGATGGTTTTTAGCTCAATGAAAGTCAATATACAATATGAAATATATCACTTCTGTGACATATATTGGTAACACGAATCCAGTATAAACATTATTTAGGACATGTATTTGAGTGGAGGTAAGAGGAGTTAAGAGATGAAACAGTTTAGAAAAAAGCTTGTGTAAATAACCAGGTTTTTAGTGAGGTTTTGAAGTTACTGAGAGAGGATAGATTATGAATTTATTTATTTATGATAGTCTGTTATTTATTTTTCTTGTTTTTTTCACTTCACCCTTTTGTTTGGGTTGTTAGGTATTTCTTTCCCCTGTATAAATTGATTTGTACAATTTGTTAATTCTATTTGTGTCGGCCTTCTATAAGGATTGCCCTTTTTGGCTGCTACCCACTCAGTATATTTCATTCCTTTTCTTGTAAAGAATTGTATTGTTTTAAATGTTTCATATCTGGTTCCTTGTATATTTTTTATACTGAGAAAATAAATGAATTGAATTGAACTGAATTCTCCTTTAATGTATTGTCACATATTATAGCTATTTTATTTACTGTAATTGATTACTTTTATTTTTATTCATTATGTGATTTTAACTTGTACATGTTTATGATTTTAATTTGGACACAAGACAAATATCAATTTTCGGACCGTTTGTCCTTGTTTTTAATAGTTTTTAGCTCAATGAAATTCAATATACAGTATGAAATATATCACTCTGCTAATTTCTGTCTTGCTTCTGTGACATATATTGGTAACATGAGTCCAGTATAGAAATTATTTAGGACATGTATTTGAGTGGAAGTAAGAGGAGTTAAGAGATGAAACAGTTTAGAGATTGGCAGTACAGTGGAAACTCGGTATAAAGAGATCTGATAACAATATGGCCTGATATAGCAAGGTAATATTCTGGTCCCAGCTCTTTATATTTTATTGTTTTTTAATCCTGATATAACAAGATTCCTGCTATAACAAGGTAATTTCAATGGTCCCAAGGACCTCATTATACTGAGTTTCCACTGTAGGCTCTGGGTACATGCACTGACAGGATCATGGCTAGGTAGCTGGGTAATTCAAAATATAGAAACTTGTAATCCTCATCAAGTGATTGGTGAGAGCCATGTGCTATCTAATGGCATATTTACTTCATACTTTAAAAAAAATGCCCTTTTTTAGTTATTTTTAACTATAGAAACATGTTCTTTTTATTTGCGAGTATGTCAGATTGTTTGCTAGTCATTAATGAATGGACCTGCGTTTCTAGCTCTAGCCCTGCTCTTGCCTTTACAGCCAACTGTACATGTTCATGCTTATCTCAGAAAAAATAAGTTGTGCATTATATTACTATGCTCCATGCCACCCCCCCCCCCCCCCCCATCAATTCAGAACAGATTTTATTATACTATTCAGAGCAAATCCAATTTCACTATTGTGTCCACCCAGCTCAAAACAAAAAGTCGGCCAAATTAGTTATGAGTTTTTAGTTTAAAAGAGCACACTCTCAGCTTTAAATGAGTTTGTCAAAACTGATCAGTCATAACCCACATAACTACTTGATTCAAAGTTCATAGTTAATTTTTTTTTAATTTCATTTTTAAGCCCAAATGACTGTTTTTTGCTCATTACAGAAATCTTACTTTACAACTTCTTGTGGATCTCAAGCTGGGAAGTCACATTTTATAACCCATTTATCTCAGATATATCAAAACCCTGACATGATGAACGCTCTGAGTTTTTCAAACCATTCAACAATTCACTTATTACATAATAATTTTATTCATATGACATTTTACCTTTCAAGTACATGACACATAAATATACACAAAATACCAAATGTTGTTGATACATCCCTTTACTGATACCTGAAGGCAATAGAGGACCAAATACAAGATTTCAGACATATAGAAGGCAAATAAAACACATGATAAAGAATGCCCAGGACTTGACCTGATTAATGGTCCATGCAGGGCATGTAACATAAAGACATACAAATTAGATTCAGATTTGTTTATTTTGCTGTTTGTTTTGTTATTTCTTTTATACAAATCAACACAAACAATATAAATTATACGAGTCAGTTAAAAATAAAAACATAAACAGTACATAAAATATAGGAGATATCAAAATCAATAAGTCAACTGACAAAATATTTCACATAAATAATTTCTAAATTTTACAATCAAACTATAACTATTGAAAAACAGGGATAGTATTCTGAACACCATTTTAACTGTGTTGTAAGTTCTGTTTTAACTTCTGTTGTAAGTCACCGACTTACAACATTGCTAAAACAGTCATTAAGCGGTATTCTGAGAACTGTTTTAACGGCATTGTAAGTCATCAAAGCCACACCCAACACAGAAATAATATCCAATAGGGAAAATTGTTAGAGTTGAGTCTAAGACAGTACAGCCAATGAGATCACTCTCTGGGGAAGAGGCACGGGAAATGCGTGAACTATAATCACGTTTTAATGAGCGCATTAAATTGCGCTTAATTTCTTGCTTAAAGAGATTATACAATGGAAAAAAAAAATTTTTGATATATGATCGAGAATAGAATTCTAGGAAGAATAACATTGTAAATTGGATGATTTTCAATCAAAATCTATGCATTTTGGCTAATTTTCTCATTAAAAGTCAAGAGTTGACCAAAAAATTTGAGTATGAGGTATGACGTAAAATTGGGTACCCAACTTCCCGCATTGCAGTTGTGCTGCGCGCTAGACTGTAAAATATGCATTATACCTTGCACGAATTTTGCTAGAATTGCACAACAAGGTACCCATTTTGACGTCAAAGTTGGTACCCAGTTGAAACTGGGTCACAGCTGAGGGGTCAAAAATATCCTGAATTCTTACCACATGTGGGGGTTTCCTTGGCAACACGACTTTAAAAAAAACTTTAAAAGATTTTCTGCTAATAAAATCATGCTCTTTTAAATGAACTAACATTGTTCCAGCATTGGGTACCCCCTTTAATCTAACTGATGTGATGATGTGACAGAATTCGTTGTGCACATCTTCTCTGATCTCATCACAGATGTTGCCAGATTTCTTCAACCCAAGGTGTCAATTCTTGCAAAATGTTGTTTATAGAATATCAGTAAGGTTTATTTTATCTCTTTATCCCTCTCATTGCAACCAAAAATATAATGAGCGAGAAAAATTGCCACCGTGACATACCACATACAAAGTTAAAACACCTTCTGCCCCGGCTTCTGCCCTGTTTTATCTCATGAGCATGAATTGTCCAGTGGAAAGAGTTAAAACAGAATACTGTGTTGTTACAAATGGTATTTTTATGCACTTGCGCCGCGCATGCAAAGTTAAATGCATGGTCAGAAAAATAAAACAAAAGTTACAACAGAGATAAAATGGTTTTCAGCATACCGATTTGCTACAACAGACTTAAAACAGAATTAAAACAGCCTCAGAATACCACCCCAGCACTTTGAATTTAACACAGCATGTAATATGAAAATTGTCATAAAATTTCAAAAATGGAAAAGTGAGTTCACTTGCTTCCAACACTAAAAAGAATTGATATGCTATGTGTACATAGTTTAATCATCAAAAACATGACGAAAACCCATCGTTTAAAACTGAAACCCCGATTTGATTTTTGCAACTTCTAGACACATGAGATTGCAGTAAGCCTAAATAAACAAAAGTGCTGAACAACTTAATCACCTCGCCGGAGAAACGATCGACCTTCACAGTTTGATAAGAGAGAGAGAGAGAGAGGGGGAAGGGAGAAAGAGAAACATGCTGGGGCTACACATGCCTAGTGTACGTGCAACGGGCTAGTTCATGGAGTTAAAAGTGTTGCTAGAATCGCAATTTCTGGGTCATTTTGCTTCATTCGAAGTTTAATTTTGGTTTTCATCTAAATTATGAGTGACTTTTGGACATGGCAATATCTTAAAACAGGTGAAAGATATATTTCATACTTCACATTTCCTTTCAGGCACTGCAGTGTTAAGGGTTTGTTAACACTATTACGTAAGATGATGAGGAGTGCAGGCGTAATTCAAAACCACCACCTCTCGTGCGAAGATGCGAGTACTGATAAGACTTTTAACGTGCCTTTTGGATAACGGGTAGCTATACCCCACCTAAGATGCATAGGATCATGTGCTAAAGTGGTGGGGTCTATTTTAAACGAGGGATTTTCGTAATGAAGGTAAATATAAGAGGGGTTCAATCACAGCAATAAAGAAATTTGTGTTTGGGTTATAAAAAAACAAACAAACATTAGTGTTAGAGTTATCAAAAAACAAATTCGGAGGCTCTTTGTGTTGGCTTCAAGTAAGTTACGATGCGATCCCATCTGATAAGGAAAGTTCACAAAATTAAAGACATGAAGATTCTTATATGTACTTACTTGGCATTCTTCCTAATCAAATCTTATAATCATTAGCAACATTAGACATGGCCATTTGCATTCTTAAGTAGTGAGAATTCAAAGCATCATTTGTCCTAACATTTGAACATAGATTTCTAACTAACTATGCATGACCATGCACTGAACGCCATTGAGTAAAGCAATAAAATGAAAAATAGTTTTATATATACAGATGGGTCAAAACCACTATTTTGGCGCAATTGACAAAAATCGTGTCGCTAGTGTTCCAGCCCTCCCAGTGGAGAGATTAAGCTTTTCTAAAATGTTGATGTACTTTTATATGATGCTAAGGGACATATGAATAAAATCTATAATCATTTTATGGGCAAGTTTAAACTAATAAGCAAGTGATACAGGGTCAAGTTTGGGCAACAAGCTTAAAACTGCATGTCGCCAGCAACTTTTTGGTGTGTTTTTCCACCTTTTTACAAAAGTATGAGCACGTAGAAGAATCGAGATGAAAAATTCATCGAAGCGGCGCCAGGTTCCATGTAAACATGATAAAATCGTGAAAGTTATCCTTTATTTAAAAATAAGATACCGATTGAAAATGTGTCGCCAGATCTACTGAAACATACGTTACCACTTTCATACTGGACACTAAGATATGCCTTACAGTGCCAGATGGCATGATATCATTGTTTTCTGATCTACAGGAATATACGTACAAGTCCAAAGAGGGTAGCATTTATATTAAAAAGCTTTGCACTTGATAAACTGGAAAAGGAGAGATGGAGCAAAAGGTAGAGATAAGAATTGTAACATACGTTACCATAATTTCTTAAAAAGACAAATCTAGAGGGATGGAATCATTGTTGTAGAGTTGAGAGGAATAGAGTGGAACGTCATGACCCAGGGATATTTAAAATAAATCCAATGTACTGCTAAATGAAAGGATTCATACCTCCGTTGTAACATACGTGATGTAACATACGTTACCCTCATTAAAATCATACCTGGATTAATCACTTATTACCATCTTAATAGACACAATTTTTGTTTGCGCCATCTGCGAATGGTCCAGGGAGAACTCCAGAGACTACTTTCATTATAATGGTTGCATGCAAAGTACCGGTACATGCACAAGATGTAGAGACAACAAGCATCTTTATTAATCTTAAATGCTTGTTTACATTATTCGTCACACATTCAGAAAAGTTTTTAATTCAATACCGGGAGGAGAGACCTGCAGGGTCTGTAATTAAGTATGTTCCTCCCCACCCCCCCCCCCCCCCCCTTCGCTCTAAACATAATCATCATATTTCTATTTATCTAGTAGTTTTTTTGTTTGGTTATTTTTACAAACATGATTTAGGTTCTTCCTGAAATTTTAAGGGACCTCTTTCTTTTCCTCTGAGTAAGGATTGTATGGTGGTTGCTGAATGCTTTGTGGCTGAGTGATAGTAGGTGGTGGACCATCATCTGTTGACGAAAGAGGTGCTCCTTGTGGAATTCCCATAGCAGTATACAGAGTATCTGGATCATAGTATGGGTAGTGTGGTGCATACATGACAGTACCAAAAGATCCTTCTTTGCCAGCTATCTCTTGAGGGCCTCCTACTGCTGCTGCATATGTGGGAGGGGGTGGCAAGCCTGCAGCTGGAAGCACAAATTCATGAGGAAAATGAAAGAGATTTGGCTTCAGTTGGTTATTCAACACTAGTGTTTTAACATGTGAAGATGGGATTACTGTGGGGGAGTAAACATGGTCAATGATAAAAAAAAAACACATTGCTGTTTGGTCTTTGTCTTTTCAATATGACTTCTTCATATTGTCTTCAAATCTTAAGTATCCTTGAATGATCATACTGATAAAAGTAGCCAAATCCAAAGTACACTTCTTTCGAGGAAAAAAAAAAAAGGACAACATTTTTTTTGTAAAGTTTATCCTGTAGTGTGACACTAACTAATAGGCATACTATTACAATCCATCTATCTATTCTTTTAAATTTGACATTTTACCTAATAGTTCATCTCGTAGCTCTAGATCAAATTAATTATCAACTAATGTTTACATCAATTAGTATATTTGGTCACATTTAATAACATACGGTACCTTGTCCGTGAATCAACATGACTAGTTATCAACTTTGTTGAAATATTCAACCCTATCAATATAGTCTGCAACCAATTTATTCTCACAACTTATATAGTAAAAACTTTATTTTTAATCACAAAAATTGAAAATGGGTTTGTGAATATGCTGATCACATATCATAGAACAATGTTTCTATCAAAATTTCTGAAGATGCACTATCATCAGGTAGTCTTATGGAAACGATGGGTATTCTTCATGATTGTAATAAAAATAATAATAATAAATGCAACTTGTATAGCGTCAGATCCACTCTGCGGAGTGCTCGAGGTGCTTTTTAAGAAATTAGGAATTGAACAAAAATGTTTTGAGATGCTTCTTAAAAGTTTCAGAGGTTAAACACATTTTTGATGTCTTCAGGAAGGCCATTCCACAACCTAGGACACAAGTGGACAAATGACCTCCCCCCCCCCCCCCCCCTCCCCAGGTTTTTGTATTGCTGATATTAGTGAATGGATGTCACTTAATAGGTTAAAATTTAATGAAGACAAGATGGAATGCTGGTTACTGTATCTCCTAAACTTAGACATTATGTTCCAGGAAATATCTCTCTGTATGCAATTCTCAAATAGGAATTCAGAATGTGTTCGTAATTTAGGAGTGATGTTTGATTTTTTGCTATCCATATGCAAACAAGTTACAACATTCAGTCAAACTCTGAATTTTCACCTTTAAAATATTTCAAGAGTGAGGAGATTCTTGACGGAAGAAGCATGTCACCATGCTGTCCGTTTGCTAGTCCTTAGTCGACTCAACTACGCACAATTTCTCCTCATCAATGTTCCATTAAGTGAAATTCAAAGACTACAGCACATTTAAAACTGTGCTGCTCATGTTGTTCTTTGAGCCAGGAGGCAAGACCACACATCATCCCTACTTAAACAGCTTCATTGGTTACCGGTTGTAAAAAGAATGTTTAAAACTGCTCTCTTTGTCTATAAGTGTACCCATAATGTTGCTCCTGAATACTGGCTACCTTGCTACAATTTCCCACTCAGTCCTCATACAAACTTGGCTCAACTACAGACACAACTGCCCTTTACATGCCTAGAATAAATTCAAGGATAGGTGAACGAAGTTTCCATTACAGTGGTCCAGTTGTGTGGAATGGGTTACCTCATGAGTTACATTCGATTTCTTCTGTTGAACTGTTAAAAAAACACCTTAAAACATATTTCTCTTCATCATAGCTACATATACCTGCATTACATTCATGGTACGGTTAATGTCCCAATGTCTTAATTTGTTATATGTTTTGTCTTTTGTCTTGTAAAGCCCTTTATTTGGATTTAGGGCTATAAAAGAAA
Source organism: Echinometra lucunter (assembly GCA_029962745.1). Classification (NCBI taxonomy): domain Eukaryota; kingdom Metazoa; phylum Echinodermata; class Echinoidea; order Camarodonta; family Echinometridae; genus Echinometra; species Echinometra lucunter. The sequence continues at coordinate 39,687 of CM057158.1, forward strand.
TGGTTATTATTATTATTATTATTATTATTAATAATTATTATTATCATTATTATTATTATTATTATTATTATCATTATTATTATTATTATTATTATTATTATTATTATTATCATTATTATTATTATTATTATTATTATCATTATTATTATTATTATTAATGATCAAATGCTTTTCAACAAAAATTATCAACAGTGAAACATTTCAAAAAGCCTCATGGTCAGTTTCTGTCATTTCAAAATGCAATGTAATATGAAAAATAACAAAATAATCATAAATCATTGATTATGCAGTCCTTTCGACTGAGTTAGTGGGGAACAGATCTTTTTGAGTTTGCAATTTTCAACTTAGTAGGAAGGCCAATTTTGTTCTGGGATGGGACAAGGCTATCCTATGCCAACAACATACAGTACGTGGCAGACAGCTAGGTCAATGAGCTGGTTACTGCAAGACCAGTAGAATTTTCAAGTTCAAAATTCTACCACGTACAATCAGCCTTGTCCTCTGCCATAGTGCCTACAAATAAAGCACTGCATATAGTGTAACATAATAATTTAATTTTCTTCATATATAAAGGAGAAAGGAATATAGATTTAAACTTGTTCCGTCTATGTCTTTTTTGTGTGTTTACATGCCTAACATTGTACTTTATGTTTATAAAAAATGTTGATTTATACAATTAAGCTCATGTTTATGTTTATATTTGACAAAAACACAAAATATTGATGTACACTGACGTTTAATAAATACAATAAAACACAATACATGATATGGCTAATTTTATAAGGATCTGGATTAATGAATGCATGGCTGTTTAAGACTCTTTAAGTAGATAAATGTCCCTTACAGAGTGTTTGTGATGGTCTATTTCAAATGAAGAAATTTGCCCTGTGTTGTGCATGGAGGTAGGTATACATGGAAGTGAACTGACTTGAATTGAATTCTTATTAAAAAACCCAGACATAACAAAGGCAAAACAACGTATCTACACGTGGCATCGTTTTGAGTAAATCGATTCTAAAACTTCACTGACGTGCAGTTTAGTTTGTTACAAACTAAACTGCACGTCAGTGAACCAAGCTACAAATTGTAGCTTGGTTAAGTATTTCGAACTCATATCGAGAATTGATAAATTGATCATTGTTTACACACAATTCAAAAAAAATCTTTAAAAAGTCCTACATACTTGAATAATTCGCATAAATTAAAAGATACGCTGATTTGCTGCATGCACAAATTAACCATTAGCTATGGTAGAACAACGTATGTCTTAATCGATTACGAAGTTGCTACGGCAAAACAACATATCTCATTTCTTTGCGATGGCTCGGACAGTCAATGTCAGATCGGGTCTATTTCAAACTCCGACTGATAATTGATAAATCGATTATTGTTACTCACAGTAAAAAAAAATCCAAAAGTCCTACACGTACTTGAATAATTTGCATACATTAAAACATATGTTATTTTGCTGCATGCACAAACTAAAGCGTTGGCTGTGACAGAACAACGTATGTCTTACGCGCATCACGCATGCGTATTAAGTTGTGCATGCAATTGGGACACTTACGTTGTTTTGCCATCAACACCGCAGCCACGTGCTAAGAAGAAGCCCGCGTATCTCCGCTTACGTTGTTTTGCCATCAAATGATGACTTTTTTTCTGGGGAGGGGTAGCCATGTTTCAGAAACGGTTGTTATTCCGGTTTCAATATTTCATATAGTTCGATTATATTTGTACATATCCAAATACAACAAAGAGTCAATTTTGCTAAAAATTCGACATACGTTGTTTTGCCATCTTTCGGCTGAATAATGAACAAATATGAAGCAAATTAGGTATAGGACCCTCAAAAAGCTAAGCTTGTGAATGAGGCATAAGTCAGTACTTACTTGAGTCAGCTGTTTGTCCTGGTGGAGGATAGCCAGGTTGTCCTAATGGAGGGTATCCTGGCTGCTCAGCTGGTGGGTAACCTGGTTGATTTGGTGGTGGGTATCCTGGCTGCTCAGCTGGTGGGTAACCTGGTTGATTTGGTGGTGGGTAACCTGGTTGATTTAGTGGGGAGAAACCAGACTGTTCTGCAGGTGGATAACCTGGTTGGGCTGGTGGAGGGTATCCTGCTGGTTGAGCTGCAGGAGGATACACTGATATGGGTTGTCCTGCATATGGAGCATATGCTTCTATGCCTTGTGGAGCCTGAGAGGGGTCCTTTAGTGTATGCTGAAATGCTGGGATGGTACCAATCATAATAGGGAGTTTCACTTCAGCATCCATAGGGGTTCCAGAAACATCAGCTTCAATCTGATTTCATAACAATAACACACACCATTTTATTGAGATATTACATTACCAAGAGTTCATGGCTCACTGATAGTGCAAAACATGCTCCAATTACTCCTCTCCTACATACTACTTACCGTAACCTTTGACTCAACACTTTACCAAACTCTTACCCTTAAGCCAGCATGAAAGTATTGCTTACATCTTTGAAGTACAATAATGCCCATGAAGCACACTTGCTAATGAGGAGCAAATATATTTTGAAGGGAGTTTATGTAATGAATTTAACAGAAAATATTTTCTTTTCAGAGTAATTTGTTAGCTACTGGTATACAGAAATATACACAAATTATAATCCTCGATTCCAGGCCATGCAGTCAGATATGTTTGCCTTGTTTTTCCATTAGTGTTCAGCTAAGTATCCATTGGCTAGGAAATGCTGAAAACACTTTTCCTTGCAATTTTCCTTGCACAATTAAACAGTAGATAGAATTTTCCTTGCACAATTAAACAGTAGATAGACAGAGTTTTTACAGTGACAAAGTACATGATATTTGTATAATGTCTGGTGAGAGCCATAAGGGCATTGACTTTGCATTGTCCTTTTGACTCTCAATAATATGTAAGAGAGCTTAAGACCCTCACTTCTGTAAAACAATGTCATAGCCCTCAAGGAAACAGATTTTAAACTAATGTGTGGAAATTCACTTTCTTTAGTAAACAAAACCTAAACTATATGGTCTCTACATTAACCAATGATATAATTTTATCATTTTCCATTTAAACTGTCAGTGAATGAACTACTTTCACTGTATAATAAGATTTCTTACCTCAATGTAATACTCTAGTTGAATATTTGGGCAGTTATCATAGGTGCAAGGGGGAATAGGAGGGATCAACATCTTCATTCTATCATAGTTCACTGACCCCATAGCTTCACATCCATCTAACTTTAATTCAGCTATCTTCTTTGTCTCCTTTCTATGGTGGGTTCGGCCACAATGAGATGCAGAAAAATGAGCAGTCTACAAGAAAAGAGATGTAATATCTAGTGAGTTCTGCATGAGTTTCGCCACATTGAGATGCAGAAAAATGAGCAGTCTACAAGAAAAGAGATTTATTAGAGTTCTGCATGTGTTCAACCATAATGAGATGCAGAAAAATGAGCAACTGCTCTACATAGAAACTAGAGGATATTTGTCACTGCTGACGAATTACATGTGTAGGTGATCTGCTGCTCCACAGATCACCTAATGCATGCTTTGTGCATGCCCATGGAAGAGACATACATCTTGCATACACTTATAGGGTGTTGCAAGAAAGTTGCAATCGATTGCAAATAATTGCTAATTTGGAAACAACCATTCTGATTGGCTCAGGGTCTGCCCTTTTAACCCATTCGTGACAGGAATTATTTAAAGCCTAATTTGATCAGCTTTTATTCTTCAAATTGGCAACACCAACATTTTTCTTTTATTGCTACATTTTTCTTATAAAACATGTATCTGAAATAAAAATAAATTGACAAAAAATATGATAAGAGGTTAAAAAGTTGCCAATTTGCAGGAGAAAAGAGTGATTTTAAACTTTCTATCACATTGCCAATTTAAAGATTTTAATGCTTATTTTCCTTTTAAAAATTTTCAGCATCAAACAACAAATATTGATGCAACCACAATGGGCACAGTTTGTGTAGAATTTTTTGCTCTTTCTGCTCATGTATTTAGTATGATTTTTAGGGCTTTGCATAAAAAGTTATTAGGCTAAACCACAAAATGTGGACCTCTGTCACGAATGGGGAAGGCATGCATGCAACAATGATTTTGATTGGCCAGCGACAATCAATTGCAACTTGCAATCAATCGCAACTTTCTTGCAACACCCCATTAGACTGAATAACAAGATAAAATTCTGGAAAGGAGACTAGCATCATAAAAATAAAAATGAATTTCATGTTGTTTCAACAGGGAATAATCTTTCCATAGTTTTTCAGTTATACACAAACTGTGACCATCTATTTCTCATAGGCATATATGTACAGAGCACTGAAAATTCAGAAAATTGACAAGCTTATACTACCCCTTAAAGGGGGTACCCAATGCTGAAACAATGTTAGCTCATTTAAAAGAGCATGATGTTATTAGCAGAAAATCATCTGCCTAAAGTTTTTTTAAAAGTCGTGTTGCCAAGGAAACCCCCAAATGTGATAAGATTTCAGGGTATTTTTGACCCCTCAACTGTGACCTAGTTTCAACCGGGCACCCACTTTTACGTCAAAATGACGTCAAAGTGGGTACCTTGTCGCGTACTTCTAGCAAAATGCGCGCAAAGTATAATACATATTGTACAGTCCAGCGCGCAGCACAACTGCAATGCGCGAAGCTGGGTACCCACTTTTACGTCATACCTCATACTCAATTTTTGGGGGGTCAACTCTTGACTTTTTATGAGAAAATTAGCCAAAATGCATTGATTTCAATTGAAAATCATCAAATTTTTAATATTATCCTTCTTAGAATTCTATTCTCGATCATATATCATTTTTTGTTTTACCATTGTGTAATTACTTTAAAGGCCATTTTCATCTACAGTTTTATCCATGAACATGTGAACACATAACTATTACAGGTAAATTGTATCGGTGTACTTGTGTACATGTTGTGTATGACAGACAATAAAAATGTACAAATTTTAAAGCTTAAATATGAAATGAATGTAAGCAAGATGAAAAATATAAAAGAATAAAGGGAAAAGCGGTGTACTTGTGTACATGTTGTGTATGACAGACAATAAAAATGTACAAATTTTAAAGCTTAAATATGAAATGAATGTAAGCAAGATGAAAAATATAAAAGAATAAAGGGAAAAGGGGGGGGGAGAGAGAAAGAAAATGTAAACCAACCAGGTCTGAACCAGAGACATCCCCATGAATTAAACACAGAAATTTGTGTGGAATAATATGGCAGAGAAAAAAAAACACCATTTCTGTGTTACGTATTAAAGGATGTGACAGGCAAAAACACAATTGCAAGCAAAATTTGAAATGATCAAAATGGCCTGGAAATACAGTACCCCAGTAATTTTGAAATGATTTGCAGCATGTTTAAAGTTTGATGGATGCGTATGTGAGCATTATGAAGAGCGCACCGACAATGTTGAACTTTGATATTGACCTTTGATCTAGAGTTTATGTGTACCAAATATGGTTGATAATGATGCCTAGATGACATCATGGTTAAGTGATTATACAATGAAATAGGGAGGCTTTCATTTCTTGACTGACAGGCACATGTCCTGAAAATTCCAAGAAAATTGGACCATTATCAAGTTAAAGTGACAACAAAAATCACAGAGAGAGATGTAAAAAGAACAAGAAGCAGAAGCTTCTGATGAAATCAAGAGCTAATCTCAGATCGCTGCATGCAAATTACCTAAAAAGATGCTTTACAGATTAAGAAGAAAGTCAGTGATCAATGATAAACAGAGACACAATGAAATGCTTGAAATGTTTTTTTTTCCCTTCATATTTTACATAGAATTATTGAACAGTTGCAATGAAGAAAAGAGATTCTAAATATAGTTTCATCTCCTCCATATTTCATTTTATATCCTCAATAAATTTGTATTGGAGGGGGTTTTCTCCTGAATCATGGACATCTCTTCATGTGACAGATGGTGCATAAAGGGCTTTGTTACATTATACTCTTAAGCTTGTATTTCAGTGTGATAAACTTTTTCGTATCCTAGTTCCAAATTTCTATGTTTTACCTATGTTTTTCTATGTTTTCTCATGAGGGTCGTAAGAAATTGCTTACAAAAATGCCAAGGGTGAGTAAGTCCTTTCAGGACCACACTCATTTCCAAGAAAGATTACAAGGTGTACCTTCTATTGCCATATGTTTAACCTGTTGACAACTGAATTTTCAAACTTTCATAGACTTAATACAGAGACCATCCAGTTTCATTAGGCAATGGTAATCAGTAAAGTAGAAAAAAACATTTCCTGCACATAAATATGTGCAGGAGCAAATCTGGCAAGCATATATAATCGTAGAGGAACATACAGAGAAATGCATGTGAAAGCAAATTATTACAGTTTGAAATTCATACTGAATGCATAAATCTGTTTTGACTTACTTGTTTGAGCTTTGCAGTGACATCAACAATTGTTCTAGAACTGTTATTTTGAAGATCCAATGAAACAAAGATGTATTCTCCTGGTACATAACCCCTTTTATCTATGAGTCCTTTCAAAGCAATGGGTCCTGAAGCACAGCAAAGACAACACACTGTCTTCTCAACTTGGTGACTTGGAGGAACCTATAAAACAAAAGAATTACTACAGAATTTACCATTGTACATACAGGTATCCTAGTCTTGTCTTGTTCTCATTCAGAGATGTTGGCTAGTATTCCTTCAAAGCAATTGGTCATGATGGGACATGGCTAGTATTCCTTCAAAGCAATTGGTCATGATAGGACATGGCTAGTATTCCTTCAAAGCAATTGGTCATGATTGGACATGGCTAGTATTCCTTCAAAGTAAGTGGTCATGATGGGGGACATGGCTAGTTTTCCTTCAGAGCAATTAGTCATGGCTAGTATTCCTTCAAAGCAATTGGTCATGATGGGACATGGCTAGTGTTCCTTCAAAGCAATTGGTCATGATGGGACATGGCTAGTATTCCTTCAAAGTAATTGGTTCATGATGGGACATGGCTAGTATTCCTTCAAAGCAATTGGTCATGATGGGACATGGCTAGTATTCCTTCAAAGCAATAGGTCATGATGGGACAAGGCTAGTATTCCTTTAGAGCAATTGGTCATGATGGGACAAGTATTGTCATGTCCCACGAACTTCCTGTCTTTGTATATTCACATCATCCATGATAATTATGGATATAACTGTAAGTGGATACAAATTCAGAACAATATAAAACCCTTAAAACAAAGAATAAGCATACAAGAAGCCTACGAAAATGGGATTTTTTTTTCTTGTGTGCGTGTTAGGGGTGAGGGATGTGCGGGTAGATTGTGTACATTCTAAAAAGGGATTGGTCAAAATAACCAATGTGTTGGTGAATTTGTGTCTATCCAAAAAATCAGTCAAAATCAACCAACATTTTGGTACATTAATTTTCAACAAATAATTGGGTAATTGTGACCATCATATTGGTTAATCTTCACCAAAATTTTGGTCGGACAATATGCACCAACACAATAGTTATTTTGACTTATCCTTTTCGGAGTGTGCTCGTTTATCAAAAACAACCAACGTTCGTCCTCCTCTCCCCTGGGCCCCTCATAATCCCCTTTTTATCTTCTCCACTAAATTGAGTGCACGAAGTAGGAAATTGATCGCCTGAAAATGAAATTGAATGCCCCAAACAGCGTCATCGTGACTACGAGGTGAATTTGAATGCGCAAGTAGGAAATACAATGCTCGCATTTGGAAATTGAACGCTCATGCGTGATTTTGATTTACGGAAAGGAAATAAGAGTGCCCATAAATGAAATAGGTCTATCGGATTCGAAATTTGAAAACCCGAATGTCTTCGCGGGGCGTGCGCTGTGTGAAATTGAATGCACATTCATGAATTGGAATGGAAAAAAATATGAAATTGACCGGGAAAACCTATATATTAACCTAAAGAATTAGGCTGAATTCAATGTGAATACTACTGTAGCCCTGTAGCTCAAAATGTAACTTATTTTAGAATGTCAATATGGCTAATAAAGTACTTATTTATTACAGAAATGCAGAAGGGTAGATGCTTACCAATACATTGTATTCATAGTTGAGATCTTTGACAGTAAATATGCTAAATAGTCTCTTTGAATGGTGGTCAAACTTCCATGGACGGTCAATGCAAACTTTGACATAGTATCTCACATACCCATAGTGACCTTCAAACGGAGCAGGTAATGACATGCTAGGGATCTGAAACTGGAATGGAAATCGGTGCTCTCCAGCTGAAAGTGTGATTCGGTCTGCATTGCTTTCACTCTTTCCTGAAAAAAATAGTCATTAAAAAATTGTGATAGTTTGCCATTCTCTCTATTGATTGTGATATTGTAAAACAGTGTGGAAAAAATGCTACAGAGCTGTAATAAGTATGACATGTAGAGTCATGCTTTTATTCCTTCTGACATTAAAACTGCAAGAAATAGGTAGGAAAAAAAATTCAGCTATACTTGACTTTCCAGTAGCTTTAACCATAATACTACAGTTGGAGAGAGAAGTACCAATATCTCTCATGCATCGCATATCAGATGATATGCAAATGCGTATATGACCCATTTCATAAAACAAACTACCTTCCATTGCATAATTTCATACAAATGGAAATTTAAATGACCATATGAATTTACAGGTCATAAGATTTATTTTCAAGGAAACACCACAATTTTTCAAAAGAAAATAAATAAAGATGGAATCCACGTCTTCTCTGTGTTTCCTGATAAGCAAACCATATCAGGGGAGGCAAAAAAGGGTCTCAATAAATGAAACTAATTGCATCTAAAATACTGACAAAATACTCTCAAAGTCTGTTGATCAACATTGTGGTTTTAAAGAAATTTTAAATTAGTTGAATTTTGTACATGTTAAAGCCATTAAACTGTGAGACACATCTTCGTAAATTTCAAAGGAAAGAGATTAATTTGTAGTGTATGAAAAGAGAATTACTTAATTTGACTGCATAATGAAAATCCTGAACTCCTCTTTGTCTTTATTGCCTAATTATATAATAATAAAATCACTATGCAATTATTATATCTTGTTATTACACAAAAAATATCAATTATAGTAATTTTCAAAAATTTTAAACAGCTGTTCTTTTTTACGTTTTGGCTATCTCATACATTGGGTATTAATTATGTACAGGTATGTCCCATTTTGACCATGTATTATAGAATTATCTTACAATGGAAACTTGTTATCAGGACATGCGACCACTAAATCGCCTTGTTATATAAAAAAATGTTGTTATATCTGGATTTTTAAAAAAATGAAATATAAATAAGTTGCATATAATCATGCTGCCCATAAATGTAAGCACTTTACATAAGATAAATAAAAACAGTAATGGAATGATGGAATCATGTAATAAATTGACATAAATAAAACACATTTCATTTCATATTTTGTTTGCATTTAATCTCTAGTGCAGCTATAAGCATCTTCAGATGTACATCATATACTAATATTTTATATGGTCCATATCCTAGGGGACAAATTCACATGGTTTTGCCTAAATATTATTCGTATTATTCATAGTAGCCATAACAAATGGAGATAAGTGATTAATAAATAAGGTTGCAGCTGAATAAGAAATAAGACTTATTTACAAGTCATTTCATTGGAAAGGAAATCCTCTTCCTTTTACTCACCTGCACCTCTAAGAGTGACTTCCTGTTTAAAGTATTTATGATTTGTAGTATAACTCACAGTACGCTGATTGTCTCCACTTCCTTCTGTCTCTGTCCAGTGTGTATAAGATTTCCCAACACATTTTATTTGGATACCTATTGAAATATATAAAAACAGATAAGATACCTCTCAAAACAGAACCATTAAGCTTTGACTTTGTTTGAAATATTTCTGAGTTATATCTTGAAGTACCAAAAGCAACTTCTGCCTACTTCAAAATCAATTTGTTGTTGTTGTTATACTCCTTGGTACACTCTAAAAAACGATTGGTCAGAATGACCAAAATATGGGTCAATTCAAACCAAAGCTATTGGTGAATATGTGTCCGACCGACATATTGGTTAGATTAACCAATCCAAGATGGGTTGTCTTGTTTAACCATAATTCTAACCAATCTCCAAGTGGTTATTCCAATATAATGGTTGTGTTCATTTCTTAACCAATTTTTCTTGGTCAGTATGATTTATCACCAATTATTTTTGGTCATGAATTGGTTTAGCTCCAACTAAGTAACCAAAATGTATTGGTTATAGCATGATTTACAGTTTAGAAAAAAAATAAGAAGAAAAAAAGATATCTTATTACAGGAATTTTCATATCAATTGCATCGCAGCCCACACAGCAACATCTATTGAAAGTCTTAACCTACCCTAATCCTACACTCCTATAATCCTACATCCTATACCTAACTACAGGGTTGTAATATCTACTTCATTATAAAGGGAATATGTTGAAATAACAGTACTTTATAAAAAACGGTTAGATTCCAATATTCTATTTTAGATTTTAAAATGCCTTCTCATAAATACACATTCGAATTATATAGAACAGTATTAATGCAAATGCATTTTGCATTGTAGTTTAAAATGTTATAATGTTGCATAAATACAAAATATCAAATGATGAATTTTTACAAATTTTGGTTGTTTTATGTTCGATCATGAATATTCATGATGGTTGCATATGAATATTAATTGGTTTGCATGACCAATACATTGGTTGTTACAACCAACTTAGCACTCCATTATCTCAAGCATGCTATGAGGTATTTATTGGTATATCTGTTTTATGGATATTATGATGAAGTACATGGCCATAAGCCGCAAGGGGCAGGGGGGACTTGCCCCCCCCCCCCCCCCCCGAAATTTCACTCCTCTTTTGTTTTTCAAAAAAAAATTCCACCCAAGGTGAGCACCATATTGTTCTTTTTCAATTCTAAAAGTGCGAAAGTTCCCTCATGTGGGGAGGGGGGATACTCCCCACTTGGTCACTTCACTCTCTAGCTTGCATGTACCCTTGAATATTCTTGCCCCCCCCCCTAGGAAAAATTCCTTTGTACGGCCTTGATGAAATAAGGTAGCTTATCAAAAGGTGCGTCCATCAGTTTTTATCCCCTTCTCCACAGCTGAGTATTCCAATCCCCGTTCGTCTTCACAGGGATGGCAGGATTAGAAGGGACTATTGGAACAAAAGACACTGAGCAGAAATCCCGCTCTAGGCTGCGATCAAATGGGGCTCTGACTTATGATAACAAGCCTAACTAGCGACATTATTACTCCACTTTTTAGCCCAGCCATTTCACTATCAAATAGGGCAATTAAAACAAAGAAGGAAAGAAAAGGAAAAAGGAGAAAAAAGGAAGTGGCCAGGGTCCTATTGAATCTTTCCCAATCTCTTCCCCATTTAAGTAGTGGATTAATAACCCAAAAATTAAAGATCTTAAAAGACTAAGGTTTTCACAGTTTAAAGTTGAAGGATGTCAAATTTCCTGGGACCATTTATTTTATGAATACTGATGAAAAAATACACAAAACTAGTCCCAGGAAATTTGACATCCTTCAGCTTTAAACTACGAAAAGCTCAGTCTTTTATGAATTTTATCTATCTATCTCTATCTTGTATTATGTTTCTCTTTATTTTTATTCTTTATTCTCTCTGTCTCTATCTTCCCCTTTTTTTCCTTGTTTTTATATTCTATCCATCTCTATCTTTGCTTATCTTTCTCTTTGTATTTATGCTTTTCTCCTTATCCCTCCTTATGTTATTCCTTGTTTTCAACCTATATCCTTCTCCATATTTCCTTGTTTCTGTTTTTATGCTTCTGTAATCTTTTCTCATTATCCCTCCATATGTCATTCCTTCTTTTTCATTCTATGTCCTATTTCCTTATTTTTCTTTTTGTTTTATGCTTCTGTTATCTTTTCTCACTTATCCTTCCTTTTGTTATTTCTTTTTCACTCTATATCTGTCTCTGTATTTCCTAATTGTTTCTCTTTATTTTTATATGCTTCTGTTATCTTTTCTCTCTATCCTTCCTTATGTTATTTATTGTTTTTAATTTGTTTTCCATTCTTCTATTATCTTCTCTATCTTTGTTATTCCTTGTTTTTAGTCTATCATTCTCTTTCTTTCCTTATATTTTCATTGTTTTATATATCTTTTTGCTCTATCCTCCTTATTATTTTTTTATGTTGTTCCTATATTTCCTTGTTTCATTCTTTCCTTCTCTAACTTTCCATGTTTGTTTTTTGTCTTCCTAAAAACTTTGTTTTATTTGGCTTTAACCTTCGCTCATCTTCTTTTATCATGTGTTTTACTATCTGTTTTTCTTTAAATTTGCAACAGTTATATTACCTTCCATTTCTATCGTTTCCCAGTTTTACCTTCCCGTGCTATTTGACACACTTATGGTTGTGGACCACTCTCTGGAGCACTTCTGTTTACACTACATGTTGGAGCGGTTGTAGAGCACTCCAGGAAGGAACTGCTCCAGAAAACCACCTCGCGAGGTGGTCTTCTGGACCACTTTAAAGTGGTCCATTGGAGCACTTCTTACAGTGGTTTGTCTGTTTACACTAACTGTTAGAGCACTCTAGTGGGGAGTGCTCCAGCAAGTGAGTGTAAACAGGGTCTTATTCTTATATAACACACAGTACATGTCTACATGCTCATTCAATTGTCATCAAATATACCATAAAATGTGCATCCATTATAGACATAAAATTTCTCGATCTCATGCATTGTATCGCACCTCGCCCTATGGCCTTGGTGACATATAATGCACTTGAGAAATTCTAAAGCTATGGATGCACATGCCACATATTGGGTATATTCAACTCCAGAGCATGTACTACGTGTAGGGCCTAAGATACACTGTACCATCAATGCCTGTCTATCTGCCTGGCCTGTACTACTACCTCCACTCCACTGCGCGCCGTAACGACCACACCCACATCGAATCAAGAACAAGTAGACACCCGCCCAGACATTAGAGCAGATTATTTGTAATAATTTGTTTGAATACTCACCACGTATGTCACCTTTTTCTTCGCTTACAACAATCCTTACTTCTCCGGCGATAGTGTCCCCAGGCTTGTAGACATCTTGGTTGCCCGAAAAGAGAACCTCAAGCACCTGCAGCTTCCCCATACTTCCATAACCGTTTGGAATTTTATACCCGGCCGGCGGTATACGTATACGGCAACGGTGCGGGCCGCTGCACTGCTAGCTCATCGGATTTTTCGTACCTGGCGCTGGCGCTGGCCGCCGACGCCGAGCAAGGCGAGGCGAGCTGCTTGCCCCGGGGGGAGGGGGGGGGGGTGGGGACACTTCCATTGAAGAGTGGACAGCATCCGCGAGAATCGTCCTTTAAAAAAAAGCACTCTAAACGAGGATTCAAGGGCAGGCCGCTAGGGCACCCTAAACACGGATTTTGTGCAGATATCCCAGATTTGCACACCCTAAACAGGGCTTTCATTATTGTTTGGATATCATACCCTTAACGAGGATATTCCTATTTTCATACCTTGCAAGCAGAGGCGTCGATCCATTTTCCGGATTGGGGGGGGGGGCAAGACGACCAAGCGGAGATGAACCCACGGCGACTATTTGTACACACACACACACACGCGCGCGCGCGCACACGAACACACACACACACACACCCTCACACATATGTATATATATACCCATATATAAAACATAGGCCTATATCAACGTGAAGCATTTTAAAATTGGAGAAATTAAGCAACTTGCTATGTGAACCATCCTGCTTTTTTTTTCAATTTTGCGAACGAGCGAAGCGAGCGAGCAAAACATAACAAATTTCTTGTTATGAGATAAGAGTTTAGTTATCATATAGGCATAAATGATACCTGATATGTATGTATATGGTTACTTCGCTGCCAAATATGAACTCTATTTTGTCACATCGCTGGTCCATTGTTGCTGTCCCCCAAACCACTCTGTTTTTTAATATTACGAGCGAGCGAAGCGAGCGAGGAAGCACATACTGTTTTTCATGATAGATGTAGTAAACCCTTCGGCAAATTACGCTGTGAGCCAATGAAACATCTACATTATCTATTCGGCCTCATCTCACCGAATTCGTTTGCTTTTCAAAACCATTAATATGAAACGAGCGAGCGCAGCGAGCGAGGAAAAATACCCTTTTCCATAATGATAGAAGTGTTATTTCGTCATCATAAAAATGTGATAAACAAGTGATATGCGCTATACAAGAACGGAATATTATTATTATCATTATCATCAGAATATACTATAAACCTGTCATGCCTGTATGATATCTAAATAATACACCCGATCACCTGTGTGCCGAATCTGACACTGTTTTAGCTACCTCACTTGCAGTCCGAATCCATTCTGTTTCTACTATAGCGAGCAAAGTCAACGACCGGTCCCGGCAAAATTATATGGATTCGTCCCAAAATCTTTGTCAACCACCTTGCTGCCCAAATATAATGATACTTTGGAATCTCGCTGCTATAATAAGCTACTTGCTGCCCGAAATCATCTTGTATCTAGCTTTTACCAGCGAGAGTACAGTGGAGTAGCGAGCGAGTTAACGAAAAATATGTTTTTGTTTTGCGGGTTTTTATCCAGGCCGTTATCTTCTGAAATTTTATCTATTTTTAGGTCAACTGGCCGCTCGATTTCTAGGAGTGATATCTTGTTTGGTTATATATTTCTTCCTATGAGTAGAGGAATAGTATAACATTAGATAGAAACACAAGACGCAAACCGATTTCCTTTCATAAGAATAGTACTTATCATCGGCATTGGTTAAGATACAATAAATGCGAGCGAGCGCTTTCCCAGTGTCCCATTTTCCTTTCTTTTTTCTTGTTTTACGCTTTCATTTAACTTCCTTCCTTCCTTTTCCTTTCTTTTTTCTTTCTTTTTTCTTTTTTCTTTTTTCTTTTTTTTTTTCTTTTTTTTTTAGTTGGGAAATTATTGGGGGGCAAAATGATATCTTTGCCCCCCCCCCGAAATTTTCTTTGGGGGGCAACTGCCCCCCCCCCCTTCCCCCCAGGATCGACGCCTCTGCTTGCAAGTGATAGTGGGATCCATTGGAAGTTTCGAGCCGTTTTTATCTCGAGATAATTCACTGTCTCATTATGTTTTACACAGGCGTTATAGGATTTTCCCTTCACGGGTCTTGTTACAGTCGGTCCCGCAGTCGGTGCAAATTGCATACCCCTTTCGCGTTTTAGATTATCGTGATTTCGGGGGCACTTTTTTTTTCATTTTTTGGGCGTTTTTGACACTCTATTCATGTTCCCCGTGTTCCGCGCCTACTTCTGAAAAATACCCTTTTTCCGCTTTTTATTTTTTCTCGTGGATGTGAGCCCCCTCCCATCCCCCCCCCCCCCCGGGGGGATGCTTGACTACGAGAGACAAGAGAGAGTGAGATAGAAAGGAAGACAGGCAGATCTACCTTGAGAGAAAACATCATACGTTTTTGCTTTCCTCTATGTATTATAATAAATTTGTACTTTGTACATACACTTAGCATACAATAAGAATTTATGGGGCAAAATATTCCCCACACAGTCTCTTTCTTTCATCCATCTCTCTGAGTCTTAGCCTTGGTGGCATCTATTCCCTCTCTCCCCTATAATTATATTACCCCCTCTCTTTTATCTCTGCACATCCTACCCACCCTCTTTTGCCCTAGTACCCTCTTTCTCTGTTCATCTCTTTCCTCTCTTCTTGAGTCCTACATACCCTCTCTCTTTTCATGTACATTTATCTCTTAACATTCATGTCACTCTTTCTGCTCATCTATATCCCTTTCTCTCCCTCTCCCGCCCTTTTCTCTACTTATCCTCATTATCATTTCCTTCTGCTCCCTTCCTCTCTCCCCTCTCTCTCCCTCATCTATCCCTCCCTCTATTTCCTTCTGCTCCCTTCCTCTTTCCCCTCTCTCTCCCTCATCTATCCCTTTCTCTATATTTCCTTCTGCTCCCTTCCTCTCTCCCCTCTCTCTCCCTCGTCTATCCCTCCCTCTATTTCCTTCTGCTCCCTTCCTCTTTCCCCTCTCTCTCTCCCTCATCTATCCCTTTCTCTATATTTCCTTCTGCTCCCTTCCTCTTTCCCCTCTCTCTCCCTCATCTATCCCTCCCTCTATTTCCTTCTGCTCCCTTCCTCTTTCCCCTCTCTCTCCCTCATCTATCCCTCCCTCTATTTCCTTCTGCTCCCTTCCTCTTTCCCCTCTCTCTCCCTCATCTATCCCTTTCTCTATATTTCCTTCTGCTCCCTTCCTCTCTCCCCTCTCTCTCTCCCTCATCTATCCCTCCCTCTATTTCCTTCTGCTCTCCTTCTCCTGCCCCTATTTTTCTTGTTCTCTTGCTCCTCTCTACTTAACATTTCTACCTACACTATTTCTCAGTCTATTTCCCTCTTCCCCTTTTATTTCCGTATTGCCTGCTTTTTTCAGCTACCTATTATATATAGTATTCAAGCAAACTCGATAACAAAAGAGTGATTTTATTGATATTTTTTTCATTCATTTATATGTCAAAAGAGAATGTTAAGACAATAAATCCATGCTACATATTTCTAATCAAACATTAAGCAAGCGTACAAAACAATGTATTCATCTTACAACTAATTAATACATATTACTGAGTTGTACAACAAAAATTATATGAAAATACTACATGTCTTGTTTTCCAAGAGACCCCTACTTGATTAAGAAACATTTACTATTAACATTATACTATGGGGATCTACAGCTTGTCTGGAACCAGGGCTGCTACCTTTGTTTGGTTGTTTAACTCATTTGAGCACAATTTGGTTTGGATAATACAAAACCCACATTTTCCACAGACCCTAACCAAGTTATCCACGGGCTTAGTGTTCCACAGGTTAATATAACTGTCAAATAAACTGGAATATTCAGAATCAGATGCATTGAAAATTACCACTCATTACACTCTTATCTGTCTCACTCATGGTTTCATGGCTTTCACAAGCTTACTATGGCCAGATAACTACAAAGGATTTACAATCATATTTCCATGATCTGTTGACTTGCATTAAATAGAATAAAATTCTTTCAAACTAGAACAAATTTGCACTGAAATACATGCATGAATATTCTCATTCATCTATTCAAATCTCTTTGGCTCCCAAAAGCTCCTGCATCATTAATGATTAATAGTGATAATAATAATACTAAATGCAACTTATATAGTGCCAAATCCACTCTGTGGAGTGCTCAAGGTGCATGTAGAAATATAAAGAATTGAACAAATATGTTTTAACATGATTTTTAAAGGAGTCAGAGGTTATACACTTTTCGATGATGTATATAGACAATTTGATAGTTCAAAGTGACTTGAGAATATTATCACTGAAATGTAGTTAAATAATTGAGTAAAAGAGATATCCATTATCGTTCAGCAGTTCATAACTGACAGCCCAAAAGTTATTACTCTCGATTTATTTTGGTAAACTATGAAAGCACTGCATACTACAGATCAAATACTAGTAGACAGTATACTAAGAACAAATTAGCAATGACATATTTTACCTTGTCACAAAATAAAGGATTAACTACCATAATTTAAATATTTACTACTGGAGCTGGAGCAACTGACTATTATATGGCTGCATAGTGTGCGGTATGTGCCACGGAGAAGACCCACATTTTTACAATCAAATTTTGTTCCAAAGTATAACTTTTTTTTCTTGGTGAGAAAGAGAAGAGAGAAAACCATTCCAAGGCACCACTTTTTTTTCCCTACGTCGTTCTGGCCGTTCTGGCCCGCCCGCAGCCCATTTTGAAGAGTATCATTTTTGGTGAAAAGTTGAAAACAGGTTTCATTTCCAGATGCCTCCTCCAGGATTTCCCTATTGCTTTCAATCCAGTTTCAATCCACCTCAGGGAATTAAGTTTTCATTCATGCCAAGCACATGCATGTGAATTAACACCACTTTACACACACGATCGACATGGCATTACACACAGCATATTTAGCTAATGGGAGCTTGTGGGAACTACGGGGGTTGGGGGGGGGGGGGGGTTGGGGGGCATATGCATAAATGTGTTACGCATTTCATAAGTATGGCGGGTGCTCTGGTGCTCTTTTATGCAAGTGTTGTTTGTTACTTTGTGTATCAGGTGTCTTCCTCCAATGTTGCCCTCATATAGCATAGGTTTGAAAGCTGGTTACCAGTTCTGGAGGGTGTAACGTAAAGAGATACAATCAATCTTACATTCAATTGTATCTCGGTTGTACATGGTTTGCCACAGACTTACGATTGATATCAATGGTAAGATTGATTGTATTTTTTATGTTACACACTCCTGGTTTCAATTTCCCCCTTGAAAATTTAACTACGTTAGTTCCAAGGCATGCAATTTTCACCCCACCCCCTCCCATCCCCCTCCCACCCCCCCCCCCCCCAAAAAAAATTAAAATTAACATTAATAAAAAAATAAATGAAAAAAAAATCAATCATTAAATAAATAAGTAAAACAAAACAAAACAAACAAAAACATACATGTAGGACTGATGATCCTCATATTTCAATAACAACCAGTTCAGTACCATCATATTGATATTGTAATCCAAAGACCCCTTTCTTCCAAAATGTTGATAGTTCCAAAGACCATCCTTACCATGATACGGTAGTTCCAAAGCCCCCCTAGTTTTCATCTTGCCAGTGCCACATACCTACCACTGGTGGGGTCAAGTGCTTCCCCTTCCCACACTCCCCCCCCCCCCCCCCCCTCCCAAGACTATTACTTACTACTACCACACATTATACCAAAGATGATACAAAAATATGGTTCATTTCATAATAATGGAATAGATATTATTATTATTATCAAGCTTTCATGTTATTTTTGTAAAGTATATCTGTACATCATGTTCTAAAAAAGAATATGTACATCCATATACTTTCTCTTTTATCAAAGAAAACATATCTCTCAGATATCTTCATATAAACATCATAAAATTATATCACATAATATTTTGTCAATTATAGTCTCCACCTCATTAGATTAATTTCTGCAAAACATAAACTCAATGAATGAAACAAAACCATTGTATTTTTTCACCATGTTAAAGATTATGTAGTTTTGGTAGGCACTCAAGAACTATTCATCAGACTTCTTTGCTTTTAACTGGTCATAGCAAGATACTAGCAAACTAACATGCTGAGAAGTTTTTAAATGGTCATAGCACGATACTAGCAAACTAATACATCTTGTAAAGTTTTTCCTCAAGTTGAAAATTTAAAAAATGAAATGACACATATATTTGATCTCAGGTCAGCAATACTGATGTTGACATACCTTGCATCATACAGTCCCTGCATACATGTATGTGTAAAATGAATGAGATTTCTCTTTACACATCTAGCATAACAAAGCGCTATGATCATTGTGCAGGGGTCCTAGCACAGACCAAAGTGTTGCCATGGTATTACATTCCTTTCAGATATTTATACTACAATATTTATACCAGAAATGATGCATGGCATATCACATCAATTCACACACGTATCTCTCCAGTAAACACAAGTCAATGTGAGACTGTACATGAACTTCAACAATGAAAGAGGATTACTCTTCTTAAAGCTGGTCTCAACCTTTTGCAGCCTAAAATCTGATGTTACAAGAATCTAGTAGTATATTATTGTATATTAAGGATAATAACTTTCAATCAAACAATGAAAGAGGATTACTCTTCTTAAAGCTGGTCTCAACCTTTTGCAGCCTAAAATCTGATGTTCCAAGAATCTAGTAGTATATTATTGTATATTAAGGATAATAACTTTCAATCAAATGATGAAGCTGGAAGATGGGTGTTAATCATTTTTTTCTAATTACTGAATTTATAAGTTAATTTTTCGTGTCACGATAAATAGATCGGAAGATTCGAAATTTAATTTGTGTTGCGTTAGACAGCGCACAACAACGAAATGCTTCACATAAACGCTGCTATATGTACAGTACGTGTGGTAGCCACTGAGCGAGCTGCACTGAGCTAGCTCTGTGCTACATATCTACAGTACCGCCAGTGAGCTGATCAGACTTGCTTTTTCAAGATTGGAAGCCAGATTTTCATTTTACATTGATAACTTAACCGACGTATGACCATAAAATTAAATACACAGTATCAGAAGGCATATCCAAAACTCATGCCAAGTTGTATGGATTTTCGTAGACTTTGCAAAAGATTGAGACTACCTTTAAAGTGCTACATGGGTTTCTCATCATGAAATATATGAGTCAAATATTCATTCCGGGACTCTAATACATTCAATCTAAAATGCATCATGAAATGACAGAAAATGATCCTACACAAAAGACTGCATTTATAATTTTGGAATCCTAATATATGTACATGAAAATAGCAAGAGCACTTTGTAAGATAAGTATGCATACACATTATGTTTAATATCTCAAATGTTTTCAAAGAATTTCCATAACAGTCAAAAGTAGCGCTTATCATTTCACAATAAAGATTTTTTGAAATAAACATAAATCTACCTCAAAAATATTGAGTAAAGTGTACGATCAAAAGATTATCTATAAGTGTGTATAAAAAAATCCCTATGAATTCTCTCTTTCTCCTTGTCTCCATAGTACACAGTGCATATACACATTGAAGTCAATGCTGGAAGTACTTACAAATATCATTTTCTGAGGGTAGAATTCATAATACCTTGACAAACAAGGGCATAATGCATAAAACAATGACACTCACTTCCATTCTCCGAAGATATTTCTATTTTTATTCAGTAAAGTGATGTTCTACTAATCACCATCTGGTTTGAGGTTGCCTATGGTGTAATTGATGTACCATTTCCATTGGTGGCAGCATGCATGACATAATAATCATGAAAGTACATGAGTAGTGCTACAGGTTGACCAATGATGAGAGAAAGCCAAACAAGGATGTTCCCCCAATGACCTTTAACCTTTGATGTTAATTTAGCCAATGGAAGCTAAGAGTAAAATGAAATAAGGAAAGAAGATAAACAATTTACAGTATTCAAATCATGATTTTCAACTGTCAAAACAGCTTAGAAACAAATGTTTGTATTTAACATATGTTATGTGGTGCCTAATTTCTTTCAAATAGTAATAATGTAGTTTTATTTTTAAATTTCCACTCTGCAGTGAAATTTGCACTCAGTAATTAGACAACTGCAGATGATGTTATGATGTGCAGAACTGATGAATATAGAGGATATTTAGATGAAACAAGTTACAAAAGAAAGTGGTGTTTATCAATGGTGCACTTCATGCTTAAATTGATTTTTTTTTTACAGTTAATGATAATATATAATTAGATAAATTTATATAGCACAGTTACTATATCAATATACTCTACTGTGCTGTGATGTAACAGAGCTCTGACAAGTGCTACTGCTTAACCATGATATAATAAAAACTAAAGTAATCAAAAAATTCTGAAAAAAGGTGAGTCGTCTTCAACAAAACTTTGAAAACAGTAACAGATGGGGTTTTTCTTATTTCCATTGGCAGTTTATTCCAAAGTTTTGGAGCAGCAACTGAAGGCACAATCCCCAAGAGATACTTTTATTTTTAAGTGAGGTAGCTTTACAAGCAGTTTCTCCTGTGTACTTGCATATGAATGTGATTTTACTGATATCAATTCAGACAAGTATAACAGGAGCTTGACCACTCAGTGCTTTGTAAACAAGCAAAAATTTAAAGCATTATTTTTTTCCTAAATTATTGCCTATCTAATAGATATTGCACCATCTAAGTTACAAAAGAAATCTTCGTTATTAAGAATTCAACATGATCTTTTTTATGAATCATTAGGATGTTGGGATATTGGGATATTGGAATATTGGGCTATATCTATGAAAAGTAGGAAAGACCTAGCAATTGCTTTTTCTATAATTTGACAATCAACTCAAAAATAAAAGTAAATGGCTGAATATGTAAAACTAGCATACACTCAGCTAGCAAAAGATTATCAAGTAAATACTTAGCAACAGTGTATGATTCTTGCTATGTCATGGATAGGGTTATACACTTTTACACTATATAAACTAGCTGAGTTTGGTGACGAGTTCACGGGATATCACGTAAAAAAAAAAATGGTGATGAAAGAAAATTCCTCCTTTGTCAAATCAAGATTTATTTTACCTGGCTAGCCTTTCTTTTGGATCTGTCTAGCAATTACATGGTTAGAATGTAAGCAAAAGGCTAAAAAAACTAGATGAATCTTCGACCACGCGTGGTCGAACTTTATGCCTCCGCCATTACCAAATCAGAAATATATGGCACTTCATGTTGATTTATTTTCATTTATACAACGACATCTTTGACCTTGACCTTTGACCTTGTGACCCCCAACTCTAATGAGAGCATTGCTCTGTGAACTGTCACAGAGTGGTTGATTTATAGCAAGAAAAAGCAAGATTCCTGTATATAATGACCTCTGTGACCTTTGACCTTTGACCTTTGACCTTGAAACACCAAAATCTATTCAGATCATTGTCCTTCCCATATGCATACATAAGCCAAGTTTGATGTTGATCCGTCAAATGGTTACTGAGTTATCACAAAAATGAACCATTTCTAGGTAAAAAATGACCTCTGTGACCTTTGACCTTTGACCTTGAGACCCCAAAATGATCACTGTCCCTCCCATATGCGTATATGAGCCAGTTTGAAGTTGATCCGTAAAATGGTTATTGAGTTATTGCGAGAACGAACCATTTCTATGTACATGACCTCTATGACCTTTGACCTCTGACCTTGAGACCCTAAAATCTAATAAGATCATTGTCCCTCCCATATGCATACACGAGCCAAGTTTGAAGTTGATCCATCAAACGGTTCTTAAGTTATCGTGAGAACGAAAACGGGACAGACGACCCGAAAACATAATGCCTCCTGCATCCACCTACGGTGGGCGGAGGCATAAAAATGCTGGTCTTTTCCTAGTTTTATGGAGTTTTGTGGAAACAGCTCTAATTCATGTTGAGTCTCAAATCAATTTCAAAAAATTTCTCAAAATGAAGTAATGAATTCCTTAGGAGTTGAAAAAAAAAGAACTTATGCTGAAATAATATTGATGTGATGATTTTTGTATATTCCATTACCGGTAATAAAATATATAAAGATTTTTGTATACTAGTAGTTATGTACGGTCTTGGAGTTTTTATCAATGAATCATACGACAAACCTGTGCCATCATGCCCCAGAATGCCCATAACCTGAACATCTGTAGAGGAATGCTCACTAAGTACTGCAAAGATAACAATGTATGGAGTAATCACAAATGGATCATATAATGTGAAACAACTACAAGATCATTTTTATTGTCTTAAACAAAGATGCATAACTGTCCATCTTATGGCACAAAAATCTTTAACTTCATGTTAGTTTCCTTATAACACTTCACTAGTATTTTAGAGAAACAAAGGTTATCAATTTCTGAAGGTTAACCAACGACACCTCAAATTAAATCTCTTCTCTGTTTTTATTTCAATTTTTTGTCAGCAAACATTTCTGTAGAATCATCCTTCCCCCTTTTTCTCTCTCAGATAAAATGTTCAACAAAAAAAAAAAGAAAAAACACAAAACAAGTCTCACCTCATGGAAAATTGCTGAAACTAAGAAAACAATCATCTGAGCTTTCTGTTGCTCAACTCCTTTTGACCGCAGAGGAACATAAACATGTCTGTGAATAAACATGGCAAAATACATTTAAAAATACATAACTCACATTATAAGTGTTCATAAAGAGGATACCTGTATTCATTATCTAGCGCCGTCCCTTAAGGTGGGGTTAGGGTTATGCATCTCCATAGAATTCTGTTGTGAACACTTGCTCTAACTTCTTCATAAATACTTAAGTGCAGTCCATTTCCTGATATCATCTAACCAAGTGGTTTCCTTTCTACCTCTTTCCTGTTTGCCCTTTATCATTCCTACAAGTATAATCTCCTTTAAATCTCCTCCTCTTATCACATGGCCAGCATACCCAATCTTTCTCTTTTGAACTGCCTTCATCAATTCTCTTTCCGTATTATATAGAAATGCAGCATTGTTTACCCAAATGCCATGGCATTATGACTCAGAGACATGCTTAAATTGCAAAAAGTCACAATAATTGTCAAACATGGGAAGAGCTACAGTGTCGTCAGTGTCTAACAACTCCTTGAAAGGTCATACGGCAAATTATTACAGAAACTTTCATTGGACTAACAAAATTATACTTTCAAATATACCATCTCAAAAAGATATGCCTAATTCCTTTTCAGGTGGGAATGTATTTACATTCCACTTAACTTTGCTATCAAGCTATCTTGCAATGCTACATTTTTTGCTTTAACCTGTTAAACAGGATTTGATTTAGTATTACATGCGTTTAGACCCTAGTCTGAGTTATCTGAGGCTTAGGTGTTTAACAGGTTAATCACATGAGAAGAAATCAAATTTGAATGACATACAACAGGTTTACAAAGAGAAAACTAAAATAGAAAAAGGGGAAAACATTAATTCCTGCTAATCATTGGCAATAATACGGAGGATAGATGATTATATTTATATTTGCTTATTATCCAGTTTTAATCATAGAATTGTTTTTCATTTCATCAATTCTTTCACAAGCCATGAGAGAAAGAGAAAGAGAGAGAGAAAGAGAGAAGGGAGAGGGTGATTGAGCGTTATAAACTAGTTCCCTTACCTGAGGCACCATTTATGAACTGGTATGTTCCAATTCTTCCAGAAATATGATATCGTTTCTGCATTCCTGTTGTTTATTAAACAAACAAGAGTAACTAAATGAATACATCTTTAATGCACAAAAAATCTCTTTTCCTCTTCCTTCTCCTTCTTCTTCTTCTTCTTCTTCTTCTTCTTCTTCTTCTTCTTCTTCTCCTCCTCCTCCTCCTCTCCTCCTCTTTCTTCTTCTTCTTCTCCTCCTCCTCCTTATCCTTCTTCTTCCTCTTCTTCTTCTATTATTATAATTAGTAGTAGTATTTAGTAGTAGTAGTAGTAGTAGTAGTAGTAGTAGTAGTAGTATGGTTATCATTATTAAAATAAAGAACTGCTTCTGAAGATGACCTCACTTAAGTCATTCTCTTTACATGAACATAATCATAACATTTTTAGATACCAAGTAAATACCACATTAAAACACAGGAGAAAACATTTTAATTGAAATTCATTGAAGTAAAGTTCACTTTAAAAACACTAAATCACTAAGCCTATTTTTGTGATTTCATAATGGAAAATTTCAATTTTTGTCAATTACCTCCAAAACATTTAAACTTGGATTGTTGCTGATAAATCAAGGCCCTTCAAAGCCAATGACTTTGTTTTGTAGTGTAGCTGATATTCATTCTCCCTCAAGACAAGTATTTCAAGTGCTGAACACATTGACTTTCCATTTAATAAATTTTGCTTCAGCAAGAACAGGGAAACACTTGTCTCTATTTCAAATGTGCTCATAACACTTTTCTGCAAGCTGTACCAGTAAATAACAATTTGCAGAATGTTACAAGAGTTGCCTTACCACCAATCTTGATAGAAATTCCTGTCTGCAAACTTAGTGACTTCTCCCAAAACATTGAGCCATGAATGGAAGAATGAATAGAAGAATATCAACCAACATATGTGATTTGGTACCTGTAACAAAAAATATCCAAGATTTAAACAGTTCACTGATTCCTTTCAAGGATAAACCTTTCAGGGAAAAATTGATGCAATTCTGCAGACTATGAGAATCAACATTACACAAAGAGTTTTCTTAGACAATACACCTTAGAAGCAAATTACTTTCATTCTAACAGAAAAGTACATGTACACACAACTCACTGAAGAGAAAAATACACTCAACTAGATTTTCACAAATATTAATGATTTCTATTACAAGAAGATGAATGCAACTACATTTCCCATATCGATTGGTGGGGTGATAAGACCTTGTATCTCAAATTTTAGTGAAAATTACTTATTTGTATTAAACTCCAGATTATCATTCAAGTAATGTCCTGTCCAAATCCAAGCTCTCTTACAACAAAAACAAAGCCATCACGGCCATTGCTTATAATGCTTTGGCAGCCATGTTTTTTCACTTTCCTGAACATTTGATTTTTTTTTTTCAGATACGAGGTTTTGTCGCCCCAATGACGATATGCTCTGCCTATATTCAGCTAACTTCATAGTTCAAACTGTTCATGAATGATTGTAATAAACAGAATAACGTATTTTAATTGACATCTTTGGCCCGATTACTCCAAAGTCTGATCACTTCATATCTTCAGTCATGTATACAACATAGCTGCAACATAGGGATAACAAAACTACAAACAAGTTTTGTAATATTGATCTCTGTGATCTTTAACCTTTGACCCGCATACCCCAAAGTCTAATGAATTTCTCTATGACAATGCATAAAAGCACAAATTTATGATTTTAGATATCATGTTAACAAACTTGGCTAAAACCTGAAATTTCAGAAATTGATGACAATGACCTTTCACCTTTCACCTACAAACCTCAAAATCTAATAAGCTCCGTTCATATCACCCAATACCGTAATATTACCAATGCGCACCAGTAAGCGATTTCCCATGGACACTGTTCATATTACAGGGAAAATATGGTAATATTATCGTAATAGTGTGGTATTTTCCCTTTTACCCCGTTCATATTGGCATCCGCAATATTACAGTATTCTGTTCTATCTGCAAGTCCCACATTGCATCCTGGTTACCCAGCGTACAATGCGCATTCAGCGACGGGTCCATCTACATCTATTTATTTATTTATTTATTTATTTATTTATTCATTCATTTATTTATTTATTTATTTAATTCGATTTAAAAAAGGTGGCCCCGTCAGTAATCACTTCCTATGGTGATGAAAATTAGCACCAAGTTTAAAGTTCATACCTCAAATGGCACGTGTGACATTGCATTTACAAGGCTAAACCTGAAATTTCAAAAATTGGCCTCTGTGGCCTTTAAACTTTTACCTACATACACAAACCTGATTAGATGGTCGTCCTATGTGTGTAAAATTTGCACTAAGTTTGAAAGTCATGCCTAAAATGGTTCTTGAGATATCATGTTAACAAATAAGTGGGACAGGCAGACAGAAAACCCGAAAACATAATTCCTCCGGCACCTCCTTCATTGGGATGAGGCATAAAAATCTGCAATCCTTCTGAAATAGGTTACCCTTCAAAGGACTGCTCAACAGAAATATGAATCAAATATGAAGTTCAAAAATGACTACAAACTTTTCAAGAAACTGAAATAGGTACAGCCCTTTACCAAAGACAGGACAGACAATTAGGACAAGTAAGACAAGCAAAACAAGTAGACTTACTGCTAACTTCAGCACTCTTTCCAACATCCTCTTGGTATCCAGGCTCTATAAACAAATAAACACAATGAACAGTTCTCTTCACATTTCCTTTTAGATCATTAACTTTAATACAATCATATTCATATTCACAATACATTAAAGTCCCTAGTTTTCCGTGATACGGAAAAAAGAAACATTTCAAGGAATTCAGGAAGAACACGGAATTCACAGAATTTCAAGGAAAACACCATTTTTTTAGGCCAAAAAATTTGAATTACGAAAATACAGCAAGAACATAACAAAAACAGAGCAAAATCCAATAAAACAAAAACGTGCATCTAGATCAAACTTATTCGCCATGTTTAGTGTGTGTTCGCGAAGCTTCAATTCCGTCTGCATATAGTTATGTTTTTTTTTTAATAGATTTTTATTATTTACAAATGCTTTGTCATATGCTTTCTACATGTCACAGGAAAACACGAAGTTGAAGTTTAGAACACCAAAGAACACAGAATTTGAATTTTAGAAAACAGGGAACTGGGGAATTTACTTTACATACATTATGTATTGGCATACTTTTGTTTCCTGCCAAACAAAAGAATTCATAATGGCTGAAATGCTAGCAAGTGACACCAATAATTTTTTCTTCCCCCGAGATATAATATAACAACCTTCTTTGGAACAGTATGTCAGGAACAAAAGAAGTTTATACACACACACCTATCAATTGTTTACACTTTTATCATTGGTAAAAGAACTTATTGAGATAAGGAAGACAAAGACTAATAGACAGAGAGGAAAATAGTTGTGAGTCACAAGACATGCATATGACTTGAGCATTTTAACAAATATTTAACATATGTGATTCCTAAGGCCCCAAAAGAAACTGAAACAAAAGACACCTTATCATAATAGAAAAAATGCACCTTACTAAATCAGGGTGCATAATAAAATGCCTTTCTGATATTTTTAAAAACATGCTTAAGCTTAATTACCACTACATATCTAAAGTAATCACAACATACTACTACTTACTGTAAATGGAGCCAAAGCATTTAAAACTGTAGGGACAATCCACTAATAAGGAGAAAATTTTAGAAACAAAAACATTTTCCATTATATCAGGAGTGCAAAGTGAGCCATTGTCAAGACTGCAGTGTATAAAGAAAAATGTTAATGTGCACTAAAATCATATATTTAGACAATGTTCTGAACTCTTGCAGAACTTCCACAATGTTTTACCCAAAGGGGTTACCATCTTACATGATAGTCCTGGTATATCATAATTACAACAGCAGACTGAGGCTCTGACATCCTGTTACTTGTTCATTTCATGGGCAGAGAAAAAATATAGACAAAAATCCTTGCTTGAGATGATAAATTCCCTTATAGATATTGACCTTCAAAGCTCAATTCAATATTTCATTACGACTTGACCGAAATTATTCTCAGACTGAGAGATATAGAAAATGAAAAAAATATACAATTGAAAAAAGGTGAAAATAAAAAATTAAGAGATTTGAAACTATGAATTAGGAAGGTAAATTTATCCCTCAGTCTTAATGTAAATTTCAACTTTTTCATGACTAATACTCTAACATATCTATTTTGATCAGAAAGCCTAGCAATGTAATAATTAAAAATGTACATACCTGTTGTACAAGACACAAACACAGCTGTACAAGGAAAACCTACATGTACGAGAAATGGACATAAACAATCAAACTGATAAATCACATACCCAATAAAATATACAAATTGACAAAATATTTGTATACACACTTTACAAGTTAACAAAACGTTTTTACAAGCACTTCACAAGACATTTTCTTGTTTTTTTTAAGCACTACACATTATCAAAATAGAAAGACATCAGAATGACACATCAGTATAGCAATTAATGAACTCCATTATCACCTAAGAAGTTTTTATTTCATTTAATGCATCACATGACAAATACTGTGTCATACATTATCGTGAAGCAGTTTCCAGTTCATTTATATTTTCATACTTTACTGTAATGGTTTTCTTTCATTTCGCTATGATTCAGAACTGATAATAATAATGATAATAATAATAAAGAATATTTATTTAGAGTATAATAACTTGAAAAGTTCTCTATGCGCTTTACATATTATGCATATTGAAATTACAAAATAGGCTAGCATTAACTATAAGCACACTAGAGATATTTTGTCATAGGAAGTTCAGATATATTGGCATGTATCAGAGAATATAATTTCTATCAGCTGGTGACATGTCAGATGTTTTAAAATTCCAATCTCTTATCTATCACCTGTTACAAGTCTTATTCAAATGAAAACTATCAGACACTTACCAGTTCAATAACCCTACGGATGAGAAATCTCTTGCGTATCCTCTTTGTTCGTGGAAAGTTTAGCTCATAACAAAGGGTTGGCACCATCATGAAATAATACATATCTTTAAGGATACATTGTAAAAAAAAAAAAAAACAGTCAAAACAATTATGAAGAAAAGAGTGTCTTCTATATAAAATTTTCATTTCCTATAAATGAATATCCCTAATTTCTTATTTGAAATGCAAAGGGAAGAGCCCTACATGTTGATCCATTCATTATATATTATTTTTGATCTAAACTTCACGAAGAACTTAGAATTAAGTTTATGAACATTTTGTAATTTGTGATAATCTTTCCTACAGAGGACTGAATGTGTTATTTCTTATCTTACTCAATAGGTCCAACATCTGACTGAGGTCTATTTCATAAGGAAATATGAATGACTTTATTAACCCACTGACTACTGAAACTAGATAACCCATGTATTGGGTCTATAGGAATATAAGAATTTATTAGTCGACAACTTAATATGGGAAGTCCATCAATGATCTATAGAAGTTTAGAGAGAATAGGTATTGAAAACATAGTGTTGAAGGACCTATTTTGTGCTAATGAGCATCCAACACCAATCTTATTTGATCTATAGTATCATTCACAAAGCACTTTTCTCAGGACAAAACAAGAAAAATAAACCCTATAAGACAATCACATCACTTCTTTGCTATAATAGCAAGCTTTAGATTGGCGAGGCGAGTCCTGTGACGCAGAATCTTCATGGGTTGACTTACGTTCTCCTCTTTTCTCGCGTCATGTTGAAAAAGTGGCTTTAGATTTCGGGAAGACTCAGTTAATCAGACAAAGCACGCGTAGACAAAGGTGAAGCATTGTTGCGTCATAAAAAAGTCAAAAATGGTTTCGCGTTGCGAAATTGGAGAAGATGGTAAACTGGCCCCAGAACCGCCATGAAAAATAGAAGGATGCAGGATGGACTGGAAACAGCTTTCTCACGCATGCACATAACAAAATTTTTGCCAAGATTCCGCGTCACAGGATTCGTGTTACCAATCTAAAGCTCCTTAATATCAGCTCAGTAGGTGCCATACAGGTATTACCAATTTTTTGTCCGACAGAACCCCATCATTCAGGAGGAACCCTCAAAATCTTCACAGGTACACAGAACTAGTCCACAAACACATCAAGACACTGAATTGACTTCCTTGTACTAATACTCACCATGAAGGCTAAGATTATCTGGATACTCAACTAGTAGCTCTGTTTCACTTCCATTAGCTTTATGATAAGAATGTAAAAAAGAATGCTTAATTAATAATTGACATGATGCTGCATGTTAGACTTTCATTTTACATCATATATCTAAAGACACTTTCAGGAGTAATAAAATGCTCAGTGCAGTTTCATTTAATTCAGATTTCATCCAGTTTTTATATAATAGTGCAGGAGCTATTCAGATTTCACAGTGACCTCCCAAAGCACATCCCCATAGAAAAACATCCACATCCCCATCGGACTCTTTTCACACAGGCATGTATGTAATAGAATTGAGAGATTACATTCTAATGGCTCATTAGATGACACTTTATCAGGTTCATATCTAAATCCACATAAATACTAAAAATGGTTATTCTATGCTGTTCAGACCAGATGAAATGACTAAACAAAAATGTTTTTAACAGGATGCCAGTAAAATCTTCATGAGAGGGTAAGAAAGAATTACCTTCTTCATTGGAACCCTCACTCTTACGTCGAATAGGAATTCTCTTTCTAGGCTGTGGGGTAGAATGTCTCCTAGGTGAGTTCCTGGATAACGAGTCTTCACTGTTGTTGGCATTCTTTCTACTCTTCTTAATGGCCCCATTAGATATTGCTTCTCTACACCATTTATTGACAGCAGCATAGGAGATAAGCTTCAGAAACACAATGGTGTACGTTCCCAGACTGACAAAAGATCCAACTAAAAGGTTTACACAAGAACAAGATTTTAGAAAGAGATGTGGGGTCAAATGATTGTGACATTTTTTTTTTTTTCCAAATATCATTATTTCATTTACAGTACAGAATGACAACATGCCAAGATGATTTTACCAGGGTTAGATTTATAGTACAGGATGACATGATTTTACCTGGGTTAGGTTTGTAGTACAGGATGGCAACATGATTTTACCTGGGTTAGGTTTGTAGTACAGGATGACATGATTTTACCTGGGTTAGGTTTATAGTACAAGATGACATGATTTTACCTGGGTTAGGTTTATAGTACAGGCTGACAACATGATTTTACCTGGGTTAGGTTTATAGTACAGGATGACAACATGATTTTACCTGGGTTAGGTATATAGTACAGGATGACAACATGATTTTACCTGGGTTATGTTTATAGTACAGGCTGACAACATGATTTTACCTGGGTTAGGTTTATGGTACAAGATGACAACATGATTTTACCAGGTTAGATTTATAATACAGGATGACAACATGATTTTACCTGGATTAGATTTATAATACAGGATGACAACATGATTTTACCTGGGTTAGATTTATAATACAGGACAACATGATTTTACCTGGGCTAGGTTTATGGTACAAGATGACAACATGATTTTACCAGGTTAGATCCATAATACAGGATGACAACATGATTTTACCAGGTTAGATCCATAATACAGGATGACAACATGATTTTACCTGGGTTAGGTTTGTAGTACAGGATGGCAACATGATTTTACCTGGGTTAGGTTTGTAGTAGAGGATCACAAAATGATTTTACCTGGGTTAGGTTTGTAGTAGAGGATGACTACAACTGGAAAGACGACCACAGTCATGACATTCAACGTCACAAGGACTGTCATAGTTTTCTCTTCAATGTATTTCTGGAAAAGAAAACAACCAAACACTGACATATCTAGTACCATCCAATAAATTTCTTAACATTCCGCCATAGACCAAATCTCTCTGAATAAACCAAGATACATGTATTTAGCTTCATTTATTAGAATTTTAACAATGGAGACAAATCACCAAACAATAGTGTGCCAAGTTGTACATTTAGGACTTTTCTAGGCCAGTGTGCTTTATTACATATATCAACCACAAACATTGCTACTATTATGAGTTAGCACAAGTCAAGATGCTCATGGCCCTCTCAACTATTTTTTTTTTCTCATGCTAAGAGATAAGGCAGCATAATTATACATATCCATTTTTTCTTCCTTTGCAGAAGGAACTTCTCGCACATGAGATCAATTTATGGGGATATAAACTGGACTAACTGGAAAGAAGTAGTATACAATACCTTTGACACCAACTTTTCAAGCCAGAATGCATACAAGATGAATCCATTTAGAACTGAAATGAAATGAATTTTTTTTAAAAAAGGAATAAACATATAAAAAGCAGACAAGAATTATTTTTTAAGATGAACACTCATGTGTGAACATACATTCAAACGACCAGCACTCATATACATGTAAGTGTAATCAGTAATTTGGAAAAAAAAAAGGGGGGGGGGGACGAAAACGACCAGTACAAACTTTCATCAACAGGTAAATGTAAATGTAGGTACCAGCATGGTGTGTACTTGATTTATAACTACATGTATGCTAACAATAAGCTTATGTGAAGAATGGTATGCATGAGGAAGGACATGTACTGGTCCATAATTTCCTGTTTTATTCAAACACAAGGACATGATCACAAATATCAAAGCCTATATAGTATCTATTCAATACAAGAGATTATAACAAAGCTGATTCTTACGTATGAGAAGAGTGAAGTTTGGCCAGCTGTATGGATCTTGTAGAAATATACTGAACCACATTATAGGATCCATTAAGATGCCATATCTACCAGATCAAGAAAACACAATGATCAAATTAACTGCTTTAAGATAGAGAAAAGAAAACTCTTTTAACTCATGCTTCTACAATGAAGGAGATGTGGGTGAGGGGGTTTTAAAAGTTCTCAACCAAATTTGAGAAAAATGATGAAATTTTTTTTTTTTTTTTTTTTACACTGGATGAAAAAAAAATAGTATATCCCTGACATTCCTTTAAAAAAGTGCATCAGTGCAGCATGATGAAATCCATTTTTTTTTTTTACTGTGATTAACATACTGGTCAACTCTATAATATTGTTGATGCAAGCACACATTTGTCATCTGCAATATAACACAGTGACAAACCATACACCAAGTGATAAAATGTAAGGACCTGAATATGACTATGACTATGTCCATACAAGAAAAATGTTTCAGTGATGATAGCTTACTGCCTTACTTACTTGATAAGATTCTCAAGCACTAATCTGCTAGATGACATACCCTGAAATAAACAGGAAAATCATTGAATTCAAAGTATGATTTGCACATCAGTCAAGAGAATTTTTCAGGAAATTTTTGTCTAGGCACAGTAAATGAAAAATTAAATATTACATTTTTGTTTAAAAAGAAAAAACAGTTTGACTAATTTGGTTTCACAGACCTCCCTAACCCTTTCTTTCTTATGACGGGCAACCATAGTTGCTTGAAACACAACTGAAACTTTGACTAGAGTTTACAACATACATTGTACACGACAAAAGAAGGGCATAGCTACAATATACAGTATACATACATTCTGTGCAGGTTTTCTATTGACCATATTTAGGGTAATCATTCATATTTGTTTTTGTGTAATATGTAATACTGCCATGAATGGTGAAGATATCATTCATATTACTACTTGTTTACAAATGAGTGAAGAACATAATAAAAAAAATCACATTACTGTATGACTACAACTTACCAATAGGACAATGCAAAGATTGAGAAAACCCCTGTAATTGTTAAAACCACTGGAATGACTCAAAAGAGAATCACGTGCCTTGTGAATACTGTAGAAAAGAATGATTTTAAAGATATGAGAGGATAAAGAAGAAAACAGAAACAACAAAAAGAGGAAAACAGGAAAAGATAAGAAACATATTGTGATTGTCTACGAAGAGAAATTTA
Source organism: Echinometra lucunter (assembly GCA_029962745.1). Lineage (NCBI taxonomy): Eukaryota > Metazoa > Echinodermata > Echinoidea > Camarodonta > Echinometridae > Echinometra > Echinometra lucunter. The sequence continues at coordinate 74,347 of CM057158.1, forward strand.
TAGCTTTCATCTCAAATGCTGAAGTCACAAGAAAAAAGAAAATAATTGCAAAATTTTAAATGGAGCATCACATACATAACATTATGCAGCAGAATTCCTGTTTTATAGTACATGTACATTACTGAAACCAATACCATCATCCTATAACAATATGTGAAAAAAAGGGCACTTTATCTTGATCAAACCAAGGAATAAGCGTATCACAGAATGATAAACTCTTAGGTCTTAAGTTTACAAGTGCAAAGTCCAATATGTTAAATACAAAAAAAAAAAAAAAAAAATACAGCCATTTGTAAAGACTGGCCCAAGAACACTATCAAAGCATGATCTAAGAATGCATTTTGAAGTCTCAAAACAAACAATTAATCTACATATCTTGGATAATCGCACACCCCCCCCCCCCCCAAAAAAAAAAGGGGGGAATAGATTGAAATGAAAACCCAACCAGATCAAACAACATACTGAAGGAATTTGTCTTCTTTGCAATTCAACAAAAAACATTTCCAAAAACAAAGTACTGTTTTTCATAAAGAAGTATACATGTATGAACAGGGAGAAATCTGCAATACAAGTGGTCATCATCTCGACATTACAGCCATTCCTAAAACAGAGACTAACTTATAACACCTGATTCATTGAGAAAATAGCCACTAGACATCTCCTGAGGAAGACTAAATAGTCACAGAGTATACATTTGATTAAACATCTGACTTGGATTGTACTACACAATATTTTTACTCAAATGATATGTGATGATTCCAGGGGAAGAGGGGCTGTATTTCTGCCTCCTTATTGTCCCGGAATTCCAGATCAGCACCCAGTGATATTTTTTCTTTAAAATTTAATCGAAAGTTTAATGTTTTGGTGAAATCTGTGTGAAGAAGTAACTACCAACATTAGGGCCACAGGGCAGAATTCATATGCTGGGCTGAATAAATTTTTGTGGCAGTTGATCTCTATAGTTGAAGATATGAAACACCACAACAGTCAGCAAAATTCTACATTTTTTTTTTATTTTGCAAAGTAGGATGATAAAATATCTATTTCCATACCATTCCTTCCACTGAATCTCACTCACCTTATTATTATTATTATTATTATCATTATTATTATCATTATTATTATTATTATTTATTATTATTATTTACTATTATTATTATAATTATCATCATTATTATTATTATAATTATTATTATTATTATTATTATTATTATTATTATTATCATTATTATTATTATTATTATTATTATTATTATTATTATTATTATTGTTATAATTATTATTATCATTATTATTTTGTGCTTGGGAGGCGAAAAGCAAACTGAATCACCGTGAGTGACCCATGGGTCTCTCCTCCCGATATATTAACTGATTTGGGGGTGTGCAGGTGGACCACTACAATGGATTTTCCCCTTCTTATACTCCCCTTCTTATTCTTAACGTACAAAAGTGGTGACTCTCCTCTACACAGGGCCTCCATTTAACACCCTATCCGAGGGACGGACTGTTTTCCACTGTAATATAGCCTGCATCTATAAAACAGGGGAGGGGCACATTAACACACAACGCAGGCTTCAGTCATCTGCCCGGGGTGGACTCCAATCCACAATATTTTGGTTCATCAGGCCAGACGCTTTACAGACTGAGCCAACTTTGCTCCCCTTAAAAGTTGTGGGGATTTGTCGTCTCATATCTGAACACCACTTAAAGAAAGTAAGCCATTATGAATACCAATACTTGAATGTACATGTAGATGTACGTGACATTCAAGGTCCACATGTAGTACTCCTAGAATGAATATTAAATTGTAATGAAAACTTTTTAAACTTTCTTGTGCTAAAAAAAGTATTATTATGATTATCATTATCATGTTTTCTCAAACTTGAGTTGTAACATTTTTGTCTGACAAAGAACATCATGTAAAACCAAGAAATATGTATCCGCGTCTACCGAGAATGACCTACTTACGGGATGTCTGGTCTGATTGCTGAGGAATCTTGGCTTGAGTTGAGAGCCGTATGGTCTGCCATTCGTTCAGCCATTATCACTCTGATCTGATGAAGGACAAATAAATATAAGATGCCTAACACACAATATATGGGTATAATAATTCATCAAGATATTTCACTAACAAGATTTGCAACATGGAATTTTTTTCAGTCTTTCTCATGTTATATAACTAAGTCATTATTAATGAGTATAAAGAGAAAGTGGAAGAAAAATCAAGTTTTTTCTGTACAATATATGAGGTCACGTACAGTCACGTGATAATTAAAAAACAGCAGCTTGATCAAGGTCCATAGGCGGATCAAGGGGGGGCGAAGCGGCCGTGGCCCCCCCCCCTGGCGGAGCAAAAAGAGAGAGAGAGAGAGAGAGGGAGAGAGAGAGAAAAGAAAAAAAGAAAAGAAGAAAGAAACTAGCCGTGCCAGAGTCTGACGTTAGTGGCCATGAGTCTGCCCTATCTTGAGCTCAAGATAGGACAAGTTTCAGTCAAATGGCCTCAAGACAGGATAAATTTCAGATGCATGGCAGCCAACATCAGACTCTGGCAAGGCACATAAAGAAGAAGATAGTTGTCTTCATAAGTTATAAAATCAATATTGTATGTACCTATTATAATGCACAATTTTCTTCATTTGGGATCTCAAAAATTTTCAGCTCGCGCTTCGCGCTCGCTTTATCCATCATTTCCTTTTTGCTCAGGAAAAACAGCTTTTTAATTCCTTAATTAAAGATAACTATTTCAAGATATAGGTGCATCTACCCCGCAGGAGGAGGGGGTGACCCACAAAATAATCTTATTTATTGCGCCACTGAGCACAGCCATAAACCGGGATCCGCCCACTTGACCGAAGGCCCACGAGACAGAAGGCCCACAAAGCCGACTTTTCTCGTATCGTATTTTCCTTCATCACAAATGATGCGCTATCGGTAAATAAAATAATTATGTCTCCTCTAGCATGTTTGATCCTTGTTTCCGGATGTCCCACAAAATGTACACCTTCAATGAAAAACTTTCCGCTGCCCTTTAATACTTATTAAGCTTCCTCCTGGTACAGGAATTGGTCAGAGCGATGTACATTATAGATACAATTTGCTGTTTTCAGCCTCGCAGGCCTTCAATGTAATGGGTTGTCACCCATAAAACCATACGTTTCTCCTCGGTTCGGGCGGTTTTGAAAAATTCTGCCCCCCCCCCCCCCTTGGAGAATGCTGGATCCGCCCCTGGATCCAGTTATAATGGCATTACAGTAGGTTCTTAGAATAAGATGTAACTTATTTTTAACGTCATCTATCCACACAATCAGTGACAAAAGGCCTAAATGAAGTTTGTAATTGTTTTCTGCTGATAGTGATAAACGTTAGCTGAAACTGAATGAACTGATGAAACACGTTTGTGCTAATGCTACTTTTTTTTGTTATTTACTTTGGTAGGCATGGTGAATAACTTACCCAAAAGAGCAATAGATCTACTATCACTACCGTTTTCAGCAAAAAGAGCAGTCAAGGATGAGAGTGATCACTGTCAAGAGCAGATTTTTAAAAGAATTAACATCCGGGCTAACTAAGCACAGCTAGCTAAGTAGACGACAGCTAGCCAAGCGTAATTTAAACAACGCCAGTAGTGGGCGCCGGGCTGCCGCCGGGCCGGGCGCGGGCCGGGCCGGCTGCGGTACAGTGCATTAGTGAGTTCGCAATCGGTCACGATCGCAAGCGCGCGCTATATACAAAGGATAGGAGAGAAGGCAACAGGAAGGCAAGAGCTACTGTACAGAGACCGGAAGGTCCAAGCCATCCCCCCCCCCCCGCCCCCCCCCCCCCCTCCATGCTCCAGCTCTATCTGAAAACTCATTCACAAAAACGGGGTTCAGGGCTTAGGAAAGGGACAGGGTGGCGTACTTCCAAAGGCGTTGCCAGTCCGTTTTATTATTGGGGGAACACTCTTAAAAAAAAAATTTTTTTAAAGGTCCTCAGCATAACATTTCGGTCGGGGACAAAAATTTTGGTGGGGGATGCACACCAAAAATTTGCTGACAAGCAAAATCAGTTCCTTCAGTTAGCTTAAAATGTGAGGGGGGCATACCCTAATGTGGCCCCACCCTCAAAAGTTTGGGGTGATGTGCCCCCCCCCCCCCCGTCTCCCCCGATTGACGCCCATATATACTTCAGAATTTCTCAGGGGCCGCGGGAACCGGGGGCTGGGGGCTGCAGTCCCCCTGGAATGATATTAATCAAACCCTCAAACTTTATAACAACGTTCAAACCTTCAAAAAACACCTAAAACTATATTTGCTCAACAAATAGCATAATATACGAAATTTCACCATTATCATATACTCCATGATATTCCGACTCTCAATTCTTCTTGCCTCTTCATTTTCCTCACCGTGTGGTTAATCATCGATCCTTTTTTCAATCTTCTGTATCTATTCATTTTCCACTTACCTTATTCCTCGCCATCTTTATTTCTCAACCTACAAAAAAAAAACTCAGCAAGACAGTGTCTTTCCTTATTGATGAGTATGCTCTCTATACCGACTTAACGTTTTCAAGAGGGGCTACCATTACAAGCCTCGCTTTTCAATAAGCCCCTCATTTTCACATATCGTATAGTTGTTGTTGTTTCTTTTTACTGTCAATAATGCTCAAACTGTCATATTTTCTCAATAGTGTGGGTGTCTATTAATTTTGTAATAGGCCTACAGATTAGATTGTACTTTGGTGTAATTATTGTTTATTTTCCTCTTAATTATTTTGTTGTAGTATCATTGATGATGTATATATTTGTCATAATTGTAAAGCGCATAGACATCTTTTCAATTTATTATGCGCTAAATAAACATTCTCTCTTATTGTAACGAACTACTTATCATTATCGTTACCAGCTCGTACAGTCTTGTTTGTCTTCCAGTTGTGTACATGACAGTAGTGTATCAAAAATGCGGAAATAATTCAATAACTCAAACTCTATAACTCAATTATTCTTAAGAGTGATCATGGTGATAGGTTCATCCAATTTGCAGACGCTGCCACTTGTGAGCATGTGGTAACAGGTTGTTTATAAAAACGTTAGTTGAGTCTTGTCGCAAAGTTGGTAAGAGCGCGCGCTCTTGGGATCAAATGGTCGTGACGTGGATCGTGTGTTCGATCCCCACTGATGCCTGGCTCCTTAGATCCGTCAGCAAGACATTTAAAGTTGCTATTCATAGGTTTTGAATATGCTCTAATTTCATATGGAAATAAAGTTTATGGTGCACAAATCACTATGAAACCGATTGAAACTTTTGAAAAGTAAATGGGAAACAAATATTGCCTGTCACAAATCGATAAAATGGACCACCAATATTGCCTGTGCATGCGTTGCCCAACTCGATGCGAGATCCGTGACGTCATCATATGGACAATATAGTGATGTGGTGTGTTGTGAATGAGTGAATGTGATGTGTCGTGTCCGAGTGAGTGATTAAAAACGATGTTTCTGCATTGTTTGGATGAATTCATCATTCTGTGAACGTTTTCAAAGTATGTTTCAACCATTCCGTTGAACATTTTTCATATCATAATGTCGGAGAAATTCTACAAATTAACGATTACTTTTTGCAATTAGAAAGGAAAAAAAAATCCCATAATATAATAGAACATTCTCCCTTGTACATACTATGTATCGGTTGTGGGGTATATCATTTTAATTTTAGGGGTGTTATAATTCACGAAAGATGGAGGGATAGACGGAATACTTTGTTTTCTCGAATGTAAAATGGTTTTCTTGGTGAATAGTTTGAACTTTTCTAAAGAAAATAGAGAAACGGTAATCACCTTACTACTAATTTATTTTTTTCTTTTCTTTTCTATTAAGTAGCTAATTTATATTTACATGTGCTTATCAGCTCAAGTTAACTCTTCCATGATCTGCATTTCAGTCAATTGTTTGTATGTAGTAGGTAGGTGAGGTGAAGTAGGTGAGGCACTGGCGTACTGGAGGGCTTGGGGGGTGTCAGCTCCCCCCCCCCCCCCAATAAATTTCAACCATGGTTTATTTTCAATTTTATATTAGTGATATCACTCGAATTTCATTACTTCTCCCTAGACTCCCTTTCTGTTGTTAAGTAACGCATTCACGAATAGCATGCATAGCAAGGCAGAAAAAATGCATAATATCAATACTAATGTGTTTTATGATATAACACTTGGTTTTATCTGTTTATCTGACAATGGATTCATACTTTGAAAATGAATATTCTTAGATTTACCAAAACTAGACAAGGGCTTTAAGTTTGTAGTGCCAAATAGTCTTCTTTTACAGAGTTGCAAACCATCAATACTGCAAAAGCTCCTTTACCATGGGAGTGCACTTGCGTAGCCAAGGGGGGGGCGATGGGGGCGGTCACCCCTCCAAAACGCCAACAAAAAAGAAAGAAAAAAGTAGAAGGAAAAAAAGCGGGAGCGAGAAAAGAAAAAAAGGTAAGAGAACATATGAAGAGCGGGAGCAGACAAGGAACAATTCAAAGAAACGTCGGAGCTTCCTCGCTTCGGGCGGGAGGTGGGAAACTGCAGTTCACTGTCCTGGCGGCAGTCAGCTAGGTGGCGGCAGTCAGCTAGGTGGCGGCAGTCAGCTAGGTGGCGGCAGTCAGCTAGGTGGCGGCAGTCAGCTAGGTGGCGGCAGTCAGCTAGGTGGCGGCAGTCAGCTAGGTGGCGGCAGTCAGCTAGGTGGCGGCAGTCAGCTAGGTGGCGGCAGTCAGCTAGGTGGCGGCAGTCAGCTAGGTGGCGGCAGTCAGCTAGGTGGCGGCAGTCAGCTAGGTGGCGGCAGTCAGCTAGGTGGCGGCAGTCAGCTAGGTGGCGGCAGTCAGCTAGGTGGCGGCAGTCAGCTAGGTGGCGGCAGTCAGCTAGGTGGCGGCAGTCAGCTAGGTGGCGGCAGTCAGCGTAGGCTGGCGCAGGATGCGTTGCGCACCTCACTCTGCCCAATTTTTATCCATTTTCATTTCCCTCTGTAGTTTTTTTTTCTCCTGCTTCTTTCCCTATTTTTTCACTACAGCCCCAGCTATAGAGATTTGTTCTTGTATTTCCTCGAAATCCACTCACTATTGCATGGTCCTGAATGTGAATCTCCTGTACTATAGAGCCTATAGACGTCTAGGACAAAAGTATTCATACGGAGCCCCACTAACGATCCATTGTTAACCCCAGGTGATTAGAAATGCCTACGCTTTCTTAAAGCTGCAATTCAACTTTTTAACGACTCCATGAAATGTGACTATAAGAGTAGGATTGTATTACCAAATGGTTGGCAGAAATGGTTGGCAGAAATGGTATTTGCTTACGAATTAATGCAAGCTAAATTATACCAACGTTCATCCGACGAATTTATGCATGGTAAAATGTAAAATTCACTAGAGTAATTCCTTGATAATTTTTTCGTTTGTTTAAGGTCCTCATCAAAGGGACATGAGTGTCAATCACCTTCAATACATTATCAAAAATCATGAATAAGTTGATTCATATACACAATCTCATATTTTATTCTTGCCTTTTGTATTCAACTGCAAGTCGAATTCGAAGAAAATTCAAACACAAAAGTCCAAATGTTAATTGTACGACGCTGTGTAAGTTGTGTAATCTTGATCGCACATTCTCCACCGGTTCGTTTTATTCCAAATCATTCTCCCCTGCTGTTTTTTTTAATGTGATGCCCGATACCACATTTCCTTTTCATGTACTATAAATGCTTATGACATACAGTGAAAATCACTTACATGCATAGTATATTGGACTTTCGTTTGATTTTTGGGAAAGAACGATCATCCCCTTAAAATGCATGTATTATAATTGCTCCGTCAAGAAGGTCTGGTTACTCAGAGCCTCATCTGTTTCGTAAGGAATTTGGCAATTACAAAGAGTGCACTGTCATGCAAGCTCTGGTTCACTTCAGTCCAACTTCAGCTTTTTGTGCTTTGAAAATACTGTACGAGTAAAAAGAAATAAAAGCACTACTCCGCTCAAACTTGACTGATCAAAGCCCTTTCACTAAGGCAACAACATGGCGTTACTGAGAGCTTAAAATAACATTGGAAACCTATTCAGTCATGATTGTGGAAGACGAGCTCTGGAGCGAAGAGGTGCATTGACTTTTCAGTACAATAAGATGTCTTAATATGAAAGACTAGTTTGAATGCCTTCACTTTGAAAAGACACCTTCAAAAGCCGATTTATCTTTGGTATGTCAATGAGGCACTGATGTACGGTAATACAAAAAAAAACCAAAGAAAACAAAAAACCCTAATTGCAATGTGACCTTAGGTACATGCTACGTTGGGATTGTACAGAAAAGGAATTTTTTTTCCCCTTAAAGAGACATTTAATATGACAGAGATACAAGTGTATGCTCGTCGGTGTAAAACGTTCTTTTAGATCGTGAGTGGCATAAAATGGATGTATTTGAAAAGTCATCACAAATCGGAAAGAATAAAGGGTGCCAAAATACCCTGGAGGCTGGTAGAGGGTCATAGCGTAGCCCTCTGCATCTCGAGCGATTGACTCGCAATGTGGAGATTTCGCTTCATGGGATCGAAACCCATAAAGCATTCATTTTTGTTTCAGTTCGGGTTTTTCTGTTTTGTTTCTTTATGTTTCATTGATTTTTTTTCATTAACGGATGTTTTCGTATGCCCCAACTTAAAGTTTAATAAAAATCTCTATGGAGCAAACAGTGTGAAGTTATTATTTTGGCTTTAAATTGCGGCAGTCATTGCAAACCTGCTAACAGGAAAAGATAAAGGGTGAAGATGAACTGAAAGATAGTGGTGAGGCAACGTGTACCCCTCTGTACAGAGCGATTGGCTCGCATCTCCTCGACAAGGAGATTTAGGGTTCGATGCCCAGGAAGCACCTGTTTTGTTTGGGTTTTCCATTTTGTCTCTTCTTCTTCTTCTTCTTCTTCTTCTTCTTCTTCTTCTTCTTCTTCTTTTTAGTAACTGATTTCATTTTTGCATGCTCCGAACTTTTTAATAAAAATCCCGACGTAGTAAACTGTATGTGTGAGGTTATTATTGGCTTTTTTGGGCGCAGTCATTTTCAAACAGGAAAGGATAAACTGGAGGGTGGTAGTGAGGCAGCGTATAGCTCTCTGCATAGAGTGATTGACTCGCATCTCCCAGCTTGATGGAGAGATTTTGGGTTCAAAACCCAGGAAGCACCATTTTTTGTTTGGGTTTTCCCTTTTGTTTCATTTATTTGCTTTTCAGTAATTGATTTCTTTCCAGCATGCTCCAAAACTTGCTAATAAGAAATCTCTATGCCGCAGACGCAGACAGTATGTGTGAGGTTAATTATTTTGGCCTTGTGGCAGCAGTCATTGCAAACATGAAAGGACAAAGCGCAAAGATGAAGTGGAGGATGGTAGTGAAGCAGCGAACAGCCCTCCTTAACGGGGAGAGGTTCGAAACTTATTAAGCGCGAATTTTAATTTTTTTTTCTTTCTTAGGCTTTGTATTTGTTTCTTTCTTTGTTTCTTTTCTTTTTACAATGACGAATGACTTTTTGGCATGCTCCAAACTTGCTAATAAAAGATCACTTTGCAGCAAACAGTATGTGTGAGGTCATTATTTTGGCCTTGTGGCAGCAGTCTTTGCAAACATGAAAGGATAAAGCGCAAAGATGAAGTGGAGGATGGTAGTGAAGCAGCGGACAGCCCTCCTTAACGGGGAGAGGTTCGAAACTTATTAAGCGCGAATTTTAATTTTTTGTTTCTTTCTTAGGCTTTGTATTTGTTTCTTTCTTTGTTTCTTTTCTTTTTACAATGACGAATGACTTTTTGGCATGCTCCAAACTTGCTAATAAAAGATCACTATGCAGCAAACAGTATGTGTGAGGTCATTATTGTGGCCTTTTGGGGCAGTCATTACAAACAAGAAATTAGATAGAGAGTACAATCCTAACATGAAAAGGAGAATAGATGAGAATTTATGATTATTGTTACAACACTGTCTATATGTCAGCGTGAGTTGTCATAAGTAAGTGCGAGCGAACTTTGGGGAAAATGAAAATATTTTCATTGCTGCAATTTAGGGGCAATGTACGCTCTTAGGAAAGTTTTGATCGTTGTATCCCTAGCTCTTGCCTCGATCCATGCACGGTTTCACCCTGTAGTCGTATCAAGAACAAGGTATTCTGTTATTAGGCCTGTATGAAACGAAACTTCTCTGATTCTTCGGAGCTATCACATTACCAAATGAGAAAAGGAATAGTTAAAAGAGGGGAAATGGCACAATAAGGACGAAAAAGGAACATGCATTACATTTTAAGGAGCACTTATCGAAAAGGGAATTGCAATACTCAAAAGCGAAAAGGGGCACTCACAATAAACTTGGACGCTCATAAGAAATAAAAAGGGGCACTTGTCAGGTTTAATGGGGGTGAAATGGCACTTACTAGAAAGCTAAGTGTGTACCAAATTTCAAAAAGGGAGTAATGTCAGAATGGAAAAGGTATACATGTGCTAACTAATCAGCGAACAAAAGGGCACTATTGGGCACTTATAGCAAATTTACAGGAGGAATGGGACATAATTTACTAGCCAGGAAAAGGGGCAATTCATCAGAAGTAAATTGGGGCATGTATTCGATTTCGAATGGGGAACCTGCCCAAATGGAAAGAGGGAACTCCTTTACATCAGAGATGTGAAGGAGAATTCACTTTTAGAACGAAAAAATACGCAGTCAAAATCGGGCACTTATACCTTTCAATAGGGAGATTCATTAGAAGTAACAAGGATCACTTGTCAGAAGGGAAAAGAGCGCTATGTGGGAAATAAGAATTAATGTAAGGCTCACTAATCTGGTGTAAAAGTGGAGCAGTTGAGGGATTTATTTAAGAAAGCTGAATTACCTGACGGGCACTGGCGTACTGGAGGGGGGGGGGCTTGGGGGCGTCAGCCCCCCCCCCCAATAAATTTCAACCATGGTTTATTTTAAATTCTATATTAGTGATATCACTCGAATTTCATTACTTCTCCCTAGACTCCCTTTCTGTTGTTAAGTAACGCATTCACAATTTCCCAAATAGCATGCATAGCAAGGCAGAAAACATGCATAATATCAGTACTAATGTGTTTTATGATATAACACTTGGTTATCTGTTTATCTGACAATGGATTCATACTTTGAAAATGAATATTCTGAGATTTACCAAAACTAGACACGGGCTTTAAGTTAGTGCCAAATAGTCTTCTTTTACAGAGTTGCAAACCATCAATACTGCAAAAGCTCCTTTACCATGGGAGTGCACTGTCTTGCGTAGCCAAGGGGGGGGGGGCGATGGGGGCGGTCACCCCTCCAAAACGCCAACAAAAAGAAAGAAAAAAGTAGAAGGAAAAAAAGCAGGAGCGAGAAAAGAAAAAAGGTAAGAGAATTATGAAGAGCGGGAGCAGACAAGGAACAATTCAAAGAAACGTCGGAGCTTCTGCGCCCGGGGGGGGGGGGGGGGGGGGGTACTCGACCCCAAAAGTGGTAGGTAATTGCCGCGGGCGAGACAAAAAACAGGGGCTTTGGAACGGGCTCATTGTGAAAAGGAGGGTCTTCGGAACGGGCTTCGGAACTACAAATGTTTGTGAAAACGGGGGTCTTTGGAACGGTTCGCCTGTGTGTGTGCGTGTATCCCTATGGAACGAGCATACGTGCATGCAGCTAGCCCGGCGGCACCCGCACCGGGTGCGCTCGCGCAGAGGCTTTGGTCGGACAGCGCTCTGCGGGCCGCTTTTCACCAAAAATGCAGCTCATTGTAGCGGATCAATGCGGCCGGAACAGCGTAACGAAAAGCATGCGAAGCTTTGGAACGGATTGCTTTCTTCTTTTTTCTCGATAAAAGAAAATGCTATGCTTTGGAACGGTTTTTTTTTTTTTTTTTTGTTCTTTTTCTCAATCAGATAAAAATGCTATGCTTTGGAACGGAAATTTGAGTGTAACAATGGGGGTCTTCTCCGCGGTACATGCCCACCACGGATTATATACTGAGTGCCCCCCCCCCCCCCCGCCGGGCTTCCGCGCTTCGCGCGGGAGGGGGGAAACTCCCCCTTCCGCGAAAAAGCTCCGTATCGTGAGGGGGGGGGGGTACCCCGGCTCGGTCGCTACACTCCCTCCTCGCAAAGATTGAGCCCCCTCCCAAAAAAAAAAAATATTTTGGCTACGCCACTGAGGTGAGGCGAAGGTAATTTGGCTTGCAATTCAATTAGGCCTTTAGTGGTAGTCTTAGCTCAGTCATAATTTCGTATCTTGGTTATTTTCACTTTCATTTGCTTGAAAATCATCACAACCTGCACTAAAAGAGTAAATTCCTTTAAAAATATTTTTCGAATGAAATTCCTAATCGAAATCACGTTTAATCAGAGTATAACAGGCAAACAACCCTTAATAAAGACTTGAAGCTAGGCTATGATGTTCATCTCTTCACCCCGGTCTACACACAGAAATAGAAGATTTCTGTGGGTCTACACTATCTGAGATCAGTAATGACGTCCAGTCTCTGTGCGCTAGCTAGCTATTCCTATTTAATAAGAGAATTTAGTAAAGAGGAATGTTGTAGATCAAGATAGTTTCTACATACAAGAAGCATCAATTTTCCTTAGACAACAATATTATCTAGGTAACTTTTACATACAGTCATGATTTGTCGAGCGCGTCTCCTAATCAGTTCTGTCTCTGAGAATTTGATGCAACATCGTTTTGGGACGTAGTTTGACGTTTGCATCCCGGCCGGGCTTGGTTTTCTTTGTCATTTTCATGTCAATTTCTTACTTAAAATTCTGCTTTGACCAAAAAAGAAAAAAAAATCGACTCGTCAGTGAGGTAATGTAAATATTAAGCCACTGCAGTTTTGCCTCCTCTCTTAATAACAGTATCTAAAATCCATCAATATTGCATGCGATCATCTCAATGCACAATGTTTTGTTACGTGCGCGCAAGCGCTAGCTCCCCGCAGATCGTCCATGTGCCCACGTCATCATTGGGGACCCGTTTCGCTCGCAGCCACTTCCGGGTTCTGAGAATCAGAGGGACATTTTTGGAAAATGTGTTTTTAGATATTTTTTGGGAATTTACAGGAGCAATAATGAACACCACTGTCTTCTACATACTTCCCCGTTCCCATCCATACATAATTAACCCTATTCCGTGATTTTCTTTGAATTTCACCTTTAATCCACCTTTTGCTGCACTCTACCTAGGTGTAAGATATGGAAACATCCTGACTGCAGCTCTTAGAACAGCAAAGCAAATTTATTATCAATTTGAAAGAGATAAAAAGAATTTTTAAACTAGATGAATCTTCGACCATGCGTGGTCGAACTTTATGCCTCCGCATTACCAGATCAGAAATAAATGGCACTTCATGTTGCTTTATTTTCATTTATACAATGACATTTTTTACCTTGACCTTTGACCTTGAGACTCCAAAATCTAATCAGATCATTGTCCCTCCCATATGCATACCTGTGCCAAGTTTGAGGTTGATCGGTCAAATGGTTGTTGAGTTATGGTGAAAACGAACCATTTCTATGTACATAATGACCTCTATGACCTTTGACCTTTGACCTTGTGACCCCCAAATCTAATCAGATCATCGTCCCGTCCATGTGCATACATGAGCCAAGTTTGAAGCCAATCTGTCAAATGGTTCTTAAGTTATCGCGAGAACGAGCCATTTTTATGTGTATTATTACCTCTATGACCTTGACCTATGACCTTGAGACTCCAAAATCTAATCAGATCATTGTCCCTCCCATATGCATACCTGTGCCAAGTTTGAGGTTTATCGGTCAAATGGTTGTTGAGTTATGGTGAAAACGAACCATTTCTATGTACATAATGACCTCTATGACCTTTGACCTTTGACCTTGTGACCCCCAAATCTAATCAGATCATCGTCCCTTCCATGTGCATACATGAGCCAAGTTTGAAGCCAATCTGTCAAATGGTTCTTAAGTTATCGCGAGAACGAGCCATTTTGATGTGTATTATTACCTCTATGACCTTGACCTTTGACCTTGAGACTCCAAAATCTAATCAGATCATTGTCCCTCCCATATGCATACATGAGCCAAGTTTGAAGTTGATCTGTCGAACGGTTCTTAAGTTATCGCGAGAACGAAAACGGGACGGACGGACGGACGGACGGACGAACGACCCGAAAACATAATGCCTGCGGCAACCACCTACGGTGGGCGGAGGCATAAAAAGACATGAGAACACATTAATACACTCCTGAATAAACAAGGTTCAGCAAAAACTGAAGGGAAAATTCATAAACTCGTCAAAAACAGATCTGATGGATCAACTGCTGATCTGAGGTTTCTTCGTCGGTAGATATTGCGAACGTCATTTTTTTCAACGATTTTTTTTTTCAAATATTGGCAAAAATTTGGCAGATAAAAGAGAGGATACAGACGGTGATTATAATAAGTATTTAGGTTCCTACCGGAACGAATCATTCTTCTTTCTCCCAGTAACAAGTTCAGAGGTAAAACAAGTGATAAGAAATCTTGATCAGTCAAAGGCTAGTGGATATGACAATTTATAGGTTCGGCTTTTGGTATAATTATGCACAGTATTATGTTTGCCAGCCACTCGCGCATATACTAATAAACCTATCCTTCACAACGGGCATAAGTTCCCGGATACATTATAAGTAGCGAGAGTTGTACCAGTCTTTAAAAAAGGAGATCAAAGTCTGCCGGGCAACTTTTACCAGTTGTCGATAAATTGTTTGAAAAACTCGTAAATATATTCACCTGGTGAAATTCTTAGAGAAAAAAAGAAATATTACACAATCACCAATATGGATTTAGACATGGATATAGTACAAAACTGTCACTTATAAACTTGATCAATCAAATTACCCAAGCTACTCATGAAGGGAGCTTGACAGTAGGAGTATTCATCGATTTCGCCAAAGCTTCCCGGCAAAGCTTTTGATACAATCAATCACTCTATTCTTTTCAAGAAATTGGAGCATTATGGAATTCGGGGATTAGCTTTAGAGTGGTTTAAAAAATTACTTAACAAACAGAAAACAGTTTGTAGCTTACGACTGTGTGGAATCTAATTATAAATCTATTACTTTTGGCTCAGTATTGGGGCCAACATTGTTCCTTGTGTATATTAATACCCAATTCATCCAATTATTTCAATTTTCGATTATTTGCATATGATTCTAATCTATTTCATATGTTTAAACATGATGAACGTAATATTGATTTATCAGAAGTTAACCATAACCTGAAAGATATAACAGCATGGTGTAGCTCAAACAAACTTACAATCAATACCAAAAAAAACGAATTACATGTAATTTAAAAGTCGTCGAAAGCATTTTCTGATTTCAGGTCATTTGTCCATTAATGAAACCATTCTAGAGTCAGTTGATTCAACATCGTTCCTTGGTATTCGTATTGACGAACATTTGACATGGAAGAATTACGTTGATATTGTGTGCAATTTATTAAGTAAAAAAATGGAATACTATAGATTGAGGCACTTTGTGTCTAGGAAAATTATGGTCATGCTATATAATTCTTTCATTTTACTCCATATAACGTATGGATTAGAGGTTTGGGGTGCTGCTTGTAAAACAACTCTGAATCCTATTCTAATACTTCAGAAACGAATGGCTCGAGTAATTACTTTCAAAGGTGCGAGATATCACTCTGCCCCTTTATTCTATGACCTTAAAGAGCTAGATATCTTCAAAGAATATCGCTATGTAATTGGTACTTTTATGCATGACATATATAATCACCTGCCTCATACTCTATCTGATTATTTCGCAGTGCCAGAACACCGTTATCAAACAAGAAATAAAGAAAAATCTAATTTGAGTTTTTCAAAATGAGTAATACCAATCTGGGGAAACAATCAATATCATATTCGGGACCAAATATATGGAATAATTTGCCAGTAGAATTAAGGAACATTACTAGTCGCAAAAGTTATGCACGAGCCTTACAACAACATTTGATTGACGAATACCAAATTGAAATCTGATTTTAGGAATATTCATGTATTCATTATTGCTCATTTTCTATTTATCATAAGCTCATGCGCTCACTTGATATTCGATTTCATCATTATTTTTCTTCTTGCCATAGTTCTTACTGTTATTAATGTTGTAAATATTGTATATGTGTTTTTTTTTAATGTATATATATGCAGAGATCATCTAAATTTCAATCGAATGGCTAACAATGATTAATTTCATGTAATCAACTTGTGGGGCTAACCTCGATTATAGCATAATTATGCTATTTGTTAGCTCCCTTTACCAAGATGTATGTATGTATGTATCACTGTGAATTATTGTTTGTATTATTATGATTTTTGTTAATTTTGGTAATAAATTCATTCATTCATTCATTCATGAATAGGTACCTTGCACTGCTGGGTTAATGATAATGATAATGATACTTTCATTGTAAGCGCCTTTCAAGAGCATCTTTGGGGGATATGTTGCACAGTATAAATAATTTTAGTACTGTTATAATTTTCTAAATTATATTAAACATCAGACAATTCCAAAGAATAACTTTTCTCAGGGGGTAATAATCATCATCATCATCATAAACATCATAATAACGATGATAATGATATTAAAGATAACAATAATAATACTTGTAATAGTAATAATAGTAATACAAGGTTTGTGTCCAGTTCCTCAAAATTTTCCCACGTCACGCCTGTTTTGATTAAGTTACATTTTGGTTGCCAGAGTATTGAAAGTACTGAATGGTCAAGCTGCATTCTTGTCTGAATTGATATTAGTTACGAAGTACACAGGAGAAACTGCTTCTAAAGCTACCTCACTTGAAAATAAAAGTAACTCTGTGGATTGTGCCTTCAGTTGTGCTGCTCCAAATCTTTGGAATAAACTGCCAATGGAAATAAGAAAAGCCCCATCGCTCTTAAACATTTAGAGACTTTGGAAAGAATAATTGCTTTTAAAAACTAATCGTCTCGATGTCCACAATAAGAAATGGCGAACACCTGTAATATGTTAAGCATTTTGTTGTGATGTTATGTATTTTACTTTATGATGTACACAAATTATGTTCATGCAAACGTATTATACAGTATGAGAATTGCATTAATAAATACTTAAAAAAAAAAAAAAAAAAGCCCCATCTGTTACTGTCTTCAAAGTTTGTTGAAGACTCACCTTTTTTCAAAAGTTTTAATTTGATTACCGGTAGTTTTTTATTCATGTCGAAGCAGTAGCATTGTTTGGAGCTCTGTTACATCACAGCGCAGTATAGATATAGTAAATGCGCTATTTCAGTTCATCTAATCATTAATATCACTATGATAATAATGATAATAACAGTAACAGTGATAACAATAATCATTATAACATAATGATAATAATAATAATGATAATGAGAAAGAAGCGAGCAAGCCGAAATAAAACCACTTTTTGGTATAAGAGAAGTATTAATTTTGTCATCACAAATATACAGAATATAGTTGATTTTATAATGTGCACCTCGACCCCTAGAGAATTCCAGGATAGTCGGACATCACTTCGCTGCAAAAAAATATGATATTCGGGCATCTGCTGCTTGAATAAGAGTGATTGCTGAAAAAAAATATGTGTTTCTAGATTTTATGAGCGAGCAGAAATGGATTATTTTGATACTGGGGACAGGTTCAAGTGAATTGGCACTCCCATCTCGCGATTTTGATAAAGTACAATTTATTGGCATCTTCCGTCCTATACAGAGAGTATGATAGGAATAGGCTATAATGGTCAGAGGCCGTTATCTCCTGAAGACAATTTTATGTCAACTTCCCGATCGAATCCTTGCAGTTAGGCCATATAACATTTTACGAGTAAAGGAGGATATGTGCCAGGAAGCGATAGGAAGGGAATACCCCCCCCCCCCCCCGACGGTAGGGACTCTTTGAAAATACATTATAGCAAATAATGTGTTTCTTAATCCGTTTTGAGGAGTGGGGGATGATCGAAATATTTTGCCGTAATGTCTTGCTCATATACTGGAGTATATATTACCTGCCCTCACACCCCCAAAGACATATACTACTTTTTTAATTTGCGAGCGAGTGAAGCGAGCGAACCCAAATAACCAGTTATTGCTATAAAAGAAGTCTTGTTTTGTCATCGAAATACACTCTAGAGTGACATTTTAGCACCTCTCTAGATAATTTTGCTGGAAAATTGTTTGCTGTCCAAAACCACACTGTTTCTAAAAAGCGAGCGAAGTGAGCAATGAAAATACACTCTCTGAGTCGATCAAGGATAATTTGATGTGCTACGGGCATTCGAGCACAAAATTAAATGCACCACGGGCCTATAAAATATCTAAAATATATTCGGTCACCTCACTTGCATGCCCAGTTCGTTTGCCTTTCCAATAATTCTTTATCTAGCTATATCATGAGTGAACGTAGCGAGCGAGAAAAAAAACATACAAAATATAAAACACCTTCCTGAAGACACCTCGCTGCAAAATATTATGATATTCGGGCATCTGCTGCTAGAATAAGAGTGTTTGCTGATCGAAAACATCTTGTTTCTAGATTTTATGAAAGAACAAAAATTGAATATTTTATTACTGAGAACGGGTTCAAGTTTATTGTTACTCGTATTACTCCCTTCTCGCGATTTTAGTAACGTACAGTTTATCAGCATCTTTTATTCTCACCGAGGTTATGAGAAGAGTAGGCTAATAATAATGGTCACAGGACGTTATCTCCTGAAGACAATTTTATGTCAACTTCCCGATCGAATCCTTGCAGTTAGGCCATATAACATTTTACGAGTAAAAGAATAGTGTGAGCATTGCATAGAAAGACAAATTGCAAATCTATTTCCTTTCTTGATTGAGAATAAAAACCAGCATTGGTGCAGGTACTGAAAATGCGAGCGAGCGCTTCCATTTTTAAAAAAAAAAAGTTCTTTTTAGCAAATGAAACAGAATTCAGGAATTCATAATCTTATTTCGATCACATTTACCTTATGAACACATGCAGACGCGGTTCTATAGGAAACTATATGGGGGGCTACCGGGGGCTTAGAGGATATGTGCCAGGAAGCGATAGGAAGGGAATACCCCCCCCCCCCCCGACGGTAGGGACTCTTTGAAAATACATTATAGCAAATAATGTGTTTCTTAATCCGTTTTGAGGAGTGGGGGATGAAAAAAGAGTGTTTGCTGATCGAAAACATCTTGTTTCTAGATTTTATGAAAGAACAAAAATTGTTTGTTTGTTTGTTTTATTTCCGTATATAAAAATGACACAAATAAAATACATATACACAAAATATAGTGGTCATAGTTACAACATATAAAGTGGTGAAAGGTAATGGAGTAAATAAAACATACGGCTGGTAGTCCATAATCAGCTGCAATAACATATTGCTGCTGGTCTTCCATGGAGCCAGTTTACTTGGATGATAGAATGATTACCTTCGTATAGGAAGATGACCAAAACAATTAAAATTAAAAACAACAACAACAATAAAAGACAAAGAATAAATATCCATGTATACGTAATCTCCTGCAACCTCCCCCCACTCCCTAGGTACAAATCAAAGACTTTTTATTTCAAATAGCACAAATATATTTCATAAAGGTACATTTGAATGAATTGAAAGTGGTGACGTTACGCACATGTAAAGGAATTCGGTTATATTCGGAGGCAGCTCTATACGAGAAAGACCTTCTACAACTATTACTTTTCGGTTTAGGTAAACATATATTATTCTCATTTCGAAGAGGGTAAGGAGTAGCTTTTATGTGAAACATATTTTTCATGTATTCACATGTCATATTATTAAGAATTTTATACATAAATAATATCAAGTGTGTATATTGTCTCGTTTGAATTGCATCCCAACCCAGGATAGAGTGTATTTGGGAGGTAGAAGTGTGTGAAAAGGGGTCAATTTTCAAGATTATTCTAGCAGCTCTATTCTGAATTTTTTGAAGATGATCAAGAAGAGATTTGTTTGCGGATTGCCATACAATATCACCGTAATCAAAATGAGGTAAGATTATAGAGTTATAAATTAGTTTCAGTTCTGACAAATTTACAAAATGCTTTAACCGTGCAATATAACAAACCATTTTGCCCAATTTATGACATAAGTAATTAATGTGACAGTCCCACTTCAGGTTTTCGTCCACAAAGACACCAAGATACTTGTAGCTCTGCACTTGGGTCAATATATGGCAATTGATTTTCACATGTAAAATTGGTTGTTTTTTGAGCATTTTAGGCGTTCCAATTAACATACACATAGTTTTGTCATAGTTTATCTTCAAATTATTCCTGTTCATCCATTCGAAAAGACTTTCCAATTCCCTATTCAAAACACGTTCAATAACTTTAACATCCTTATGTGAGTAATATATCACAGTATCGTCAGCGTATAAATGAATGTTACACTCTTTAAACACAGAAATTACATCATCAATAAACAAAATAAACAGCAAAGGTCCCAGGAGAGAACCCTGGGGTACTCCCTTCGAAATAACCCTTTCTTCTGATAAAGTTCCATTGATGGAAGTACGTATACGTCTATCTGTCAGATAACTTTTAAACCAATGTAATTCTGCTCCAGAGACACCTAAAGATTTAAGTTTGGATAGGAGAATAACATGATCGACCAGATCAAATGCCTTTTGGAGGTCTACAAAAATAGCTCCCGTACACTGTCCATTGTCCACAGAATGAAACCAGTCGTCCGTTACCTTAGCTAGAGCAGTAACGGTAGAGTGTTTCGGACGGAATCCCGATTGAAATGGGGATAACAATGAATGAGTTTGCACATAGCGAAGCAATTGCTTTTGCACAATTTTCTCAATTAATTTAGACACACAAGGTAGGATTGATATCGGTCTATAATTGTTGAATTCAAACTTATCACCTTTTTTGTGTATGGGAACAATTTTTGCCACTTTCCATTTATCAGGCACGACCCCATCAATTAAAGATTTATTGATCAAAAAGGTAACTGGTTCAATTATTACAGAGATGGACTCTTTAAGTATATATACTGAGATACCATCTAAACCAACAGACTTTGCATTTTTCAAATTATGAACCTCTTTCAACACATCACTCTGAGAGACAACAGTAAATGCGAATTCTTCATGAGAAGGGGAAGTTTGGAGGTTATGATGTACACTTATTGTATCACCACGAGCAATATCTAAAGCCACATTGGCAAAGTGATTATTAAAACCATTTGCCACTTTATCTGACATTTCTTTGGGAAAGATGCTACTAGAAGAGTTATTTTTACCCATCACGGATTTGAGAATTTTCCAAGATTCATTTCTATTTGTCACGTTTAATAATTTATCGCAAAAATACTTGCGTTTTGATTTCCTTATGACAAAAGTAACCTTATTTTTTAGACGTTTATACAGCTTCCATAATTCATAATCATTTTTTATTTTAGCCTTTCTTTTAACTTTATCTCTTTCTTTCATTAAAGAGAGTATATCAGTATTCATCCAAGGAGAAGATATTTTTCGAATGCGCTTAGATTTTAAGGGCATATGTTTATTTACAACTTCTAATAGCATTTTTTCCCATTTATCGACAGCATCATTGATATCATCACAATCTTGTATTTTCATCCAGTTTTGATTGCGTAAGTCATTTCTAAAAGATTCCATATCAACATTCCTAAATTTTCTATACTGTACGAAGAATCATTGATAAATTTCAGAGAATATATAGTATTAATTTGATCATATATTTTGGTATTTCCATGAAATGGCCTTTTCATGATATCGCAGTTAATATCACCCATGACAATAATGTCACAATCAAAGCTACAAGCAAAAGCTAAAAAGTCTTCATATTGCTGAAATATATCAATTCTAGAATTGGGCGGCCTATACCAATTGAAGAATAATATCGGTCTTGTGTTTTTAAAGTGGATCCGCAAACAGATAGCTTCTAAATAAGAAAAGGAACTATGATTTATTGACTCAATATGTAAAGATTCGTGCACATAAACTGCCACCCCACCTCCATTTCTATCACGGTCTCTACGAATAACAGAATAATGGGGTATTTCAACTTCACTATCCAGAAAGGAGCTGTCCAATCTTGTCTCATTTAATGCAAAAACATGAATATCATTTTCAGTTAAAATATGTTTAATTTCTTCATAATTTTTCGGAAGGCTAACAATGTTCAAATGAACAAACTTTATTCCTTTCTCAGAAAGCTGACTATACTTCAAACAGACATTATCATATTTATTCTTATTGAGAGCATGTGTATTACTTAATGGTTCAGTAGGGGTTACCATACTATCTTCTATAAAACCTGGAAGATGCTTGAAAATACATTTTGTACACTCCCAGTTAAAAAATTGCTCTGAAACATCATCATACATCTTTACTGGAATACGTGAGCAAGATATGTGTACCCATTTATTACAAGTAGTACAAAGAAGTGCTTTTTGATTTGACTTAACGTTCTTGTTACAAAGAACACAGGGGAAATGTACCATTACCCAGAAAAACAACAATTAGAGCAACAAAATGAGAAAAGAGGAAAAAGGACAATAAAATATTTACACATATATAAACGCTTGTTCAAGATGCCAAAGAACTGACGCACAATAATGACCCAAAGGTCTGAGTAGTAAAACGGCTGCGTGAAGTATACTGCATAATAGTTCCCTTATCTATTAGATCCATAGTACAATACATCACTTCGTTTGGCAAACTCAAAGAGGTACCCAAGACGTTGCAGCTATAATAAGCCCAGGGAGCTTGTAAAGAACACTAAATTATACAAAGGACAAATAACCTGAATTCAGTCAATGTTTATATGCAATCGAAATTCTTGGGGCATAAAGGATTAATAATTGGTCCTACTGTCAAGACAGTTAACAAGTTCAACAGGATCAATGAAGAATAAACGGAGATCAGAGTTGAATTCTATTAACTAATGACACTTGACTGTGATGCTCTACAGGGAACAATCGTAAGTAGGTTCACTGAAGTCTAATCCATGATGAAAGAGTACAGTTCTAATCTTAAGATGCTACTTAATCTGAAGACAACAGTTTGGGAATGTGGGCTCTTTTTGTCAGCGTGTGGCGATGACCATCGTTGGTTATTACGCGAATGCGGCCATCTTGGGTCCATATACTTTTATACATGTCTTTGTATTTGGACTTGATTTCCCAAAAAAGTTTGGATCTCGGCCTAGTTAGGCTCTCCTGTATGTAGATGGGGTCTCCTTCAAGATCTCGCAGTGTTCTCCTGGTTTGGTAGATTCGGTTTCGAACATCATAGCCAGTGAAGCGAACGATGATCCCACGTGACTTCTCCCTTTTGGCGCCTAAACGGTGTGACCTGTCAAAGTCGCCATCTTGAATCTTTATTTTCAGTTTCTCCTCACACAATTTTTTCACGATCTCATTGGTGTTTTCATTCTCACTCTCCTCCATACCATGAAACACAAGACAATTCCTCCTTGAGTATTGCTCAGCTTCGTCCTGTTGCTCCTTTATCATATCTATTTCCTTTTCTAGTCTACTTATCTTTTCATCTCTCGACGCCATTTCAAAATCAAAGTTTTCCCTCAAGTTGTCGCCAACTTTTTGGGTAATGACTGAAGTTAGTTCGTCAATGAGAGTAGCCTTAATTTTACTCACGAGAGGGTCGAGGAGTTCACTGTTGGCCTCCAGAGCTCTCTGAACCTCTTCCCGAATCTCTCTTGCAAGATCGTCGGCGGCGTTCCGTTTGCTCCTTGTCATGGCTATACACAGAAAAGGTCCAATAGTAGACAGCAAAATGGTCGCCAATGATAAAATAAAGGTCCATAAATATTCAGAATATAGATAATATCCACTAGGATAAGAATGAGGAGATATATTCGATGAGAAATTGAAAATCTCAGCTGCTTTAGAACACAAAGGCCATGGGTCACAGAGCTGAAATCAAGCACGTCCGTTCATGACCAGTTCACTCGTTCACAAAATCAAAATCGAATATTTTATTACTGAGAACGGGTTCAAGTTTATTGTTACTCGTATTACTCCTTTCTCGCGATTTTAGTAATGTATAGTTTATCAGCATCTTTTATTCTCACCGAGGTTATGAGAAGAGTAGGCTAATAATAATGGTCACAGGACGTTATCTCCTGTAAATTCATCTAAGTCATTTTCGGTCAACTTGCCGCTCGAATCCTTGCAGTTATATCTGTCATTTCAAGAATAGCATAGGCATTGGATAGGCCTATACAGAGACAATTAAGATGCAAATATAACAGGCATTGGTTAATTAAGATACTTAAAGCTTAAAGCGAGTGAGCGAAGCGAGCGAACGCTTCCAGGTTTTTCCTAATTTTCAGTTCTCTTCCCCCCCCCCCTCTCTCTCTCTCTCTCTCTCTCTCTTTTACAATACTATTTTCCCTGTAAAAAACGGGGACATATTGTACACGCGTCATACCCCTCTCGAAAAAGTGTGTGTGTGGGGAGGGGGTATACCACCCATCCCCCGGGATTTATGCCAGTGGTTTCTATAAGCATGACGTAATTACATGTTTCAAAAGTATTAGAGAATTCAGTCAGGATTTCAAGCAGATGTACTGGGGGTCACCAAGAAGAAAATTTGTTTTAGGCCTGTCAAAGAAAGAGAAAGCTCCGTAAAACTGAATTTGTAGATATTATGTATTTGAAACATTTCTTATTGTATACGAGTAAAAGAAATATACGATATTACAAAAAGAACATCATTATCTATTTCAAAAAGTTTTATCAATGTCACAAACTTTGTATCGAATCACCAGGATCTCAGTGATACGACATACCACACATCGTATCTCCCACAATACCTGTTCGTTAAGTTTGTTTTAGTCATATGCCCAAAGGTGCTTGCTTGCCGTCCGAAACTATTCTGTTTCTACGAGCGAACGAATCGCGCAACTAACAAAAATATTTCAGATTCGACGCCAGAATACGTACACTACATGATTTGATGGACATCTTCCTGTAGAATTCGAAGATGTTCGGACACCTCGCTGCCCAGTATTATAATATTCGGGCTTCTCGCTGCTGGTACCACTAGGTGCTTGCTGCCCAAACCATCCTGTTTCCTAGATTTTATGAGCTAGGAAAGCGAGCGAACGAGAAAAAAAATGGTATACTGAGATGAGGTTCTATCCTTATTCCATTCTCATAATTTGAGTAATGTACATTTCATCGTCATCTTTCGTTCTCATATTGCCAGAGGTTATTGGTCGCAGGCCATTATCTGATGAAAATTCACCTCTTTAGATCAACTTGGCGCCCAATTCCTTGCAATTATTATTGCTAATAAACATTCTATGAGTAAAATAATAGCATATATTAGTAAGGACGTGATGCAAACCAAATAACATTGATAAGAATATCAAATATTAGTATAACTGGCATTGGTTATTAGATACCTAAAAATGATGTGAGCGATCAAAGAGGTTAAGCGCTCCCAGGTTTTTCCCTTTTTCTTTTCTTCTCTTTCCTTTCGTTTTCTTTTCTTTTTTTTTTTTTTCTCTTTTCTTCTTTCCCCACTTCTTTCCTTCCCTTCCTTTTCCTTTTTTCCCCCTTTTTCTTCGCTTGACACACCCCTTCTCATGAAAAGTGCGGGGGGTAGGTATTCCAGCCCCTCCCCCACCCCCACCCCACCCCCCCCCCCCCCCCCCCCCCCCCCCCATTCCTACGCCTTTGCTTTTTTCCCTTTGTTTAATATCACCCAACCAATAATGAATCGATTTTTTTTTTCTGACGTTTCAACGACACCTTCGTTGGTGGTCAATTGTGCATGTGGTCGCTTACTTGCCTGAAATTGTGAAGCGGCGCTGCTTAGTTTAGTTGTGCTACGATGGCGACGTCGATGTCAAGTTCGAGAAAAAGGCCAGCATGTGTTGAGGGTAACGTTGAATTAGAGCAAAAGGTGAGTAAAAATTATCATTATTATATTTCAAAGGTAATTTCGGAGGCTGACGGCAGGTAGCAGCACACTTGTCCCAGCGGTCCCACATATTGAAATGTTTGTTGGTTTGAACTGGCTCTCGTATTCGTAAATAAATTTTCTGAAAATTCTAGGTCTAAATGCTGAAATATTTTAGAAGCTCCTCAGTAGCATCGGTGCTTGCAAAAATGATTTTCTAGGGATATTTTGAAGTGGTCAAACAGGGGCGGCCCCAAGGGAGGCATGGCATGCACGGGGGGGGGGGGGGGGGGGGGGGGGGGCATTCCCCCCCCCCCCCACTCAGAAGCATTGTCCCCCCCAGTTGCCCCCCCAGAAATTTTGAGGACTGAGAAGTAAAATTATACAGTAATTTGTAAATAAGTAGATGTTGTCATAAGCATCATATTCAAGCTGTGAAGTGCTCTAAAATACTTCAACTTTCCACTCTTCAAAACTTCGATTAAAAACAATAAAAGTAGCCATTTTTGGCTTGCTCGCTTCGCTCGCTCGTCATATTTCTTTTGCCCTCCATTTGCTCCCCCCCCCCCACTTTAACAATCCTGGTGCCACCACTGTGGTCAAATGGCTTCTATGTTAGCGAGATAAGAAAAAATGCCAGGCTCTGTGGAGAGTAATAGCGTTAGCAATTTTTTTTTTTTTTTTTAATTCTCCAGGAGCCTCCAGGCTAGTCGTGTTCCCTAACCCTGACCCTAATCCTAACCCTAACCCTTACCCTAGCCCTAATCCTTCCTATATTTTCATGTTCTTTCATAAAAAAAGTGAAAATTTTTATATGTACTCAAAAATGCAAGCTTATCTGAAATCAGGGATTAACTGAGCACTAACTGTGTTAGTGTGAGTGATCTGAGATAAGCTTGTAACATTGGAGGTCTTACGCTACTCCTTAGTACTAACTTGGTAGTCATTTACGCTGAAAAGCTTCCGTAGCTTTTGTGTGCATCATTCATACATAAGAGGAAATAACCATTTGAAATTTCAATTTTAACTCTGAATCCCCAGATCATGAAATTTTTGGCATATTAAGAGCTGAACATGTTGAAGAGTCCCTGAATCAGATATCTAGCAAATTTAAGAAAATAAAATCTTGCTTAGGCAAATCTTGCTTAGGCAAGTTAACAGCAATTTTGTTGTCTGTTTTGACTGCTGCTACAGTGAATGTTCACATAAGCAGGAAACTTAAGATTATATATAAAATTTTATATTTTCATTTGCAAATTGTTCAAGAAATATGAATTCATGACTTTGATAACAACAAGTGGTATTCTTGTAGCTTATAGGCTTTCCATCGATGTGTAATTTGTCTATCTTCTTTTCTCTCTTTGGAGAGGGCCTTTAAGGTCCGTATTTTTTATTCTTACATGTATGTATTGGTTTTCATTTCTTTCAGCTAAACTTGTTTGCTGATGCTCCAGCTGATGACGATGACAGTTCAGATTCTGCCTTGTCTGAAGAGAATGATGAAGAATCAGAGAGTGAGCAAGAGGGAGAATATGACCCCTTTGCAAACTTCATTGAAGATGATAGTGATGAAGCAGGTCAGTAATCTTATTCATATAAACTACTGAAATCATTAGCTCTGATAAGCTCTTTGGAAACTTCAATTAAGATGATGATAGTGATGAAGAGGATGTTTTCAAACTTGAGTGAAGATTATTGAAGGGTATCGCTAGTACAGCCAAATAATTGAGGCATAAGTTCTTGTTCTATGTACCAATTATTATTTTTTGTTAGTAATTTTGGTACATTTGATGAAATATTGACATTTGTATCATCAGAGGAAATTTGTATGTTTACAATACCATACATTATTATCTAAATAGGGCATTTTAGAAGCGCATTAAAAACACATATTTTATGTCTGCATGATTTGTCTGTGCAATATCAAAGCATATTGTATAAAATGCCAAATTCCCCATAGGTTCATGTACAAAATTTGCTGTGCAATATTATGCGATATAGTATGGTCTTTTCACTTTCGCACATTGAAACAAACAAGCACAATAGGGATTACAGTGCGCGGATACGCAATACACGCAATGCACAAATGACACTTTGATGACGTCATAAAGAGATAAGTCAAACTTATGTGATCAAAATAAGTGTACGATGGGGGCTCATTTTAGTTACTGGAATGACATTTATTGAATTTTAAATCCCTTTCCTGTTGGGTATAGATAATAATAATTATATTGGATGGCTTTATTTCATGGAATACCAGGAATATTCCACTCATTAGGGCCAATATTGCACTCATCTTCAATTCGTGCAATATTGACCCTAATTTGTGGAATATTCTCTGGTATCCCATTCAGAGCCATCCAATATAATATAAATATTGCCATTTATATAGTGCTCTCACAATGACTGAACATGTATCACAGCACTTTACAAAACAATTAACAAACAAAAAAGGGGTGACTCCCAAACACGAGGAGTCCAGGGGGCTGCAGGCCCCTGGTCATGCTGGTAGGAGTTCAGAGAGCAAGTCTTGAGGTTTTATGGTTTTGGAAGCCTATATGAAATGAGCAATTTACACCATACATGTACAATAGTCTAAAAGGGAATGATATATTGATAGCTATATGTATATGTAAGCTCTTCTTTTACATTTTTAAAAAAAAATATTAATCATTCAAAAAAAGAAATTATACAGAATCGGGCAATAACTGTTTACACAAAGCAGCACTGCGATAGGAGTTTGAATGTCGCAGCATATCTCGGCGGAGCAATTGTCGGGGGAGCATATGTCAGCGGAGTAATTGTCGGCGGAGCAAATGTCGGCGGAGCACTTGTCGTAATTTCGGAGCATATTTCGGCGGAGCAATTGTCAACGGAGCAGTTGTCGGTGGAGCAAATGTCGGCAGAGCAAATGTCAGCGAAGCAATTGTCGGGGGAGCAAATGTCGGCAGAGCATTTGTCACGGAGCACTTGTCGCATTTTTCCAGAGCAATTGTCGGCAGAGCATATGTTGGCGGAGCATATGTTGTGTCACCATATTTGTAAATTCACTGATGACATATATCACTATTTTTTAACATCACCAGAGTATCATGGACATGTCTACTCTCTTGTTTGTAATTGTTTTGCATGCCCTTTACACTCTAAATGGCTCAAGTTTTTGTGTCATTAATTCTACCATACCATTTGTTTCTAATCCAGATTTCAGTCCAAGTGATGTCAGTGATGAGGAAGATGAATCATTATCAGAGATGTCAGAAAATGATGATGATGATGATACAAGTGAAGATGCTGATGATGAAGAAACCAAAGATGAATCTACCGTAAGAACATTACCACATTTTTATTCTTTATTTTTTTGAAAGATTGATAAACAGTACAGGCTCAAAATGAAGAAAATGAAAAGGACATGGAGGAATATTTCAACAAGCAATCATACTAAATGTGCATTTACATTCAAAATATTTTTATAACGTATAAGAAGAATATGAGTAGAAGGCTATTATACATATATATATATTTTTTTTCATCATTGCCTTCTAACTGCTGATAAGAAGTATTGTATCTTTTCAATTTCCCTATTCCTTGACTAGGCTTATAAAGACACTCAACACAACTTTATAAGTGGTCAGTTCTTTTAGTTTGTGCCATATATTGCTGACCCCATGTAAGATCATCACTAGAAGTGTATCATATGATTGTATTTAAGAAAGTAGCCCTAACATGATACAGGATATAAATGACATGAGAATTAAAATGATACATTTAATTCCATTATTAGGTTCATTACTCCATAATAGTAAATGGGACATCAAAGGAACTCATGTCTTGGAGTTGCTGACATACCAGTTCATGTGAATGTTTATAAAACATGCCAACTAAGCAATTGATGTTGATGCCAACTGGATCTTGAGTTAGTTCAGAGAACTGAATTGAAATTTGTAGTACGGTAGTTTAAATGTTTGGCAATTTTTTCAGAAGATTTAATCAGTAAACTAAATCTGCTAAGGTCACTTTTTTACTAAAGGGATGGAATATAAGATTACAGCTATGTTTCATGAAGAGACATTTTTAAATGTTTGATAGCTATGCTACTTTTAAAAAATCATGCATGCTATATGCTTTTTAAATGGTTGATAGCCATACTGCTATTGAAGATCATGCATGTTGTATATAAATTAAATGGTTGATAGCTATGCTACTATTGAAAATCGCATATGTTAAATGTAAATTAAGAATTAGTTGAAATGTTTTCGTTTGTTTGTGTGTTTATGCGATAGGTTCTCCTGAAGAAAGGTAAACAGCTTAAGAAAGGTAAACAACTGGTGAAAAGTAGAAAGCAAGAATCAAAGACTGATGATGTGATTGATAATTCTTCTCATTCAGCTGGCAAGGAACATTTAGACAACCAACCCTCTCAAAGCAATGATTATGAATTTGATTCTTCTGATGAAGAGGTTAGATAAATTCATTTTTTTTTACTACCACCCCAATTTATCTTTATAGAATTTCTTTTATTCTGACTTATCTTCCTGTGATAAATCACAAATATCTTCAAGTAGATAAGAAAATTCAAACTAGTATGTTTATACATAAATTCCCCCAAAAAGCCCATTCCTGTGCAGTCTCCCATGCCCCTCCTTTTCATGGAAAACTCTCCTTCTTAAGGCTAAAATTTATTATCCCAATTCTTATTTCTTCAAGAAAATTGTAAATAGTTAAATGAAAGTGTAATCTAAAGTGTGACTTTTCTGTGAAGCTTCATCAAAGACGAGACTATTTTGTCAAGTAGAAATTGCTGTTAGATGCACTGACTATGTTGTCTAGATACATGGACATGTATACACCATGATCACTGATGTGGCAAACATTTCTCTTTTCTCTGCTAGATTAAAAGTTTTCAAGCAGGATTTATCAAGTAGTAAAATGGTCAAGCATCATTTTCCATTTGTTTGTTATGCTTATGGTATAATGGTTTATTCCTTTCTGATGCAGGATATACGGAACACAGTTGGGAACATACCCATGGAGTGGTATGAAGGTTATAAACATCTTGGTTATGATGTTAAAGGTCAAAGAATCATCAAGCCAGAAGGACGAGATAAACTGGATGAATTTCTCAACAAGATGGACAACCCTGATTATTGGTTTGTCATCGCTTTTTATTTGCTAACAAATTCAAAAATACCATCATTTGAGATGTCACAATATTAAACTGCATTGCCAACTTTTCCTGAGATACACTGCTCAATGTCAGATTGCCTTGTTTACTTTTCTTTTTATCCAAATAACCCTTTTTCTCACTTTGTGCAACCATTATTTCTAGCATTAGAAATTCTTCAGATATAATGATTATATGCCCCAGCCCTTACAAAAAGCTTCTAGATCTCATTTCCTTACTAATATTGAAGAAGAATTCTAAAGCTTTGAGTTTTTCAGAGATAAATGTGTATGTTTATTCCTTAGCGTGATCTGGCAAAGCATTCAAATAATAATCTATTGCAAGGACTCACCCATATTTAGATGAAAGGAATACATTGATTTGAAACTGAGACAGGGTTGAGTTCTAGTAAAAGTATTGAATATCATAGCAAAACTATCCCACTAAAAGAATTGTTCTTCAAATGCCTTCATATTTGAAATACAATGAGAAACAACAGAAGAAATTTAGACCAGCAGTCCTGCAATGTGTGTGAAGTCTCATATACCCACCTTTTTTTGCACATTGTATCATTTGACTTTCAACAATTGTGACTGTGAATTCCAAAACCTTACAGTATACACCAATTATTATTGTTATGTAATCAACATTCTCATTAATTTCAAGACAGTTTCTTTCATTTTGTAATCACTTGAGTAAAACATAACATCTGTAATACAGTGAATAATGGATAAATTAAAGATTCAATACTTACAAAAGATTTTTTTTTTTCATTAATTGCTACTTCCTAGCATTGTGCTTATTGTTTGTCATTCTTGGATTGTCCATGAACTTTGTTTTATTTTCTGTTTATGTGGTTATTGTTTGTTTGTTTTGTAGGAGGACTGTTTTTGATAAGAAGCTTGGTAAAGATGTGGTGTTAAATGATGAACAGTTGATGACAATTCAAAGGATCCAACAAGGTTTCTACCCTGAGACAACCTTTGACCCTTATGAACCTTACATTGATCATTTCACCTATGAGAAGATGATTCATCCAGTCACAAGAAGACCTGCTCATAAACGAAGCTTTACTCCATCACTTACTGAGAAAGACAAGGTATTAGTTCTTATTGTACTATTATTCAACATAGACAGAATCTCTTAAAACGTCTACCAGGTACTTGTTCAAATTCTACATGTAGAATGATTCTGCATTGTGCTTTAGAATAGTCTATAAAATATAAACTTATCACATCTAGCTTGAAGTACATGAATAAAGTATTGGTCATGTGTTAAGGAAAAAGTGGGAAATTGAATCACAATCAATTTCAAATGTTATGAGATGATGAGTACAGCAGCTGGTCAAAGGCACTGGAGAAAGCTTGCTGCCCATTGTGTTCACCAGCTTAGGAGGGACTAGGGATAAGTTAGTAAGTTGGAAATGGAGGATAGGAGGACAAATAAAAACTTAATTCAATATGATGGAACATGAATTGTGGGGAAGAGGTGTATATTATATAAATAGTGCATGGTCTGTCATGTACTATACTGGATTATGTGCATGTCAAATACTAAATTATCCCAAGTGCAGTTTGTTTTACCGAGGCCGAAGGCCGAGCTAAAATAGACATGCACGAGGGATAATTTAGTATTTGGAGTTCATATAGTCCAGTAATGGTGCATCAATAGAACATGCACTATTTATTATAGTAAATAGGTAAATAGACCCCTGACGTTGGATCTGTACGACATTTTAAAGAGTCTTTCTTTCTCGATTTAATTGATTATTGCCCCTCTCCGGCGCTCACATCACAAGCGCGCAGCTAGAAACAATGGTGCTTTTGATGCGCAGACCATACACGATTGTACGTGCCTAACCATGCAAAAATCAAAGTTATAGTGCACAGTCGTGCACGCACTATAACAAAATGTTTGCACATCACGTGATGCAAATTTAACCAATCACAGCGCGTATGATACATACACTATTAACTATCTATATATATATATATATATATATATAAATGCAATGTGTCCACAACCCATTAACATGATTGGCCCTGTATTCCACTTTTAATGTCCCGAGCTTTCGGCTTTGAAGCCGAAAGCTCAGGACATTAAAAGTGGAATATACAGCTATGTCCTTCGCTGTTTTGAGTCTTTCATTTTATGTATATATAATGTGAAAGTGCTTCGGCCATGCACGTGATGGGTGCAGCATCGTATGAAAATTATAATTGTGACTGAAGAAAGTGGCAGCGGGACGTTGCGAGTATGTTCACTCTGCCTTTATTATGCCGAGCTTTCGACCCTGTGACAGGTCTTCCTCAGGGCTTGAGATACAAAACAAAAATTAATCAATTGCAAGCATGCAACAAAACAACGAAATGAAAACAGCATTATAACACAAATACAAATGTAAATAACAGAAAACATTGTTAGCAATTACACAGTCGTTTTAAGTTTCAGTTGAATTAAAATCAAAGTGTTAAATCAAAGTGAAGAAGTGAACGGAAAGTGTAAATCATATAGCTCAAAGAGTATAATCATAACAATACTAACTAATTACCTGGATTTTGGCAGTAGGGAGGAGTTGGGTTTGTAAGTGAGGTGTTTTGGCCGTGTGTTGTATATATATATATATATATATATATATATGGGTATATATATAAAGTTAGGAGAGGTTAATCCCAGTGTTTTCGCTAGGCAGATTGCTTTCAAATGTTTACTGTTGTACAATGAATGTCTTCATTGTCATTGACTGACTTGTACTCACAGGTGAGCAAGCTTGTGCATGCAATTAAGATGGGATGGATGAAACTACCAAGTGAACTAGAAGCAGAGAGAAAGAGGAAGGAAGAAGAGGAGAAACAAGGACCAAAGTTCTATGATTTATGGGGTAAAGATGATAACACTAAGATAACCAAGCGTCATCATGCTCACATTGCTGCACCTAAGATGAAGCTTCCTGGTCATGAGGAGTCATACAATCCACTCCCTGAATACCTTCCAACAGAAGAAGAGGTAAAGTGTCTCCATATAGTTCTAACAAATTGATACAATACACCATAATCTTTTTTCTACACATTTGTTGATCAGATCTCTTTAGAATAGATAGAAACTTGTCACCTCAAATGAAAAGCTGAATAATATATGCACAGAATCAAACATAATTATTGTTGCAATGTATCTAGAACAACATTGCTAGCTGATAGAGAAAACAACACTTTTCAGAGAAGTAAATAACTTAGTTCTCTCTTTTTCTATCTACCTCCCCCCCTCGCTCTCTCTCTCTCTCTCTCTCTCTCTCTCTCTCTCTCTCTCTCTCTCTCTCTCTCTCTCTCTCTCTCTCCCTCTCTCTCTCTCTCTCTCTTACTTAGATCCTGGCTTGGAATGAACAAGATCCTGAAGAAAGGAAGAGTGATTTTGTTCCCAAGAAATATGACTGTCTTCGTAAAGTGCCTTACTATCCTCGTTTCATTCAGGACAGGTTTGAGCGATGCTTAGATCTCTATCTGTGTCCAAGACAGAGGAGAATGAGGGTAAGTGCCTTACTATCCTCGTTTCATTCAGGATAGGTTTGAGCGATGCTTAGATCTCTATCTGTGTCCAAGACAGAGGAGAATGAGGGTAAGTGTGTTGGTTGCAAAGAGAATGGTATTTTAGGTCTTCATTCTATAGAATTGGCTAAATACTCTTAGTGTCCTATGATGCAACTGGTATGAAGTCACTGTGATTTACAGCCATTCAGATGTTTTCTCCAACTTCAGTATCAGTTTTATTTTAAGCTCTGATCAGGAAAAATGTACATGTTTGATATATATTATATATAGATTTTATCTTTTCAAAATAATGTCTTGGTCAAGTTTCAAGGTGTGTGGCAACCTGTATTTATTTCATGTGATTTTATGTCAGATACTATGAACCCCTAGACAGCTTGTGCAAAAAGATGCATTTGTTATTTGTTTTACCATAATATTTAATTTGAAGGTTCAAGTTGAGCCAGAAGAGCTCCTTCCCAAGCTACCAAGACCTAAGGATCTTCAACCATTTCCTACCACTCAAGCCATTGTATATAAAGGTCATAAGAGCTATGTAAGGTCAATCAGTACAGATCCATCAGGACAGTGGTTTGTATCTGGTAAGCTATATCTGTAGTATATCTCAATCCATTGTGAATGAAGTTCAACCAGACAGAAAGATGCAAATTGTGTAGACCCAAACTCATTCGCTTTCTCTGCATTGCAAGCCAAACAACACAATAACCTGGGACCAGCAAATAAAATTTCTGTGAGGGTGGGGTACTTTGCTCTTGGATTACTCACTTCAGCTTTTGTTTGGTAGAATGACTGTTATAATTGGAATACACACACAAATAATTGCAAGTGATTCAGTGTGAAAAGCAAGACGATCAAGAAGGCTGATGATCGTGATACTTCAATATTTTGCTTGGGGTGCCCGTTCCTGTCTGTCTGTATGTTGCAATAATATTGCGTGTTCGTTTTTTAAAATATATGGATATATGCGATTATGACTAGAGTTACGACACCCACCATAACCCCATGATTTGCGACTTTCCAGCCCCTTTAAGATCAGTAGGCTGCTTCACTCTATATGAAGATTTTACAGGAAGTCTACTTACAAAGGACAAAAGTACTTCATGACCAGGGATCAAGAGTATTTCTAATATCCCCAGGCAGTGACCAGGAATCCTAGAGTATTTCTAATATCCCCAGTCAGTGACCAGGGATCTAGAGTATTTCTAATATCCCCAGTCAGTGACCAGGGATCTAGAGTATTTCTAATATCCCCAGTCAGTGACCAGGGATCTAGAGTATTTCTAATATCTCCAGTCAGTGACCAGGGATCTAGAGTATTTCTAATATCCCCAGTCAGTGATCAAGGATCTAGAGTATTTCTAATATCTCCAGTCAGTGACCAGGGATCTAGAGTATTTCTAATATCCCCAGTCAGTGACCAGGGATCTAGTGTATTTCTAATATCCCCAGTCAGTGACCAGGGATCTAGAGTATTTCTAATATCCCCAGTCAGTGACCAGGGATCTAGAGTATCTCCAGTCAGTGACCAGGGATCTAGAGTATTTCTAATATCCCCAGTCAGTGACCAGGGATCTAGTGTATTTCTAATATCCCCAGTCAGTGACCAGGGATCTAGAGTATTTCTAATATCCCCAGTCAGTGACCAGGGATCTAGAGTATTTCTAATATCCCCAGTCAGTGACCAGGGATCAAGAGTATTTCTAATATCCCCAGTCAGTGACCAGGGATCTAGAGTATTTCTAATATCCCCAGTCAGTGACCAGGGATCTAGAGTATTTCTAATATCCCCAGTCATTGACCAGGGATCTAGTGTATTTCTAATATCCCCAGTCAGTGACCAGGGATCTAGAGTATTTCTAATATCTCCAGTCAGTGACCAGGGATCTAGAGTATTTCTAATATCCCCAGTCAGTGACCAGGGATCAAGAGTATTTCTAATATCCCCAGTCAGTGACCAGGGATCTAGAGTATTTCTAATATCCCCAGTCAGTGACCAGGGATCTAGAGTATTTCTAATATCCCCAGTCATTGACCAGGGATCTAGAGTATTTCTAATATCCCCAGTCAGTGACCAGGGATCTAGAGTATTTCTAATATCCCCAGTCAGTGACCAGGGATCTAGAGTATTTCTAATATCCCCAGTCAGTGACCAGGGATCTAGAGTATTTCTAATATCCCCAGTCAGTGACCAGGGATCTAGAGTATTTCTAATATCCCCAGTCAGTGACCAGGGATCTAGTGTATTTCTAATATCCCCAGTCAGTGACCAGGGCCGGTATTCAATTCAATACTTAAGTCAGAAATATGAGTATTTGTCTTAGTTTTTTACTTAGCTAAAATACTTAGCCAAATTTGGTATTCAATTCAGTATTTTGGCTAATTATTTTACTCTAAATCTAAGACACCTACCTAGGAGACTTAAGCCAATTATTTTGGATGCCTTGACTATACTGGCAGGCATAGGTTTTTATACGCAGTCATCATGAGCTGCGCAGCATTATATCATAGCGTATTCGAGCGTATTTGATGCGACGTTAATTGCGCATTGAAAATATCACGTCACAGTGCATATCAGTAAGGATTTGGGCTTAAAGTTGGCTTACTAAAGTAAAATTCAAAGTATTGAATATGATTTGAGCAAATTTCTTAGGCAAGTAAAATACTTAGTAAAAGTTTTACTTAATCCAAGTATTGAATTGAATACCGGCCCAGGGATCTAGAGTATTTCTAATATCCCCAGTCAGTGACCAGGGATCTAGAGTATTTCTAATATCTCCAGTCAGTGACCAGGGATCTAAAGTATTTCTAATATCCCCAGTCAG
Source organism: Echinometra lucunter (assembly GCA_029962745.1). Lineage (NCBI taxonomy): Eukaryota > Metazoa > Echinodermata > Echinoidea > Camarodonta > Echinometridae > Echinometra > Echinometra lucunter. The sequence goes on from CM057158.1 coordinate 111,835, forward strand.
TGACCAGGGATCTAGAGTATTTCTAATATCTCCAGTCAGTGACCAGGGATCTAGAGTATTTCTAATATCCCCAGTCAGTGATCAAGGATCTAGAGTATTTCTAATATCCCCAGTCAGTGACCAGGGATCTAAAGTATTTCTAATATCCCCAGTCAGTGACCAGGGATCTAGAGTATTTCTAATATCCCCAGTCAGTGACCAGGGATCTAGTGTATTTCTAATATCCCCAGTCAGTGACCAGGGATCTAGAGTATTTCTAATATCCCCAGTCAGTGACCAGGGATCTAGAGTATTTCTAATATCCCCAGTCAGTGACCAGGGATCTAGAGTATTTCTAATATCCCCAGTGCTTGCTTTGCTGCAGTCCAATGACAAAAGGAAGCAACTCAGATTTTTTTTCAAACCTTATTTTTTTCTTATTTTTTTTATTTCCAAAATATATATGTATCAAAAGGAAGCCTTCCATCACCAAGCTAAGTTCATCCACTGCTGGATGTAGCCCTCTTCATGATTCTTCCAAATCTTCCTGTTCTGGGCCAGTCTTGTCCACTTGCTACCTGCATTATGTTGTACTATCATCCCGCCATCAACATTTGTCTCCCTCTAGATCTTGGTATCCATTCTATAGCCCTCTTTGACCATTTATCATCTTTTCTTCTGATTAGATGTCCTGCCCATCTCCATTTTGCTTTTTTCACTTTTTCCATGATATCTTTGACTTGTGTATGTCTTCTAGTTTCTGTATTTTTAATTCTGTCCCTCAATGAGATGTTTAACATTCTTCTCTCCATTGCCCTCTGTGTTGTACTCAGTTTCTGCTCCAGTTGTTTAGTAGATTCCATAGATTTCCACATAAGACAGTGACATATTTTCTTCCATTTACTAGGAAACTCATTTTACAGAGTTGCTTCCTTGTCATGGGACAGTGGCTTAGTTGTCTATGATGGAAAAAAGAAGTTGATATCAGTTTAGAATTTTGAGAAGCTCTCTTTTCATTAAACACATAAAGAATTTGAAAAATGTAGCTCTCTTTAGATTACAACCGATTTTCACTGAGAAATTTCAAGACTGTTATTGAAGATATGTTTATGTCATATTTTCTTAATTATTTGTTTGAAGTGTGAGGATGATGTTTTTTGTTGTTGTTGTTCCATAGGTTCAGATGACAAGACAGTAAGGTTCTGGGAAGTATCAACAGGCCGATGTATGAAGACCATTCAGCTTTCAGATACTGTCCTCAATGTAGCTTGGTGTCCAAACCAAGCTGTATGTCTAGTAGCAGTATGTGCAGAGAATAGTATCTATATCATCAACCCACATCTTGGTGATAAGATGGTTGCTTCTGGAACAGATAGGTTGATAGAAGGATATGAGAGACCAGAGGAGATGAAGACATCTCCGTTGGTAGAATGGATTGTGGTGGAAGATGAGGAGAAGAAGGAAGAAGGATTTAGGCTACAGCTCAAACATTTCAAGGTAAGCAAACCAGTGTATGTCGTTATGATGCAAGATACAGCTTCATTGTTACAAGCATCAAGTCAGAGTGAAGTGTTATCTGACATACTTCAGCGTGAAATATCATCATTCTGTTGAAACTGTATAGCAGTTAAGAGGCCAGACAAAATGGCTGTTCCACAATGTTTTTACCCATTTAATGTTGGATTAATGCTATATACCATTATTCACCATGCTCTTTGAAGGAAATAATTAATTCAAATAGAATAATGAATAAAAAAATGAGTAAAATGAAAAATGTGGTTGACCAAGCATGGAAGAAGCTCCTAAATTAACATAATCAAGTTGAATTGGTATTTAAAAACTGAATCAAATGTATGTAAATTGATTCAAAATTGATATAACTGATAGATTGAGATTTAGTATTTTTAATTGAATTGAGCGCAACTGGTTGTTTATATGCACAGGGAGTGAAGCAGGTAACATGGCATGGAAAAGGAGATTATTTCTCTGCAGTTATCCCAGATGGAGGAAATTCATCAGTTCTTATCCATCAACTCTCTAAAAGAAGATCTCAAACTCCATTCAGAAAGAACAAAGGATTAGTCCAATGTGTAGCCTTCCATCCTACTAGACCATTCTTCTTTGTAGCGGTAAGATTTTACGTGTACATTTATGTGAAATACAAATCCATCTATGCCTGTTAAGCAATGACTTTGGGAAGGAGTGAATATCACAAGGAATGTCAGTCCAGAGAATATGAAACAAGTTAAAGTGTGAACCAAGTTTTCATCTTGAAAATGAACTAGATTTGCTAAATTATCATAGAAAATACTATAGGAAGACTTTGCTATAAAAGCCCTTATCTGATTGTACTTTAACAGGTGGCTCACTACTCAGATGTGATCTCAATGTTCCTCTTTGTTCTTTCATATCCATTTGTATAAAGAAAAAATGAAATTAAAATTAATCTTAATTGTCATTGAACTTTGGAGGATAATCCTAGTAAAAGTAAAGTCAGTCGTGATACCACAGACCACACTATCTCTGTTAAAAGTTATGTTGCAGCATCAGTAATACTCAAATAACTTGATGTTATTGTATTGCAGACACAACGGTACATCCGTGTATATAACCTACTGAAGCAAGAACTAACCAAGAAGCTTCTCTCCAGTGCTAAATGGGTGTCTAGTATTTCAATACACCCAGCAGGTAAGACAATTCTGGTATGATCATTGTATTTTACTAAATTTTTTTTCAGTTTAATTACCCAGTTTTTTTGTCAAGCTACTAGGTGTTAAAGAAATTTGATCCTTTTTTATTGTTATAACTAAAAACTTAAAAACTCCTGATAGACTGAGGTTTTCACCAAGTAAAGTTGAAGGATATCCAATTTATGTGGATAAGGTTTTGTGATTTTCTGATATTAACATTCTTAAAATATTACTCTGAATATTTAATTAGATTTTCTATTTCGAGAAAAATGAGCCCCCCAAATGTGGGTGTCAATAATTAATTCAGAACACAACAATACCATTGTGCATTGTTGTGCATTGCACCTTTCATTTCTGCCAGCCTTTTGCTATCCATTGTCATTAATGATTCATGACTGGGGGTTGAATGAGGTGCAGTGAAAACTTAGCTGTAATGTGTGATTGCAATTGTTGGGCTCTAATCTGAATACATTACAGAATACACACAGTTTGGGGGCCTCAAATTTTCAAAAAAGTGAAAATTTAATGAAATATTCAGAGCATTATTTTACAAATCTTAATGACAACAAATTCTTAAAACCTAGGCCAAATAAGTTTGACAAGCTTCAATTTTACAATGTGAAAAAAATCAGGCAATTGCAAGTTATGGTTTTCGAGTCATTAATGCTCATAAGTTTCAAATATTTTTAACATCTAGTATGATAGGAGTCTATTTTACTACCATCAGTGGATGTGGAAAATGGTATAACTGGGGGAAATGAGAGTTGTACATAGATCTGATATTGTAAACAAACTATTTGTATCTTAACAGATTTGAAAATTTATGCTCATTTTTCACTTTTGGTGTGTTTGAACTTCACTAATTGATGACATTCATGATACTTATCTTGCTAGGTGACAATGTACTAATTGGAAGCTATGATTGCAGAGTATCTTGGTTTGATATGGATCTATCAACTAAACCATACCAAACTCTTAGACATCACAAGAAAGCTGTAAGACAAGTCAGCTACCATCATCGCTATCCACTCTTTGCATCTGCATCAGATGATGGTGCTATCATGATATTCCATGGCCAGGTCTACAAGTAAGCATTTAGAGAAACATCTTCACATTATACAATCTAAAATGACCTCTTCTGTTCACTATGATAAAATTTATATTTGAACCGGTTGTATACAAAGTAACATATTTCCGTCTTGGTGTCAGTTCCAAATTTGCATGCACAAGTTTTTCCTTCCCTGTATGATTATACATCATGTTGAAATTGTAGATCAATAATAATCACTTGTCTGATTTTACTATTAAGAAAAGCATTTTGCAGGCTGTCTCCATTTAAAAATTGATTTGTCCTTTCCAGAAAAGTCTGCAAGATGTTTTTTTTTTTTTTTTCAGTGATCTACTTCAGAATCCACTCATTGTACCAGTGAAGATTCTACGAGGTCATGTGATTACAAACAGTCTTGGTGTGCTTGCTTGTGAGTTCCATCCTACTCAACCATGGATATTGACTGCTGGAGCTGATGCAACCATTCGACTCTTCACCTAATCACAGTTTTCAGATATTCTGCATGAATGACAGGATATCATCTACACATCCAGGTCTTATATTCAGACTGTGTAATGGATAACAACCACTGTTCGTAGAGGCGTCTAGAACTGCATATCCCAGCTAAATAAATTACAAGACACCGGATGAGGCCAATATAGTTTGCAAAACATCCCTCCCCTATACCACACCTTTTTATTTTGTTAAAGGACTTGCAGCAGAAGACAATACCATCTGCTATCAGAATAGCATTTAGCTTTTCAACATGCACTCATCAGAGTAAAATCGCATGAATGAACAGAAAGCCAAGTATTGAAACAGTATATCTGCTATCAGTAAAATCAGTCATCTTTATAGTTCAAAGTGTGAACAAAGTACTGTAAGAGCTGCCATTTTATCATTTCCATAATTTATCCCTTTGCTTCCTTCAGGTTTTCAGTAAGAAATAGTCTATCCTCATCAAAGAATGTTAGAAATGTTATCCTTTTCCTTTTATATTTGTCATTAATGGCCTTGAAATTGTTGTTTTTTTCCTTCACATGAATACATGTACTAATTATCCAGATAGCAAAAGGAACAAGGCAGCAAAAGGAACAAGGCTGAACACAAAAGATTAATCCAATGTCCCATTGCAAGTGTTAAAGAAAAAATGGTGATATTTTTGTTTAGAATTTTGTTATTTTTGTTTAGAATTTAAATAACACACTCAGTTGAGATGGGGGTGTCGGGGTATAGTGATTCAGTCACTTGACTTTCAGATAAAGGGTTGAAGGTTCAAATCCAAGCCCAGCACTAACATCTTTTGGCAAGACACTAATCCATGTTTGATACTCTCCACCCAGGGGGGTGTTTCATAAAGCTGTTCGTAAAGTTACAAACAACTTTCCAAACGACTTGAATATGGCAAGCTAAATGGGATTCTCAGTCATAATAAATTGCATCAGCTAAAGGTGAAATTGCGGACAAAGATTAAACACCCCCCAGGTGTTAAATCGGTACCCTGTAGGATGCAAACAGATTAGCTTGTGTGCGCTGGGAAGATCTGAGCCTGGCCAGAATGCTGCGTAGAGAGTGGAGATGGTGACTTTTATGTGTGGAACAGTGATTGAATCCAGTGAACAGGATAATAATGATTACATGTAAAATGCTAATAGAAACGCAGTATTAAGCGTTATATAAATTTAACTATTAATATAATCTGATCTCACTAATTGTTGAAAAAAGAAAAGAAAAAAGTGAAAGCCAGTAACCATAGGGCCCACCTCTAATCAAACACAGTCATGTGGAATATCAGCTTTGTGTTTAGAAGGGCTAAAATATTTCGACTTAGGCTTTACAATCATTATATTAGACTATATACCATCTTGGACTTTTTCCCGAGTTTTTTGAGGGTTTTTTTTTTTTGTTAAGCCTCCATCCACCCAAGATGGTGCTAGAGGCATTATTTGGGAGTTGTCAGTCTGTCCTTCCTGCTTTTTATGTTAACCCAATATCTCCAGGACTATTCAAGTATGAATTTCAAACTTGGTCTAGAATGAATTTCAAACTTGGTCTAGAATGAATTTCAAACTTGGTCTAGAATGAATTTCAAACTTGGTCTAGAATGAATTTCAAACTTGGTCTAGTATGAATTTCAAACTTGGTCTAGAATGAATTTCAAACTTGGTCTAGTATGAATTTCAAACTTGGTCTAGTATGAATTTCAAACTTGGTCTAGTATGTAGCACATAGGAAGACAATCTGATTAGACTTTAGGGTATGTAAGTCAAAGGTCACAGAGGTCATTTTCGAAATTTTGGGTATTAGACCTGTTAAGCAGATACATGTATTTCTAGAACCATTTGAGGTATAGTATGCATCACCATAGGAAGATGATTTTATTAAATTTATGGTGTAATAGACCTTATAGGTCACTATACATGTGGTTAAAGATTTGTCAGTTTTGTTGTCACTACAGGGTCGGATCCAGAATTTTTCAAAGGGGTGGGGGGGGGGGGGCGGGCGGCTTTGTCAGGTGTCTGTTTTACCTGAGAAAAAGAGTCTGGCATTCTCACGTGTATTTTACCCTAAAATTTTTCTTTTTCTGCTTTTCAAAAGGGGAGGCTGCGGGCCGTGGCCAATCCAGGCCCCCCCCCCTTGGGTTCCAAACGGCCGATTCGGCCACCCCCTGAATCCACCCTTGCACTATATTGCAACTAATATGTATGCAGCGGACTTGCTCATTTGATTGTCGGGTCAGTGAACGTTTGATTGTAAGGTTTTTTTTATTATTCAGCTGTTAAAGAACAGTATGAGCCACAAAGTTAACATAGTATAGGCGGGGGCATGAAAAAGACACAGTCACATTTGACTTGTTGGAATGTTATAGGCCATATGATTTGTATGTAAAGTCTAGTTAACACAAATTTACTTTCTTGATTGGGTATGAAGGTCTTGCATGTCCTTTGTGCCTTCTTCAGAAATTTTACATTGTAGAGTGATGGAAATTTTGGAGCAATAAGTATTGCCTTGTTTTCATAATGAGAAATTCATGTACATTGAATACATGTACATTGTTTCCGTGTAGTGGCTTACAGGAAATTTGGGAATTACGTAACAACATTGTCCGAGGGACTTGTACTGAGAAAGACAAGTTCAACTTTTCTATTTAAGTACATGTAGTAGTATGGGTTTTTCCTCCCATTTCCTATACCAATACACCTGTAATAATAATGATAGTAATAATGTGTCTTGTTTACCAGGGGTAGCCTTTTCAGGACTATGTACTGTTCTCCCAGAGGGCCCTGCAATTATATTTATTAGGGTATGGAAGTATGCTTCGTTTCTCATTGCAGATATGTGCCTCCTTCCAATAAATGCTTTGTCCTGTTCTGTGTGACATACTGTATGTTGATAAATAAAAGAATGAATTTTATTCCATAAAACATTCACATTTGTTCATTTATTTCTTTAGTAATATGTACAAAATAAATAGTAGAACTGAAAACAACACAGAACCCAAAAAGATACAGTGGAAGCTCAGTATAACGAGGTCCTTGGGACCATCAAAATTACCTTGCTGTAGCAGGAATCTTGTTATATCAGGGTTAAAAAGCAATAGAATATAAAGAGCTTGGACCGGGATATTACCTCGTTATATCAGGAATATTGTTATATCAGATCTTGTTATGCTGAGTTTCCACATGACTGTATATCAATGCCTTAAAAATACAGCCTAAATATTTACCAGCCGTTTTCTTGGAAAGATGTACCCCTTTAATTTAAAGGGGTACCATTATGGAGATGTAAAGAGATAATGGAAAACGTCTATAAAATCAGTGTTACAAGAATTTTGTGGACTTCAGTTTCGAAATGGAAAATTAAAAAGTAAATACTCCTTTGAGTGAATTTCGTGCATGTGTATCGGCATCTATGAAAGTTGCAAAAAATGTTGGTTTAAAACCAGTCTTTGAACAAGCCTTGCAAATGGACTCTACAAGAAAGATACTTTTCAAAGTTCAAACTGAATGATAACAATCACATAAATCTGCCATAAGCTAGTGAGATAAACTTTTAAGGGACATTTGATATTGAAAAATACATAATTTTAGTGGACTTTCATTGGAAAAATCATATAATTAAACCCTGAAATCTAGGGATTAACAATCGACAATTTCAGTGTGAAGTTTGTTTCAAATGAAAAGAGAGAGTTGCACTACTTATTAAATTTTCTTTTTGTTTCTGAAGATTTGAAAAAGACTTGAGATTTATGGCAATATGTGCAACAGCAGTTTCACAAACTGTGGCTTATGTTTTTAAATTTGCAGCTTTTCATAGTTCCAAGTTTATTCACTGACATGGTGAACTCTTGAAGCCAATTTAACCACCGGACACAACTATGACAATTTAGAATGTTTTGTTTACAAATCATTTAATCATTGATGCCTGTACTTCAGAGTGACACACGTAGTAGTTGATCTGATTGGGTTTAGAGTCATTCCTTGTCCCTTGTAAATTCAGTAAGTCTTCCTGAAGTTCTGGAGCCAGATTTTCGCTGGAAGGAATGGATATCTTTTGGACAATGATGGATGAAAAACATCAAAGTCAGCTTGTTGAATTCTCTTTAGATAGGATTCAATTGGCGCAGTGGCAAGAAATGCTGGGATAGCACCAGGTGTAATATCCTTCTTCAGCTTACGAGCCTGTAGCAGTACAGAAACATTCAAATAAAAGAAATAGTTGTTCCATTCTATAAATGTTGACAATATTTCAAGTGAGTATATGTACTGTAGAAAGTCAGAACAACAAGGTCTTTTCTGCCATAAAAATTACATTGATACAGCACAAATCTCGTTATATCAGGTTTTAAAAAAAAAAAAAAACAGAATGTAAAGAGCCGGGACCAGGGGGGTGTTTCATAAAGCTGTTCGTAAAGTTACGCATGACTTTACAAATGACTTTAATATGAAGTGCCAAATGGGATGGCTAAAGTTTTTCCTGACCTTTTTAACAAAATGTGACTGCATTTCCCATAATCTCAATTAAATTGTGGCAAAAAATAAACTTCACAATGAAAATGTTTGTAAACAGAATGTTAATCTACATCTGCATACATGTATTTCACCTTTAGCTGAAGCAATTTGTAATGACTGAGAATCCCATTTCGCTTGTCATATTTCAAGTCGTTCGTAAAGTCACGAATGACTTTACGAACAGCTTTATGAAACAATCCCCCCCCCCCGGCATATTCCCACGTTATATCATGAATATTCTTATATCAGATCTCTTTATACTGTTTTTTCCACTGTAAAAAATGACATCAGATAATACTGAAATATTTACAAATTTCAAAAAGATGACTGGTTTAAATCTTGATAATTGAGATCAAGATTACATGTAATAAATTGGTTAAAAAAAAAAATCCATGCAAAAAAAAATATAACAAAAATGATAGTGGGATCTTATATAGTGCTCATTCTGTCAGAACTGACACTTCTGTGGCTCCACTGTTATTACCCCAGCTTTAGCATGGTGGCCATTAAGGTGCTCTTGCATTGCAAGGAAATTCTTCCTACCAGGTGCCCATTTTATACTGGATTGAGAGAGGCAACTGTAGATTAGTGTCTTGCCAAAAGACATTGGTGCCACGGCAGGACTCGAACAACAACCTTGTGATCTACAGTCTGGCGATGTATCTACTACACCATGGCACCTCTATGTTTCTGCTATGAACTCTATTTTATTGAGAAATTATATTTATGTAATCTGAGGACATAACTGTGATGGTTTTAATACAAATCAAAGCGGTTGGTACAACCATCTTACATCTCATAGTTGGCAAAATAAAAAGCATCAAAAGAGTACTGTTGATTTCACTCATTTTGACACATCTTCAATCTTAAATTACAGAGCACATACCTGCAAACCCAATCTACTTACATGTTTTAGGTGTGAATTTGCTAGACTAGCAAGTTCAAAGGTCATGTCTTTCATGGACTGACTTCTGTTGCCTCGAATAATGTCCTCTTGAGATAGGTCATACTGGAATATAAAATTTAGTTTGTAAGGTGTATTATAATTCATAAAAGAAAAATGGAATACAAAATTGAGATTGCAAGGTGTATTATAGGTTATACTAATTCATAAAAGAAAAGTGGAATACAAAATTGAGATTGTAAGGTGTATTATAGGTTATACTAATTCACAAAAGAAAAGTGGAATACAAAATTGAGATTGCAAGGTGTATTATAGGTTATACTAATTCACAAAAGAAAAGTGGAATACAAAATTGAGATTGTAAGGTGTATTATAGGTTATAATAATTCATAAAAGAATTCTGGAATACAATGAGAGAGATAAAAGGTATACTGTAGGTCAGTTGTTTGTCAAACTTCATGATTTGGTATAATTTTCCTAGTTATATCGTAGGGAGAAGTGACTAGTTATTCAATGAGGTAAAAAGAACATCTACTCACCTTTATTGTGAGTTCCATAGGAACCAGTACATCTCTCTTTTGAGCTAGTAGGGGAATCCCCCTGATTAAGTTGACAATGCCTTGAGATTTTCCTATGTGGCTTGCTGCATGGTCTGCATGCACATCCTGAATACCTTGACATAACAGACAAAATAATTACATCTGGTGTGTTGAATACAAATTTCATTGCTAATATCAGATTATTATATCATAGTAATTATTCAATTCAATTCAATTTTCTTTATTGTCATGTTTTAAAAACACAAAAATTGTTTTCGGACTCTTTATAAAATACAATAACAACAAAAACATCTTTGACATATACAGTATACAAAAATAGGGTGCTACAAATACAAAATGAATACCTGAGAAAGACATATGCAAAAATCAACTTATGTAAAAGTAAGAGACAAAAGAAAAGATGTCATAAATGCCCTCCTCTATTACCCATACCCCATATTGCACAAAATTATTGATGACCGATAACCTGTGACTAATGCCCCCCCCCCCCCCCCCCCCGGAGTATCTGCATGAATTTGTTCCTAAAGAAAAGTTGCGTACATGTAGTAATAAAGTATCAAAATCAGATGCGTTAACGGTAACAAGTACCCCCCCCCCCCCCCCACAACACCAGAACAAGAACGGACCAGGGTGTCCACTATAAAAGTGATAACCATCATTCACCTTACATACATTATAAGGGACAATGTAATCTTCAATATCCTTAGTTTTCTGTAGCATACACAAGCATTCAGGTTAGTAGATCCAGGGGAGGGGGTGTTCATACATGATTGTATGTTACACTAAACAAAAAGTACTATAAAAGCCTCTGTCATTACAATATAAATGCACTAGACACAAGCATTACAAAGAGAAACCAGACTCTCTGCATCAAAGGTGACAGTAGCCTAACCCAAATATTAATTGGTCAGTATCAAAACTTTTACTGTAGAGCCCACCCCCATCCCCCCCCAAAAAAAAAACTCTGTTTATACAAAAAATAGACTGGAGCCATCAGTCACACCACCTTCATGCCTGTAATGATATGCATAGAAATGAACTAATTACACAAATTATCTACAAACTATTTAATACAGCCTGTACTACATGTAGGTCTAGCTTACTCCTAATCACTAGACCATTTTTTCCTACTTATTATCTTTAATCTTTTTTTAAACAAGAAAAAAAAATAAAAATCAGAATCAAATTTCATGATTTCCTTGACTACAAACCTAATGACTGGAGTGTGAGGTAAAGCAATGATGAGGAAGTATTTTCTGCATAGTTTTCTACATCAGAAACACTTGGAAATGGTTTATCTTCTAAGGTTTTCTCCTAAATCAGACAACAAAACATGAGAAAATAATTTGAGTTACAGCATACACTTACTTGGCAATTATTTCAATGCGTAACAGCAATATTAAAGATATCTCACTTACATTACATTTATATATAATTTCATTCAAAGAAATCATTGTCATTTAATACATACCATGTCATATTATGTATTTACTGGGGCTTTTTTGTCATTCATATTCCCTGAGTGCATGGCTAAGTACATTTGCATGGCAAATAAGAAAGAAGTCTGGATTTAAGAGAAATAGTTCTGTTGCACATTTGTTTTTCAATTTGGTATGCTATGTCTCAAAACTTTTGATGGGGTTTTATAGCTAAAGGTGTTTCTTGGCATTTTGAAGGACTGCATAATCTTGTTTTACAATAGACATGATATCTTCAACTGTATTTCAAGAGTTGCAATCATTATTTTCAGATTTATGCATCACTAATAACTTTCACCTAGCCTTCTTATGTTTAAAAACTACGGAGAACTGGAATGCTATTTGACTGATTCAAACCATACACTTAAACCATAACTCAAATCATACACTCAAACCATACACTCAAACCATACACTACAATCATAAACTCAAATCATACACTCAAACCATACACCCCAATCATACACTCCAATCATACACTCAAACCATACACCCCAATCATACACTCAAATCATACACTCAAACCATACACCCCAATCATAAACTCAAATCATACACTTCAATCATAAACTCAAATCATACCCTTTCCTCGATCATCCTGGATAACCATCTCTTTGAAAGCTTATGTCGATTGACTGCTTTGAAAAGTTCCTTGGCAATAGGCTGATGGGCTGGATTTCCCTGCAATAAATAACAAAAATGGAACAATATCCTTTTTTTCGGAGTATAGTTGAGACAGAGAGAGAAGATGTTAGAAGAGAGGAAGAGAAGGGATGTCCAGATAGAGAGAGAATGGTGAGAACAGCCTACAACAGACAGAGTAAGGGGCAAATAGATAAATGCAATAAATGTGATTTATCATATCAATACAGTGCAATTATAATCCAAAGAATGCAAGAAACTACATTTATATCAGCATTTACATGATAAGCTTCAGTAGGTTTGGGCATTTTGTAAAATTTAAAATATCTTCTTTGAAAATAATCAACAAAAAAAAAAACAGATGACAAATACACCTTCCACAATTTCCTCATACATGTATAAACTTGGGGTAATAGAGCTTTGCCTTGAAATACCCAATGCATGTGAACATATATTCGTCGCCGACGATTTTGTGAAAAACCAATATGTTTGGTTTTTCATTCCTCCTCCTGCATTTTTTTTTCTCTCATGGCCATAATCCATTCAAGATCGCATGTGATATCTGGCAAGTAACGACAATATGTGGTGTCAGCCACATATGCAGCGTGGTTTTGAAAATTCTGCACATATTGTCGCTGGCAACAATATGTGCAGCAACACGCATACTTCTAAACAGAAAATGAAGTCATCATGATTTATTTATACTCACTGCATAAATCTTTTCTAGACCATCTTTCCAAAATTGAAGTCTAAGTTTACCAATGTGAACATTGGAAACCGAATCTCTGACAGAAGCTAGTTCAGCATTGAAAGCTCGTAGTGTGATTGCAGCAGAACGTGATGCATCAGGCATGAGAAGAGATACCAAGAATCCTTCATAATCTTGTTTCCTAAAGCAATGTGGTTATAAAATGAAACACATAAACATGAATTAGTCTACACAGTCCAAGATCCAAGGAATGTCCAAAGAAACATCACTCATTTGGAAAAGGCATACTCACGGAAATTCTGTGGAAAAAATATGAATATCATTTCAATACACATGTTATATCTACATTGTATATCAACAGATTCCCCCTCCCCTCTCCCCTGGCTGTATTTTGAGAGATACAAGACAAGTAATTACTAGTATTTTGTATGATATGAGAGCATGATAATTTGATTTAGTGTTCCTGTATGCTTAGAAGGAAAATCCTGATGCCCACTGTGATTATAGATTGTTTTCTTCTTCTTTTTCCAGGCAGCTTGGAGAAACATGCTTAAGAATACAAATAGATTAATATTTTGTTCTACATGCTTTACCATCTTGCTACTGGTATGTGTGTTGTGAATCGTATTTAATCAAATTTAACTATTCTGTTCTTTTTTTTAGACATAATCATAAACATAAATATGAATCGACATATAGACATAAAGTACATAATTAAAATGCTAACTATGACCAAAAAAAAAAATGAAGTGTGTTCAAGTATCAAAGTTGACTGCTGAATAAAATAATGATAGTAATAATAGTAGTAGCAGTAGTAGCAGTAGTAGCAGTAGTAGCAGTAGCAGTAGTAGCAGTAGCAGTAGTAGCAGTAGTAGCAGTAGTAGCAGTAGTAGCAGTAGTAGCAGTAGTAGCAGTAGTAGCAGTAGTAGCAGTAGTAGTAGTAGTAGTGATGACAATAATGATGATGATGATGATAATAATAATAATAGTAATAATAATAATAATAATAATGATAATAATAATAATAATAATAAATAATAATAATAATAATAATAATAATAATAATGATAATAATAATAATGATAATAATAATAATAATAATAATAATAATAATAATAATAATAATAATAATAATAATAATGATAATAATAATATTTGCTGTGCCTCAATACACCAAAAGAATATGTTGTAGATCTATCCACCGAACTTCAAGTCCAAAATAAGAAGTCAAAGACATTCATTAACACTCAAATGGCAAATGATACTATGATACTCTGCTGTTTGCTTTTTTTTTCAATTCAATTCAATTCATTTATTTTTCCTCTTTCAATTGTTCATATTTACAATGATGGTACAGTTTACTTCACATATTAACATACATATAGATAAACTTGCACAATACAATGAATTAGAAAAAAAAAATTGAAAGGGAAGGAGGGCCGACTAAAAAGCAGAGCTTGTAGGGTGTAGGCCCCCCTGTTAAAAGTAATTATCATGAACTATTATTTTATGAAAAAACAACAACAATAACAACTGATTAAGTAATTACAAAATCATTGTAAGATGCAAAACAATGATAAATATATACATTTTAAAAAAACATCAAGGTACACAAACATCAAAGTTGCACAAAGTCACGCTACAAATTATATTCAATTGGGAAATGCAATTACCTAGTAGCTATTCAGAAGAAAGCTTCTAAGTCTCCTTTTGAAAATTTGTATTGAATTGCATTGTATAATATCATTTGGAAGAGAATTCCAAAGTTTTGGACCTGTAAAAACAAATGTCTTTTGAGCAAACGATGTTCTATTTAGTGGTAGATGGAAGGAGCTCGCCTGACGAGTGAAGTAACTATGAATCGAATCATTTTTTACAAACATTTCATTAAGAGGCATAGGTATCTGAATCTGAATGGTTTGGTCAGCAAAATGTCTCTTCCCGACACATCCACGCTAACTTGATGAATTGAGAAGCGCACTGCGTGTGGAAAGACTTATTGCAATTGCTTTAGTTTGGATTTGAATGTTTCCAAGGAAGGGCTATTAACAATGGATGAAGGAAGGTTGTTCCAGTCCCTTACAGTAGTTACAAAGAATGAGTCTTGAAAAACCCTGGCCTTATGGCGGAGCTGGTGGAATTTCTGGTTGTTCCCCCTTGTAGCTCTTATATTTCGTTGGACGAAATCATTTAATTGAACATTGACCAATCCATTATTCATCTTATACAGCATGCAGAGTCTTTGGTTCCTTCTTCTTGTCTGAAGGGATTCCCAACCAAGATCCTTAAGGGCTTTAGTAACAGAGCCCTCTTCCCAACGATAGTTGCCGGTACAAAATCTGGCGGCCTGTCGTTGAACTCTTTCCAGTGACTGTATGTTTGTCCTGGTGGATGGATCCCAAGCTGCTGCTGCGTACTCGAGCAGTGGTCTCACCAGCATCAGGTAAGCCGTAGCTTTGGTTTTCCTGTCACAACTCCACAGATTCCTCCGAACGACGTTCAGGGTCCTCTGGGCTTTGGAAACGACTTCCTGAGTATGTGTATTCCAGCTCAGCGTAATTGTTTAGTGCTTCTTCTTCTTCTTCTTGAGTTGAGTTCATTTGGCATCACTCACTATGTTTATTCATTTCTAATTTTCTATACATGCACATTATTTGGCACTAATGCCCTTTTGTATTGGCACCGATACGTGCAAGAGTGCAACACTGCACGAAGTTCATTCGTTAGTCTAAAAAGTAAAAATCTAGAGTAGACTAGGCCTACACAAATTTATCGGGATGGGACCAGGTATAAAACATTTTCTGTTTTACCTTACGAGATCCAGGCAGTATTGACCATCTCTAACATTTCTTGAACAATAACGACGAGATGAAGCCATCTGCTTACATTCCTGCCGAGGAAATCGTAAAATTCGTGAAAATTTATTCACACAAAAAACCGAAATGACGGTCATCCTTGAAGAAAAACATTTCATGGAGGCTGCCATGTTGTATGGTAACTTGTAGTGTGCACACAAAATGAAAACACAAGTGAGTTGTAAGTACCTCTTCCCTGTCCTCTATTTCAATGCCAGGGGCGAATCCAGCATTCTCGATTAGGGGGGCCGAAATTTTAAAAAACCGCTCGAATCGATTAGAAACGTATGGTTTAAGGCTGTACTCAGTGGCGCAATAAATGAAAATATGTTGTGGGTCCCCCCCCCCCCCACACACACACACAAAGGTAGATGCGCCTATTCTTGAAATAGTTATCTTTAATTGAGGAATTATAAAACTCCTTCTCCTGAGTACAAAGGAAATGATGGATAATGTGAGCGCGAAGCGCGAGCTCAAAATTCTGGAGATTCCAAATGAAGAAAATCGTCAGGGGCGTCGCTAGACTTTTTTTCAATGGAGGGGGGAGGGGACCAGGTATAAAATATTTTCTGTTTTACCTTACGAGATCCAGGCAGTATTGACCATCTCTAACATTTCTTGAACAATAACGACGAGATGAAGCCATCTGCTTACATTCCTGCCGAGGAAATCGTAAAATTCGTGAAAATTTATTCACACAAAAAACCGAAATGACGGTCATCCTTGAAGAAAAACATTTCATGGAGGCTGCCATGTTGTATGGTAACTTGTAGTGTGCACACAAAATGAAAACACAAGTGAGTTGTAAGTACCTCTTCCCTGTCCTCTATTTCAATGCCAGGGGCGAATCCAGCATTCTCGATTAGGGGGGCCGAAATTTTAAAAAACCGCTCGAATCGATTAGAAACGTATGGTTTAAGGCTGTACTCAGTGGCGCAATAAATGAAAATATGTTGTGGGTCCCCCCCCCCCCCCCACACACACACACACAAAGGTAGATGCGCCTATTCTTGAAATAGTTATCTTTAATTGAGGAATTATAAAACTCCTTCAGAAAATCGTCAGGGGCGTCGCTAGACTTTTTTCAATGGAGGGGGGAGGGGACCAGGTATAAAACATTTTCTGTTTTACCTTACGAGATCCAGGCAGTATTGACCATCTCTAACATTTCTTGAACAATAACGACGAGATGAAGCCATCTGCTTACATTCCTGCCGAGGAAATCGTAAAATTCGTGAAAATTTATTCACACAAAAAACCGAAATGACGGTCATCCTTGAAGAAAAACATTTCATGGAGGCTGCCATGTTGTATGGTAACTTGTAGTGTGCACACAAAATGAAAACACAAGTGAGTTGTAAGTACCTCTTCCCTGTCCTCTATTTCAATGCCAGGGGCGAATCCAGCATTCTCGATTAGGGGGGCCGAAATTTTAAAAAACCGCTCGAATCGATTAGAAACGTATGGTTTAAGGCTGTACTCAGTGGCGCAATAAATGAAAATATGTTGTGGGTCCCCCCCCCCCCCCACACACACACACAAAGGTAGATGCGCCTATTCTTGAAATAGTTATCTTTAATTGAGGAATTATAAAACTCCTTCAGAAAATCGTCAGGGGCGTCGCTAGACTTTTTTTCAATGGAGGGGGGAGGGGACCAGGTATAAAACATTTTCTGTTTTACCTTACGAGATCCAGGCAGTATTGACCATCTCTAACATTTCTTGAACAATAACGACGAGATGAAGCCATCTGCTTACATTCCTGCCGAGGAAATCGTAAAATTCGTGAAAATTTATTCACACAAAAAACCGAAATGACGGTCATCCTTGAAGAAAAACATTTCATGGAGGCTGCCATGTTGTATGGTAACTTGTAGTGTGCACACAAAATGAAAACACAAGTGAGTTGTAAGTACCTCTTCCCTGTCCTCTATTTCAATGCCAGGGGCGAATCCAGCATTCTCGATTAGGGGGGCCGAAATTTTAAAAAACCGCTCGAATCGATTAGAAACGTATGGTTTAAGGCTGTACTCAGTGGCGCAATAAATGAAAATATGTTGTGGGTCCCCCCCCCCCCCCCCCACACACACACACAAAGGTAGATGCGCCTATTCTTGAAATAGTTATCTTTAATTGAGGAATTATAAAACTCCTTCTCCTGAGTACAAAGGAAATGATGGATAATGTGAGCGCGAAGCGCGAGCTCAAAATTCTGGAGATTCCAAATGAAGAAAATCGTCAGGGGCGTCGCTAGACTTTTTTTCAATGGAGGGGGGAGGGGATGCTGATAAATTCAACCGTATAAAGCCCACGAGGCATTGTGTGCCTCTATCACATTTTTCTTCTCAATGATATAACTGTTCATTTCACTTGCCGAATGTGTTTGCTTTCCGGAAACACCCTGTGTCTAAATATAATACGAGCGAGCGAGGAAAAATATACTCTCTTTCGTAGAAGTGATAGTTCTTCATCAAACTACATGATGGGCTTAAAGATAATATAGGCCTATTTGGTCACCTCTTTTGCCTGATACGCTTTCAAAGACCATCCTAAATGTTGATATTATACGAGCGAGCGCAGCGAGCGAGGAAAAAAATATACCTTTCCCATAGTAGAAATGATAATTCTTCATCCAAATACACTGAAGAATTAACTATGAGATATCTTACTTATATATATACACATATTTTGGTCACCTCGCTTGCTGAATTCGTTTGCTTTTCCAAACCATCTTGTATTAGATTTTAATCCGAGCGAGCGCAGCGAGCGAGGAAAAATCTATATACTATTTTTCTTTATGGTAGCAGTTATAATTCTTCATCCCAATGCACGATGGTATTAATCATGAGATATGTGACTTTTTCATGTATACAGGTACATTTGGTCATCTCTCTTGCCCAATTTGTTTTCCTTTCCATACCATCTTGTATTTATATTTTATCTGAGCAAGCACAGCGAGCGAGGAAAAAATCTATATACTATTTTAATGGTAGAAGTGATAATTCTTCATCCAAATACACGATGGTATTAATCACGAGTTTAATATAATCCGAGCGAGCGCAGCGAGCAAGGAAAAAATCTATATACTATTTTTCATGGTAGAAGTGTTAATTTTTCATCCAAATACACGATGGTATTAATTATGAGATAACTAACCTTTTTTAAATGTATGCAGGTACATTTGGTCACCTCGCTTGCCGAATTCGTTTGCTTTCCCAAATCCATCTTGTATCTGAGTATTGTACGAATGAGCATAGTGAGCGAGGAAAATACATAATTATTTACTCCCTTTCATGGTAGAAGCGAAAGTTCTTCGTCAAAATACACGATGGGCCTTTAAGATATCTATTTTGAAATCTGTGGTCACCTCTCCTACCTAATTTATTTGCTTTCATCTTGTATCATACAAGCGAGCGGGGAAATTGTGGTATAAGTGATAAGTCTTCATCCAAATACATGATTTGCCTAAAAGTATCCAGATTATCTCACCTGCCGATACTTTCCGAATTTACGAGCTAGCGCACCGAGCGAGGAAAAATACACTCTTTCGTGGTACCGGTGTTATTTCGTCGTCGTCGTCTTCTTCTTCTTCTTCTTCTTCTTCTTCTTCTTCTTCTTCTTCTTCTTCTTCTTCTTCTTCTTCTTCTTCTTCTTCTTTCCCCCTTTTTTTTTCTTCTTTTCTTTTTTTTTTGTCTTCTTTTTTTTCTCTCTCTCTTTCTTTTTTTTTTTTTTTTTTTTTTTTTTTTTTTCTCTGTCAATGGGGGGGGGGGGCGCGGCCGCTTCGGCCCCCTCAGATCCGCCTATGAATGCAATAAACATTCACATTTACAAAACGGTTCTATCTATTTTATTTGTTTTATTCATCTAATTTCCAGGCAAAGATGAAAATGTATCTAAAAAGGAAACCATATAAACATGCCAACCGGCAGGGGAGGGGGAGGGTATGGCTAAAATGGTTGCATATTATGAACCAAACTTTAGCCTTAGGCGTTGGTGTGTCTCTTTGCACGAAGGTGTATTCTTAATTGAGAATTGCGTATCATAGGATTGGTTTGAATAACCATTCATCTTTGGCATGTCAGTAGGCGTCCATGGCTACATAATGCGGCTACTTCAATATTGACTTACTAATAAGTACATTAAATAGAAGAAAGTATATACCAAAATGTTATCCTACCTTACCTAGATTATGCAGATATAATATGGAAATCTTCCTATTTTAGATATAGCAATCAATTACAAAATTTGCAAAATAGAGCAGGTAGAAATTAGTATTCTCAATATAAAACCACATTCACATTTTTCTGTTACTTCAATGCATGAAATACTCTGATGGGAGACCCTTGAATCTGGGCAAAATTTCCATATTCAAGTTATGATGTTTAAAATCCTCTGTAGATTGAGGAATTACTTAACTGAAAACCTTTTTTTATGCCTCAAGACCTTACTATCTACGTAGCAACAATTTATGCGTTCCGAAACAATTGAAATTGAAATTGAAATTGAAAAGGTTTTATTCGAAATCATTGCACGTTGCAGCCAAAAGGCTGAATTGTGTACAATTTACAGATATATACATGTATAAATAGATGATTTAAAAACATCAAAACTTGAAATGATTAAGATAATATAATACAACTTAACAAAAGAACAAATAGAAGACTGAAAGGTGGTGGTGGCGGAAGAATGCTTATTGACGAACATCGCCACTCAAATTCAAACAATAAAAACATAGATTTAAGCAAGTAACGAAGGATCTAAAGACAGGAGGGTGTCTGGGGACGAGCGAGCAGTCAAGTTCAATGCACAGCTCCAGCCAGGGAATGCCAATCCCTCAACAACACCATTCAACCTGGGCAATGGAATTGGTTATTCAAATCCATCGCTCAGGCGGAACTTAGGGTCAGCAACCCCACTGGAGCTATGCATTAATAGGGCCGACAAACAATCTCTTGCAAAAAAAAAAAAAAAAAAAAAAAAACATTCACATTCATAGCACACTCCTCATTCATCCAACAACCATAAGCACGTTAAATCAAACAACTGCACCCACCAACCCAGCAGTCACCCCTCACACCTTGCACTCACTAAGCATACAGATAAAAAAAAGAAGAACCAAGGGGGGGGGGGTGAGTGGTCGCCCGTCCCAAGAAACCGTCCTGCTCAATCCTGAGAACGATTACTTAAAATTTGAAGAATGACGCAGTTTGTAAAATAACACATCTTCCACCACATGAGAAATCTTAATAAAAATGAGTAAAATATTGGCATAAAAAACATTGTTTCCCTTAGTTGTTACAATGTAAAATACATGCATTAAAATCATGACTGATAAAAACCTGTAAACCTATTCAATTGTGTTTGAGTTTAAAAAGTTCTAAAGATGGTAAAATTTTCATCTGAAGCTTGTGAGCTTCAGATAAAGAACAAATTATTGCAAAGCATATTTTTCTGCAGGGGGGGGGGGGGGGCTCAGTTATTCAACAGCATACCTCAATATATCCAAAATTGCACATCTCTGTTTTCATTCAAACGAGCACTTAAGCAACTGAAACCCTAATGGACCCCTCCCCCTCTCTTTGGCTTTAAATGAATAGAGGGAACTAACGGATTTAATAAATTTTGGGAGAGGATTCCAAAGGTCTAGACCATGGTGTCTTATGGATCTATGGGCAATAAGTTGGGTTGACTAAATGAAGATTCGAGGAATTGCGAGTAGGTATACAGGATGGTGGGGAAAGTGAATGAATTCTGCAATTACCAAATCATATACCCCCGGATATGCCCATCAGGCATTTTGATGAAGAATTATCACTTCTAAAATGAAAAGGAGTATGTGAACCGCTGGCTCGAAACCACCAATAAGTCGCACGCATCACAACTGAGAAAACAGTCAAGAAAGGTAATTTTGGTCGGATTGGTCTATTTATTGCTTTTGATAGAAATGGTAGTTGCGTTATCATTCTATCATGTGTGAAAGTTTGGGATCGTAATTCGCCCCAGAAATATGATTTTTAGCCATTTTAAAATGACTACACATTTTTGTTACAAATTTTTTTTTTTACAAATGTGCTTTATACCTTCATTCATTGCTATCCTAGCCAAAAATTCATCAAGATAATGAACTAATTTTGGGAGAACATACAGAATATGTCCTAATCCCAAGATGTGCCAAATTTTAGCCTAATCTGATAATCTCTTCACGCCAGTTTGCCATGAACTATTGAATACCCTCCTGTGCTTCCTTACAAACAAAAGAGCGCAGAGGAGCTCCTCTCTTTTGTTCCGAACTTCAAAGGCTCTTTTCTCTGAACCGAGGTTATTGATTCCTAATTATCTGATGTGTTTTTGAGGGGGTTATTGTAGACCAATTTGGACGAGTCATATACCATTGGAAGGCTGAAAATAAATTTTGGCGACTTATTGTTGGTCTTGAGGCGGGGGGGGGGGGGGGGGGGTCACAGATATATTTTTCTAGGCTCGCTGTGCTCACTCATATAAAAGTCACCAAATCTGCTTGAAACTGACCGAAATGTGTAGGAACGACTAAGGAAAATGTGATAGAGGCACACAACATATTGCCATACCTAGTGGGCTTTACACGGTTAAATTTATAGACGTTGGTCGTCAGTAATTGGTGGCAATGTTTGTTGATAATCAGTGGGCTCTACACCCCCCTCCCCCCCCCCCGGTGAGAAAGGTATAGTGACGCCCCTCCCCCCCCCCCCCCCCTCACTTTCAAAAAACACTCCGGGGCTCCAGTTTGAACCAGCTCCGGCCGCTCGGGGGTACGATGCGGGGGGGGGGGGGGGCCGAGGGGGGATCATTGTTGACCATGTTGGTGACCCTGCATCCCAGGTCAGCTGGCATGGCACGCGCGACGAACGTGAACATTTTTCACAGTTCAGTCAAGACTGTAACATTTTTAAATGCTGGAAGATATAATTCTAATTAAGAAGTTATTGAAAAATAGTAGTAGAATAGGTTTTTTTAGTATTGAACCATGCATTTTCGACTTTATAAATAAAAAATATAGTGAAATAAAGATAAGTAAGTACTGTTGATATCTATGGCTAATAATACTGAAGCTTTGTACAGAGACTACACATGGTAGACGTGCACGAGTACGGAGACCGAGACAACAGTATTTGAATTAAAGCTTAAAGATGGCATTCAAGTTGGCTGTAAAATCCTCTTTTCTGCAGTCTTGTTTATCCAAAAACATCAGATTTTTCGGATCAACAGCATCTGCCCATGCAAGGTACTAAAATTTGTAGAATATATCTTGTTCGTTACTGTTACTCCTCATCATACAAACAGATGCAGTGCCAGTGCCAGTGCCACTACCGTCGTGCAACGTTAGTACGGTATTTAGAGCCTGACTCTTCAGCCCGGCAGAGGTTACTAGACGGGCCGGCGCGCTGCATGCAGCTCTACGACTACGGGCAGGCCAGGGGCTTTGACTGTCGTCGGAGCGCTGCTGTCGAGCGGGCTCTCGAGTGTGGGTTTCGGCCTGTCAGTGTCAAGTAAAGCTAAAGTTAAACTAGATTTTTTTTTTTTAGAGGCCAAACATGCATGTGTGCTTTATTCCGTGAGAAAATTTGGGTGGTTGTCGCAAAAGGATGTCTTTCCGCCGATTCACGACCATTAGAGTATGTGCTCCTGTGGGCGGCCGTCCCCTGTGAGCGGCCTGTGGTGAATAAAAACTAAAAATTAAAAAAATATTTGTGATATCTCTTCAAAAATTACCTTGGACAGTCTCAGGTAGGTTCTAGTGCACCAAAAAACATACTCAGCGAAAGCAGTAAGCATAATGAGTCTCACAGAATATCATTAGAAGTCGACACCACCAGTCACTGACTGAAAAATGGCAGTTTCTTAACTTTTAAGTTAAGAAACTTTGACATACATAAGCCAATACTTAAGCTTTATTTGTTCAGTTTGATAACTGATTTGATTTTTATTTAAGAGAATGAACTTCATAGTCCATATTTTGCTGCAGAAATTCTTATTTATACCACCAGAGAAAAAGTTGCATGGGGGTGGCTGCTCACCAGAGCCAATTTTCAAGATGTGTCCTGTGAGCGGCCACCCTATGTAAAACGTGTACAAAATGCAGGTTTTTGTAGGAGATGGTACTCTGCCTTCATTTTTTTGTCACGGCATTTGGTAGATCATCACTTTTGACAGATTTTATGGGTTTCTACACAGTATTATTACTTTTCATAAAGTATTGGTGTGTAAAGCATGAAATTCAATATTAATTTTGTTTACTTCGTCACAAATATGGCGCTATATGCTCGCCAAATGATAGGCGGCCTCCCACAGGGGTAGGGGCGGCCGCACACAGGACCCCTAACATCATTTTGAAAAATGGACATTACTGACCACGTAATTGGTCAATAATTTTAAGTTTGCCCTCTATTCAATTAGCAGGTATTTGCACTCTGCATTGATGGAATTGAACTTTGTGTGAGTCTTTGATTAATAAATAAAATCAGCAAATTCCCTTTAAGCGGCCGCACACCAGAGCCGGTACTCTATAGCTAAGCCTAAGGCTAAGGCAGTGTATACAGCCACACGCGTGTGTCTTTACCATACCGTACACGCGTGTGGTTGTATCCACAGCATCGACATGAGGATACAGCCACACTGAATTGAGTTCCCACTTATACTCTGCGCCGCTACAGCTATCGCTAGAGTGTACATGTATGCATGCACTGCACAAACAATGTGTAAATTCATGCGACAGTGTGTTGCCAAACCCCAAAACTTGGATCATCACGAAGGTTTTATCTCTTGAAATTCATTGAAATACAAACAATATTGTACTATATTGTCACCTGCTTGCTGACCAGGTGAGAATGAAGTCTAAATATTGTTTGTATAATAAGTGAAATCGAGAGATAAACCCTTCGTGACGATTCAAGTTTTGCAAATCGCAACACATACCATCGCATGAATACACAATGAATTCTGCAGGCAAAGTGACCATATTTATTTAAATATCATATAGGCCCATCTCGTATTTTGATGAAAAATCATCACTTCTAAAATGAAAAGTAGCATCATTTCTTCGTTCACCTCGCTCACTCATATAAAAATCACCAAATCTGGTTGAAATTTAATGAAAATGTGTAGGAGAGACGAAGGAAAATGTGATAGAGACATGAGAAAATGTCCCATGGGCTTTATACGGTTTAAGTAATATACATTGGTCATCGGTAATCGGTGACAATCTTTGTCGGTAATCAGTGGCCTCTACACCCCCCACTGAAAAAGGTCTAACTATGCCCCTGAGCACTACTCTACACACAGCCTGAAAGAATGAATAGTCTACTTAAATGCTTGTTAATTCTATTGATTTTCTCTTCATATATGACTAGCTGGTGGGATGGAGTTGAGATGGGACCCCCAGATCCAATCCTTGGTGTAACAGAAGCCTTTAAACGAGACAACAATCCAGATAAGATCAACCTCGGTGTAGGGGCTTATCGTGATGATGAAGGAAAACCATTTGTTCTACAATCAGTCAAAAAGGTAAAGGCATGGCTAAAGGGGTAGTATTCTATTAAATGATGCACAAGACTCATTTCAAAGGCCAATGCTCTTCTTTGTTGTGATGTAGTCAATGCCGGCAGTTCCAAGTCATGACTGAGGCCGATGATAAATGTTGAACTTCCTCCTCCATAGGTCTTGTTACATGACTTTGAGGCCAAGGCCTAGGGTACTGAAATACTTGTTCATAGACTCAACCACAGCATTGCTTTTGGGTTTGAAACCAAAACAATGCCCTTCTTGAAGGTATTTCTTAGCAGTGGACAAGGTTTTTCAACATATGGGTGTCTTTTCTGAAAATGCTCAGTGGAAGTATTTCATTGTTACATTCACCAATTCATATGCAAAAAAAAAAAAAAAAAAGAGAGAAGATATTATACTGGTCTGAATAGAAGTTTGTGACAAACCTAAGGGATCTTTATAAATTACATTGTATTAAATGTACAAAAGGAAACTTATTTATGTGCTGGTTCACCATGGCAAATATGAATTAGCCTGACTTATTCATTGAAGCTCCTTTTTCTCAAACAATTCTGCAGAATTTAGTATTTTCCTTACATTGCCACTGGTTAGATATACCAGTAACAGTTTGACTTTCTTCTTCTTCTTCTTCTTCTTCTCGTTCTTCTTCAATGAATTATCTTCATATACTTTTGTCAGGCTGAGGACAAAGTGAGGAGTATGAATCTAGACAAGGAATATCTGCCAATCACAGGTTTGGCTGACTTTGCCAAAGGAGCTGCTAAGTTAGCCTTTGGGCAGGACAATAAAATCTTAGAAGAAGGCAGAGTAAGTATCATAATGCATTTAACAGCAGTTTTTCTTTGAATTTTTAACTTTTTCCTGCACTAGGGTGTATATTTTGAGGTACTGAAATAAAATTTCATTTGTGTCATCATATCACTAGTAGTTCACTTCTGTACAGTCCATGGAAGTTTCGAATTTATTGAAGGATAATCTTGTTTTTATATGTGTTACTTGTTATTACCAAAAGCAAAAAAAATATTTTGACTGAAGTTTGTGTACAATATAAGAAAACTAAAATTTGCCTTGGCTTACTTTAGATTGTAAAATTATCCATTATAGTTGCTAAACATATGGAGAGAATAGGGCAGTACAATTATCTCTACATTTTGAACCACTTTGTAAACTTCACTTCCCTTTATGCATCATTGCTATGACACAAAACAAGGCTCTTGGTGATATGAGATTGTAAAGTATTATTGTCTAGATTATCTAGAGTTCAGAATTCTGTAATGTCTCTCATTATGTATTTTTGGAATGTGTTAAAAGAATTCTTTATCTATCAACACTCTTCAGTTGTAGGCAATAAATCTTGTTGTATTTAATTCAGAATGTAACAGTGCAGACCATATCTGGAACAGGGTCTCTTCGAGTTGGAGCTAACTTTCTTCAGAAATTCTTCCCTGGTAACAAGGTTGTTTACTTGCCATCTCCATCATGGGGTAACCATACACCTATCTTCAAGTAAGTCAAAGTGAAATCATTTAATGTGAAACTTAACAGTACTTTGTGTTCATTTAGTTATCACATTCTTCTGATGATGATTGAATTACTCATCGCCAAGGCTGATACATTTCCTTTCTGAACAAAGGTTGTGCATTCTGTTTTCTTCCAAACATTCACCAAACTTTTCTTTCCTATGTTGAGATGATCTCTTACACAATTGTTCCATCAAGTGTGTTATACTTCCTATCGGTGCTATACTAGTATTACTCATTCACTTTGATTAGGAATACAATGTAGAAAGTAAAGATATGATTTGATAATACCTTAAATTTGGATATGGATCTTTTCATTTACAACTACTCTAAATGCCTGATTGCTTTATGGTAGCCAGGCTAAAGCCCAGGTAATACTGGGATAGCAAGGTTCTTGGGATGAACAGTATTAGGAGTAATGACCCTATTACCCTTTGTATATAAGACATGATAGTTATTTAATTATTCCTAAACAAATTTTTTATGGGAGAAGGATTTTTTTATTTTATTTTATTTTTTTTTTCATGACAAGGAATACTACCTGCACCATCATTACTATGTGCTTTGTCAATAAATGCCTTTAATTTTTACCCTACAATGACTAGGCATGCTGGTTTGGATGTGGCAAGTTATCGGTATTATGATAAGGAGACTTGTGGATTTGATGCTGCTGGTGCTATGGAAGATATCTCTGTAAGTTATGTTTGAATTGTAACATTGTTTGTGAATGTGATGTGAATATATGATGTACTATATGTATTTTTTTGAATTGATTTGTATTTAATAGAGGAAGCCTGAAATGCCTAATTGGCCTCTTTGCCATGTCATAGTTCATTAATTTGTACATTTAGAAATAAGGGAGAATAAGGAATAATTTTGTTTTTATAGTCATTTAAAACAATAATATGTAGTGAAGGTATTATTGCTTCACTTTCCTCTTAGTTTTATATGTGATTCCTAGGAAGTATGTTTGCATGATGTCTTCAGGTTAATTTCCTTAGTGATGGAAATCTTTCCATTCTTTTAGGGAAGTAAAATATAAATCACTCTGAGCACATCTTGCCATTAATACATGACTATAATTGTTTCAAAACATTATTTTTGTGCTGTCAGTGAGAATAGGAATAAACTGTTGTTGCATTGTGCGACAGGTGTAAATAGAAATATTAATTTTATTAAGAATAATCTTTTGTTTGACAGAAAATTCCTGAGAACTCCATTATCCTGTTTCATGCGTGTGCTCACAATCCCACTGGTGTAGACCCTAAGGTAAGTCTGTGCTCTGTATCTGTATATGCATTCAGTCAGGTGTGAAAATTCATATAAATTGATTGTAGCAATAAAATTGGACTTTCGCTGAACATATTATGAATGTATGTATGGAGCTATATTGTTGTGTCTGGCAACTTGAAATTCCAGCTTTGTGGCCTAGAGGGTATTTAAATCTTGACAGTATTATTGTTTCTTGAGGATTTTGTGTTTTAGGGGGAGGTTTCTTAGTTTTTTAGGGGATTGGGTGTTGCCTAATTGCCCTGCAGGTAACTCTGATATAGTTATTGAAATTCTGAATGTTATTGACTACACTTTGTGTGGAAAAAATGAAATGATATTGTATTGTACCATAAATCATAAATTCAGTTTGTTAATATAGTCTACCAAGTACCAAACATAAAGTACATTATGGCACAATAATTTTAGTATCCATTCATCTTATTGCAAAAATATCAGGTTTTTTTTTTATTCATTGTATTTTATTTCATTTCACAGCCAGAACAATGGAAGGAGCTGTCAAAGCTTGTTAAGGTATGTATAAAATTATACAATTTTTAGGTATGAATAGTGGAACAATTACAGACCAGTTAAGAGGTGTTTGCAGCAGCACAATATAAATTCAATTTATGAGAGGAATGGTGAAGATCAAAAGTTCTTTGCCACAATATAGGTCAAACAAAACCTCACTGACCTTTTTATAACATCAAGGGGTGTAACATAAAAAATACAATCAATCTTATGATTGATATCAATCATAAGTCTATGGAAAACCATGTACTAAAGAGATACAATTGATTGTAGGATTGATTGTATCTCTTTATGTTACACCCCCAAGACTGCTTTATCTAGTGAGCAAAGATTGAAATTGGATTGTAAAAAATGTTAATGAATATCTGTCTGTATAAGGGAATGTTTTCTAAATCTTCCCACAGGATAGGAAGCTGTTTCCTTTCTTTGACATGGCATATCAAGGATTTGCATCGGGTAGTTTGGACAAAGACGCTTGGCCAGTACGTTACTTTGTAGATGAAGGACATAACTTTGTACTCTCACAGTCATTTGCAAAGAACATGGGTCTCTATGGTAAGTTCATTATTTACATCTCTTAAACAGTTGACCACAATTTCATTTTGGTATATACTTATATACATTTCTGTTGATCCCAGCCGGAGTTACCTCAGGCATAGTAATCCTTGGGGTAAACATACAGAGAGGTCAGAAAATTGATCATTTATATGCATGTGATGCTTATGTTACAGATTTTGTACTTTGCTTAGAATTTTCTGTAAAATTAGGAAACATTCCTAAAACTTTTAGGCTTGATATTACAGGAAATTGTCAGTAACTAATGACTGGTTGATTTTTGTCTGTAGGTGAGCGAGTTGGAGGGTTTACTGTACTGTGTTCATCATCTGAGGAAGCCAAGAGAGTTGAATCACAAATCAAGATCTTAATCAGACCAATGTATTCTAATCCACCTATCAATGGAGCTAGGATTGCATCTACTATTCTCAATACACCAGAGCTCTATGAATTATGGTGAGTTTACATACGTAAATATTGAGAACATAATATTTCATAAGCATTACCAATTAAACCAACTCAGGGAGACCAGTTTACCTTGTTCATAAGGCATCTGCATTGTTAAATATCCAAAACTTTTATAGCACATTATAAATTATTAGTATTTTCATGCACATATTCATTTGCATACTTCTGTGATATGATTACATAAATTCATAAACTCATTTAAGTTGCAAATACCTGCAAGCTGACAAAAGAACACTGATTTAATATGACAGATATTACAGCTAAGTAAAGAAATAAATAACGGATTATGCTTACTAACTTTATTCATCAAATGATATAAAATCCAGTTGAAGCCTGCCCTTCCCATGTTCCTTAGATGCAGGCTATGTTGTGTTTAGCTGAGTTGAAGCCTGCCCTTCCCCTGTTCCTTAGAAGCAGGCTGTGTTGTGTTTAGCTGAGTGATGGGAGGTATATTGTGAGTTCTTTTTTACATTATATTTTATATCTAACGGTCTGTCACTCGTTCTATGCTGTTTTAGGTTGGAAGAACTACGTCTGATGTCCGGACGTATCATCTCTATGAGGGAGCAGCTTGTTGCCAATTTAAAGAATGAGGGATCTACACACAACTGGCAACACATCACAGATCAGATTGGCATGTTTTGTTTCACTGGCCTTAAACCCGATCAGGTTAGTAAGAATTCATTTTGATTATGTATATTTAAATTTTCCAGTCTCTTTTGGACATGGTCACACTCAGCTATTGCCAATGAAATGAATCTTGCTTAGAACTCCTATTAGCAAAGTTTATAGCTCTTTGTTAGAAATTCAGGATTAGTTGGAATCACCGATATAATATTCTTGTAGTTCAAGAACTGTAGATATGCCTTCGTAACAGTAAGTAATATGGCCTGTGACCTCAAAGTCAGTGAAGAGCAAGAGTCAGTCACTTCATTTAACTCCTATGCTACTGGAACCGGTTGATCCGTTTATTAAGCCTGTGAGAATTTAAAAAATTCAGTAGTCAGTGGGTTAACAGATGTGTCTTGAATGCTTCATTGATAATGTTTATGATTGGGTACCATGTTCCTGATGTCTCTTTAATTGTACGCACTCTTTTTCTTTATTTCTTAATGTATATAGTATATATTTTATTGTAGGTTGAACGTATGACCAAGGAATTCTCAGTCTACCTGACGAAGGATGGACGAATCTCAGTGGCAGGTGTTTCATCAAAGAACAATGCATACCTGGCACATGCTATGCATGAAGTCACAAAGTAAAATTTGAACACTCTATATCAAATTGATAGCCCTTGAGTGTAGTTATTGCACGTGACTTCAATGGGGAAATCTAACATAAATCTTGTTGTTTGGGGTTTTCAATAACTTACAAAAGTTTCTTGACTGGAATTCTCAAGATTTTACAGGAATTACACAATTATAAGAAACAAGGTCCACATCAATGATGAGGGGCTGTTATGAATAGATATTTTACCTCACATCTCTATTTATTGCACTCCAAAATTCAAACTTATCAATCTGTTTAGAAAATTGCTAGCTGAATTCAAAGGGTGAGTGTACATGGGTTATTTGCAACAACTGTGCAAAGGTTTTACGATTTACTGATTGATGTGATAAGTAAGTAAGGTAGTTACAGTATGTCAGCTTTTCCTTATAAAGGAATGTTGTGATTTGTTCCTAGTCTTGAAAGTACACATTGCACTTTTTATGCCTCCGCCCACCGTAGGTGGTTGCCGGAGGCATTATGTTTTCGGGTCGTCCGTCCGTCCGTCCGTCCGTCCGTCCGTCCGTCCCGTTTTCGTTCTCGCGATAACTTAAGAACCGTTTGACAGATCAACTTCAAACTTGGCTCATGTATGCATATGGGAGGGACAATGATCTGATTAGATTTTGGAGTCTCAAGGTCCAAGGTCAAGGTCATAGAGGTAATAATACACATAAAAATGGCTCGTTCTCGCGATAACTTAAGAACCATTTGACAGATTGACTTCAAACTTGGCTCATGTGTGCACATGGAAGGGGCAATGATCTGATTAGATTTTGGGGTCACAAGGTCAAAGGTCAAAGGTCATAGAGGTCATTATGTACATAGAAATGGTTCGTTTTCACCATAACTCAACAACCATTTGACCGATCAATCTCAAACTTGGTTCATGTATGCATATGGGAGGGACAATGATCTGATTAGATTTTGGAGTCTCAAGGTCCAAGATCAAGGTCATAGAGGTAATAATACACATAAAAATGGCTCGTTCTCACGATAACTTAAGAACCATTTGACCGATCAACCTCAAACTTGGCACAGGTATGCATATGGGAGGGACAATGATCTCATTAGATTTTGGAGTCTCAAGGTCAAAAGTCAAAGGTCATAGAGGTCATTATGTACATAGAAATGGTTTGTTCTTGTGATAACTCAGTAACCATTTGACAGTTCAACAAACTTGGCTCATGTATGCATATGGAAAGGGCAATGCTCATTAGATTTGGTGGTCACAAGGTCAAGGTCAAGGTCAATGATGTCATTGTATAAATAAAAATAAATCAACATGAAGTGCCATTTATTTCTGATTTGGTAATGGCGGAGGCATAAAGTTCGACCACGCGTGGTCGAAGATTCATCTAGTTGTAAAGTGTATTTGTAAATGTAATTTACATTATCAGAAAATTGTATGATCCCACCTTTCCTGGTGTGAAATGAAATTCAAAGTATAACAGAAAAGACAAATGAAATTAGATCCTCTGGATCCTTTGTTTATTTAATACAGTGTAAAGAACCATGTTGAAACATGTTAAAGACAAATATTTTATTTCTAGCATACTTTATATTCATGAGGATTATAAACATTGTAGCTTTCAAGTGTATTTTTCAACGTGTCTTGAATGATTTGTAAGGGTATTTGAGATGAAGATATGACAGTGTATGGCTATGGGTTGTTGTTCCAAAAATTATTACGTTTCATGTTATTTTAAACACAATTTTTTTATAAGCTGAAGAGGAGGTCGCAAGTACTGCATAAAATTCATTAATATTCAGCTATAGTTATATTAATAGTTATTGTAGGTGCCATGCGCTGTCTAAATCCCTTATGGACAGTCTGCAGTTTCTGACTCAATGAATGAAGTATACTGAATAGAAATAATCACGTAAGGCTTACTTTCGCAATTTCTGCAGCTTTCTACTTTGCCTGACCAGCACCCCATATATAAAGTTCATGAAGAGTCCTGTTTGAATCTGTACTGTTGCTATAGTACAATTATTGATATTTATAGCATGTAGATGTCTTAAAGCAGCTGGCAAGATAACAGTTAATGAACCTGCATGAGCTGGTGATGGATGACAAGGCAGTGAAATGCTCATCTCCCTGAGTACTTGTACCATCTGTTTCTCTTATGTTTTTTCCCATTACATTTGTTGTTGGATGATTTTTCCCAAGATTGCATGGTTTTGTAGTTAGAAACCAATTTCTCTTTTTGATACAGAATTTGATGTTGCCAGTGGGAAAACATGTGAGCAACATGTGAGCTGCATGTGAGCTGCATGTGGTTTAGATGAAAGTCACATTCTGTAGCTAGGAACCAATTTCTCTTTTTGATACAGAATTTGATGTTGCCAGTGGGAAAACTTGTGAGCTGCGTGTGAGCAACATGTGAGCAACATGTGAGCTGCATGTGGTTTAGATGAAAGTCACATTCTTTATCTGAGAACATAAGCATAAAACTGGATTCAGTCTTCCAAACTCTTTAGTATAATGCCCAGACTACAAAAGGCTGTATCACACTGCCCATTGATAATTATGAGAAAAATAAACATCACAAGATAATACCATATTTATACAAGTAATGGATACGATTTTGTGTGTATATTTTCCTTCCCAGCAAGCAATGTTTTGTTTTGATTAATCATGTAGTCGTGCAACACATTGAAAGTGCCAAACAAATAGTGGATGACTTCATCTTAGTGTGCTTCTTTAATAATAATGTCATGTTTTACTGGGATTTTGTTTT
Source organism: Echinometra lucunter (assembly GCA_029962745.1). NCBI lineage: Eukaryota > Metazoa > Echinodermata > Echinoidea > Camarodonta > Echinometridae > Echinometra > Echinometra lucunter. The sequence goes on from CM057158.1 coordinate 145,605, forward strand.
CATCTTTTGATACAGAGGTGTGTTCAATCAATATTCTTGATCTCCTTTCACAATTGCTATCAAGATGTTGCAGTCTGAGTGACTTTGTCATCAGGTGACATGTGGTTACTCATTTTCTTATTCAATTGTCACTCAGACACCATTAAGGAAGCTCAGACCCTTGCTTATGATACAGGATATTAATCTTTGAATGGAATACTTTGCCATGATAAAAGTCACAATTTGATATGACATTTGTATTCAGCTGAAACAGATCACATACAGCTGATATATAATGCAGAAAGATAAAATGCATATTTTAATGTTTATGCAGCAAAAAAAGTTTGCTCGTGTGTTGTTGTTTTTTTAATCCAAGGAAACCTATGACTTGACTATTTGTTGAGGGTAATAAAGCAGCTTGGATTATATGACTTGTATATCCTTTTGTAGTGTGTATTTTGTTTCTACTTTAGTACTAAGTTTTGCACAGAAGGAAAGAAGAGGGGAGTGGGCAAAAGAAAAGGAACACATTTTGAAGAGTATTACATAGAAAATAAAAGAGAGAGAAAAGGAGGTCTAGAGGGAAGAGAGGAGGACAGAAGACAAATCAAGAGAGAAGTGAAGAGTGGATAAGAGTGATAGAACAAAACCTAACAAAAATGGAAAAGAAGAGCATGAAGAGGGATAGGCAGAATGAAAATAAAAGGTGGCGGGAGACAAAAAGGCAACAAACGGAGAGTGAGAAATATAGAGAACGGGGAAGAGAGAAAAAAATGTAGGGATTAATACATGACCTTGCGATACTGCATTATGGTTTATATGCTGGTGCGCCCTCACCCCTCAATTACCACTTATTGAAAAATGGATTCACGTTGTGAAGCTAAGCTATATACATAGAGAATGTCAGTCTTTTTTTTCAGTAACTGTTTATATCTCCCTATTTCCCCGCCTCTTTTTTTTTTTTTTTCTTTTTCTTGCTTATTAGCAGCTTGACCCATCCTATTTCCCCCAGGAAAATATTTGGGTCATTCATGCAGTGTTATAATACTGGTTTGAAACCTATTCTCTAACCTGACTGCAGGGGCGGCGCTACAAGGGGCAGGGGCAGCCCCCCATGATTTTTCAAGTGATGAAAAAAAGGGAAAAAAGAAGAGGAAGAAGAAGATGGACATGATGGAGGAGGAGGAGGAGGAAGAAGAAGAAGAATGTGGGAAAGATAGGGCAAGGTCTTGTAACTATATTCAATTCATCCATTTATTTGCAAATATTTCATAATGAGAATTTACAAAAGATTACAACAAAAAAAAACGTATGGCACCTTAAGAAGCTTTCGCTTGTTGAGCAAGGTGCCCACATGTAAGTATAACACAATAACAGAATTGCATAGAAACTTAAAGCAGAATTATAGAAACAAATAACTGCACAGAACTTAAAACACATAACATGAAATATACATTTAAAAATAAATTACAACACAAACATAACACTTCATAAACTTGGTAAGTTGGTAAATGGAGGTGACACAGCAAGCCCTTTTCATTTAAGATGTACATAAACTCAAATACGGGTCATCTTGCCCCCCCCCCCCCCCCATTTTTTCATAATACCCTGGCGCCGCCCCTGCCCGACTTGTTCTGTTTGAGTTTACTTCAGCTCTTTTTTGTAAGAAACTGAAGTGACACTTGACTGGTAAAAGTTCGAACAAATTGACAATGTCAATATACCTTCCTCTTGAGGTATGTCCGTCCTTTCTCATGTGTGTACAAAACTGTACAGTAGTCTATGATAGAAAACGGGTTATAATGTTAGCTAAGAATGTTTGCCAACATGGCCAAGGATTACGGTTACCCGTTATCATTATAGCCCAGGTCCTAACAGACATTAGTTTGTTGTTGTTGTTTTGTTTTGTTTTGTTTTGTTTTTCCTTGATTAAAAAAAAAGTAAAACATCGCCCACAGCGATTTTTTCACCAAATGTGAGTTGACTGAAAGCAAATCCACAAAGAATAGATGTAGCAGTTCTTCCCCCGCCTCGCTCGTATGAACTTATAGTTGAGACTGTTTTATGTAGACCTTATACATATTTTTTAACTTACTTTTTTTCTGAAATTTTGAATAGGCTCATATTTCAAACGATAAAACCTAATGATAGTTTTCCTTTCATCAACAAAGCGAAATTAATTCATGTATGATATAAGCGGGATATAAGTAATTTCGTTTCAAGTTATGTATTTCTTTGTATGACAGTCACTGTCACAACAAACCTCTACGCTGTACGATCTAAAGTTTTCCCTGTCTGACCTAAAACATAGGCGGATCCAGGGGGACCGAAGCGGCCGCGCCCCCCCCCCCCCCCCCTATTGGCGGAGCAAAAAACAAGAGAGAAAAGAAAAGAAAAAAGGAAAAAAGAAAAAAAGAAAAGAAGGAAAAAGTAAAAAGAAGAAGAAGAAGGAGGAGGAGGAGGAGGAGAAGAAGAAGAAGAAGAAGAAGAAGAAGAAGAAGAAGAAGAAGAAGAAGAAGAAGAAAGAAGGAAAATGAAAGGGCTATGGCAAAATTTCCGCTTGCGCTCCATGCTCCCATGCTTTCATCTTGAGAGTTATAAGAAAGAATTTCAAAGAAGTATGATCCATTTTATGGGGATTTTTCCGCTCACGCTTTGCGCTCGCATATAGGGGGAAGTTGCTTAGGTTATCATCAGTTTCAGAATGAGTTCAAAATAAATGAGGCAAAATTGCTCTGCCTTCCGGTTATTGTAAACCAAAATTTCGGCTCGCGCTTCGCGCTCGCAATTGTCACTTCCTCAAAAAGGTCTACTATTTCCAAAGTTGAACCACACTAAAAATCCTAGGTACAGGACTGACAGAGACTTACACCTATAATGTAAAACTGGGGGAGAGATACATTCTCAATCGACAAATTCGCGATGGCTGTCGGCAGAGAGAAAGAGAGAGAGAAAGAAAGAAGAGGGAATAGGATGAAGGGGGAAAAGAAAGAAAAAGAGGAGTAAGGTATCCATATTCAGCTTATTTGCTTGTTCATTTTGACGACGAAATAGCACCGGTACCACGAAAGGAAATAACACCGGTACCAAGAAAGAGAGTATATATTTTTCCTCGCTCGCTGCGCTAGCTCGTAAGTTCGGAAAGCAAACACATTCGGCAGGTGAGATGAACAAATATATAATCTAGATACTTTTAGGCAAATCATGTATTTGGATACCACAACATATTTTCATTTATTACGCCTCTGAATGCAGCCTCAAACCATAAGTTCTAATCGGTTCGAGCGGTTCTTAAAAATTCCCCCCCCCCTATTGAGAATGCCCATGTAAAATGAGCACTGTCTGTATAAGATACAGAGGGGGACACTTCTCTGATATAGCCCCGAGAAATTTCTGATATAAGCAACAACAAAAAAAAAAAAATGCCTCGACATTTTCGGGTGTCGCTTTTCTCTTTTTTACCCCAAATTTACTAGATGTGCACAATAACGTAAAATTTGGTCCTCTTATTTAGTAACCTCAAATCGTGGGGGAAGGGGGATTTGATATTATGTTCACCACCTTCCGAATCGTGAGGGTACGCGTCCCCAGTCCCCACCCCAGAACTTCGCCCATTGACAAAATAAGTTATCATGGATTCCCCCTAATAAACTTGATCGATTGGGGTTTTAATTTTTTTGATATCGCAGTTATTCCCTCGGAAGATTACATTAAAAATGAATAGAAATACACTTTTGATCTCCCTTGAGTGATTATAGTAGAGCGGCAAAGCTGAAAAATTGTGCACCTTTGTCTAAAAGCACCAAATTTGGCATATTGGTGAAGAAACCCACACTAATCAATATCTGATATGGAGCACTTTCAGATACGGTTTAATGGGGCAATTTTCCATAATATGGTGATTCATTCTTGACACCTCCTCGAATATTAACCCATTTCGTCCGTCAAAAAAGTTCGAACCCTACTCGGATACATAATACCTACCCGCAGCTCAATTTAAAAGCTTCTCTATTTAGAACGTTAAATGTTCGGCGGTATTTTAAAGACGAGTCTGTTGTGGTAGAGTTTAAGTAGTTTCACTCGATAGTGCAGTTTTCCTGAATATGCCGCTCTACTACTACTACTACTACTACTACTACTACTATCTGTTCAATATCATATGTGTGCATGTACATGTATTCGGAAGACCTTAATCAATGACGTAACAATTCAATTTACGTTTGGATTCACACATTGTCATTTTGTTTTACCTGATACTATTGTCTCCAAGAGAGACAGACAACTTCACCTGTATAGAAGACCTTTCTTACTATTGTACAATAGGATAATAGAAAAGCTTCACTGAGAGTCTGTGAGAGGTCTCCTATTGATTGGTATCGCTTGAATGGTTTCTTTCTTAGGATTCCTGCCTGACATGTGAATGGTTAAACAGAGAGTCAAAGAAGTAAAGTATTTAATTTCCACTCCTCTAGCTTCCTATCGTACACACACTCTGTTGACATTGCGTGAATTCGTAGATCAATCCTGACAAGGTTTTTTTACAGTGGAGATTTTCATTCTTTCTTCCAGTCCGGTAGTACAGTCCGAGTTGAAGCATTGTTTTTAATCCTTGTGAAATATTCTGCCCAGTGGATAGTAATCAGTGGTAATGTTATCTTTGGGAAAAGTTTCTCAGTGGATCCTAAAGATTCTTCTAACTAACGACGATTCTTAGTACTAGATTCTAATGGAATAATTTTGTACTTCGGAATACACTGCAGCAAGGTTTAAGCCTGATAATATCTTTACACGGTGAGTGATGTTTAAAGACTTTACGGCTTGGTAACAAAAATATGAAATACAACCTTATTCAAATTTCACTTGAAAAGTCATAGGGGCAGACGCCCCCTGCCCGACCCCATATAAATTTCTCTTTTAAGTGCAGGCCTGCTATGGACTGTCGTTATGAGCCTTATCTAAAATTCTTTTCTTTCCTTTTTTTTAAATTTTTTTTATAGGTTAATTATGTTTTCGTTGGTTGGTTTTGCTTATGGTGTCTTTTCGTACATCGGATAAAAGCTCTTTGCTTATTCTTGTCAGCAGTGACTCGCCTTTGTACACTTATCTCAGATTTCTGTCTGATGAAACAGATTGGTGAATGTGTCCTTTTGAGTGTTCACCATGCAGTTTAGGATCCTGTTATGTTTATTACGTTTATCATTATGCTTAATGTGTTCAAAATAAGGCTCAAAACATATCTCTTCATTTAACTCTTTAGTCTTCTTCAGGCACATCAGTAGCTCTTACAGCGCAGAAGAATACATGTACAGAGGTTCTGTGCTCTATAAAATAATATATCATTATCATTATTGTTATATATTATTCTGTTCCATGATGAATGTCTCGTGTTGTGTCCAGAGCTGCATGTGTTTGGATGGTTTGCAAGAACGGGTGACGAATATCGCTGATCCGAAGAGCCATCTAATTATATATTAATAATCATAATGATGTTGTCACATGGTTTTGCACACGCCGATATGCATGCCTGCACATAGTTTACATGAGATAGATTTTCGTTACCGTGGCAACAGTCAGAGAGTGAAACGAAGCCCATTGTCATCACCGTGACTGGTAGGGTAATAGGGGTGCGCGATAGCTTGTACTAGTCTACAAATACAGACCTTATCTTCTGGGGAATTGACATAAAACTAATATTAATATTCCTCTTTCTTTTCAGTTTCAGTAAGGATAAGATCAAAATCGAAAGAAAACGAGAAATATAAGGAGATAGGGAGGAGTAAGATGATAAACCAGAGACATAATGATTGTTTGGTTGATCGCCGTTACAATGTCAAACTGTTGGAAGATTTTATCTATATAGTTTCAAACCCGGTTTAAAACTTTCATTATTTTTACTTTTTTAATGAATGGATGCAGAAATTCATTTCATATCAAACCATTTAAGCATGATAATTGAACTCATATCAATTTTTCAGTAAAACAAAAACTGGTGCTCAACCTGTGTCAATAATATTGCTTGAATAGTAGTTGTGCTACCTGTTGATTCTAACGAGATCCAAGTAAGCTATAGGGTTATTATATTGAGACTAACACTGTATCAGGATGGACTGTCATAAGTTTTGACTACATTCATGGTGGCTGGACTGGACACACTGCACTGGATAAGTCGATTGGTTAAGGGGAACAGAAGGGGAACAGTCTAAAAGTTTAAAATAGGAAATCTATACTGTGGTCAAACATTGAATCACATCTTATTGTCATGGAGGGATTGTTGGTGTGAAATTGGAATGTGAGGTCATGTCATGATTGGAACATGGTGACTATATCAGTGACTTGGGTAAGTACATGCAGGCGATACTCATTGAAATTACTGTCACGACCATGGACCCCTACTAGGGTCCCTATGCTATGGTCATACTGACTCGTATGCTACAATTCTCTTCAAACGTAAGTGATTATTTCATTTTGATTGGTATCGTGTCACTGTTGCATGGTTCAGGGTTTTTTAAGGTGTATTTTTCAGGCATGTAGCCACACGGGGGGGGGGGGGGGGGGGAGGGGGCATGTGTCCCTCCTCACCCCCCCCCCCCCCAAGAAAAAATAGAGCTGCAAAGTTTGTGTTGAAATTTTATTGTTATGAAAAAATAAAACACACAAGAGGTAGGTACTTATGTCAGAAAGACCACCATTTTGCATCTTGGCCCTATTACTATAGATAAGCAAAAATAAATAAATAATAATAATAATAAATACTCTTGGACCCTTCCCCCAGGATGGCAATCAATATTCAATAGAGTGTTAAGGCCTGAGATACTACTTGGTTAAATGCATATTTTTCTCACAATATATGATCAAGCATGATTTTAGGTTG
>CM057158.1:152954-202227 GCA_029962745.1 Echinometra lucunter
GTTCCAACATTAAGTCACTTTGTTTTGTTTTATTTTCATTGTTTCAGGAGAGTACATCTCATCATGTACTGATTCAAGAAAGAACAAGAACATTTTGTTATTAGGATTATAATTGCAACAAGATGTCTGTGAACAAGCACCCAGTCCCACAAGGTGTTAACAACCCCCAGTATGGAATGGAACAGCCCAATGAGAATGATAGCAAACAGTTTGATTGGATGATGGACCAGTTCATGGAGGGACCAGGAGAGGGGGGATCAGGGACCGGAGATAATCTTCTACATATGATTCTTGAAGAGGATGAAGGGGAACATGAAAGAAATGAAGGTAAAATAATGGAATTAAAGGGTTTTATAATTCTGTAATTGCAGTCTTACGACTTAATTGATATGGTATACATTTAGAAAATAATATTTACAAGTTAAAAGGAGTACAATGGTCTAACAATATAGGAAACATTTTAAACTACAACTCTTTTGACGAGTTTAGCCAATGAATATATGTAATAAACCTTGCTCTTGAACAAATGAGTGAGCCTCCATAAAGTAAGGGTCTGCTTGTTAAGTTTACAGGCAATTTTGGTTTAACAGATTAAAAACCAAAATTTTTCTATCAATATATTTTGTTCTTATTTGTTATATTCACACCCAAAAAGAAACACAGGACAGTCTTAATACATAATCATAATTTCATTCCATTTCACATGACATACAACAAACTTGCAATGTAATCAGGGTGAACAGGTTCAAAAGAAAACATTTAAACTTTGATCATTTTGGAATGACAGATTTTGAAACTGATGCAGAGGGAGCATCCGTGTCTGCTAGCCATGCTGCTGGCTATGTAACGTCAGAGGACGAGTCCAGAAGTCATTCTGTAGTACGTCCTATGTCACATGACCAACATATATCAGGTGACCAGTCAGGTGACCATCAGCCAGGATCAACTCCTAGGAAAGGTCGTAAAAGGAGATTGATTGATCCATTTGGAGAGCTTCCTCCTATCAAAGATGTCCTAGATAGTGATGATCTGGATGAATTTGGAGAGGTGAGGTGGATTACTTTGTTATAACTCTATGGTTAGGGTATACAGTTTACCGGTAGTACAACTCTTAACTATCAAACCAAACCCCACCAAAATGAAAGAAATCTATACACATGATGATGATGATGATGATGTATGCTTTACATAGATTGTGGGATTTATTCAGTCACCTATATGTATATATATATATATATATATATACTGAAAGAAATGAAAATGGGAGAATAATAATTGCATAGCTCCCTCAATGTTCCCCAGAGCTGTCATCCATTTTGAATCAAGGGTTGAAAAAATGCCTCCACCGGGAATCGAACCCAGGTCACTGGCTTAGAACGCCAATGCCTTACCACTAGACCACAGAGGCGGGCCAGCAGTTAGGCGTGACCGAATCCAATTGACCGACAGACAGATTTCCAACCCTTTTTGATCCTATATTTTGGTGCAGATGAGTTAATGAACAATGGATGACAGCTCCAGGGAACATTGAGGGAGCAACGCAATTATTATTCTCCCATTTTCATTTCTTTCAGTGTTTATTATTTACAAGGGAGTTGCCAAAGTTGTTTGCATTTGTCAAATTTCTTTCAATGTATTGTCCCCTTATTCTGACTTATGCATGTATCCAGGCTTCTAGCTGAGATCCAACTGCGGCATGCGGCTTCTCATTGTTCATTAACTCATCTGCACCAAAATAAAGGATCAAAAAGGGTTGGAAATCTGTCTGTCAGTCAATTGGACTCGGTCACGCCTAACTGCTGGCCCGCCTCTGTGGTCTAGTGGTAAGGCACTGGCGTTCTAAGCCAGTGACCCAGGTCCCAATCCCGGTGGAGGCATTTTTTCAACCCTTGATTCAAAATGGATGACAGTTCTGGGGAACATTGCGGGAGCCACGCAATTATTATTCTCCCATTTTCATTTCTTTCAGTGTTTATTATTTACAAGGGAGTTGCCAAAATTGTCAAATTATATATATATATATATATATATATATATATGGGTATAAAAGTTAATCTCTAAAGCAGTCTCTGATAGATCCTTTGAATTAGACAGTTAACTCAGTATAGTATTTTTAGGGACATCCTGTGGGACATGACATGACAAATATCTTGTCATACTTTCTCCTTCTGAGGTTTATAAAAAGGCCATGCTTTTTTTTATTCATCATCTTGTATGCCTATGTAGTCAAGATAGGCTAAAAGTTTGTAGGTTCCCCATTGATATATTCATATATTATGTAATTACATGAAAGTAATATCACTGGAATTATTATAAGTTTGCTATAAGCTCCATTTACCTTGGCACTTGCAGTATAGTACTGTAAGCAACTCTACCCCAGGTCCTAATGAAATAGAAATTTGTATAGAAATGAAGATGTGTGTCAGATAATATGTTTATCATCGTATTCCATTTAACTAATATAAGTTAATTCTCCCTTGTTGATTTTATAATGATCAGATGAAGAAAAGGGTTTGTACATGAAGTGAATATTAGATCATACATGTATATATTTATTGCACTCTTTATGTAATCCTAATCAGCATTCTTTTTTATTTGTATAATCTATAATTTACTTCATGATATGTTATTTCCTTGGCAACTATAATCAAACATAGAAATTTGACAGAAGTTTTTGTTGTAGTGTTTCCCACATAAAAATAATTTGGGTTGTTGCTTTTTAATTTATGCATGTTTTATGCATGTTTTATGCACAGAAAGTATAAGTAGATATGGATTATGATTGCACCTGTAATTGAATATATATTTTAATTTTGCTTCTAGTTATTCACATTTGCTCAATATATAGTCACCATTTTCATGCAGTTTTATCGTTGAAGGATTCATGCTGTTGTACTTGATATATTGAGTGGATGCAATGCTTGGTAGAAATTAGCATGCATGTTAGTTATGGCATTGGTAATAGTGGTGGTGGTGGTGGTGGTAGTGTGGTTGTTTTGGGTTGATATGGTGGTAGTGGTGGTTGCAGTGGGGTGATGGTGGTGGTGGTGGTGGTTGAGGTGGTAGTGTGGTGTAGTTGTTGTGGATTGATAGGGGTATTGGTGGTAGTGGTGGTGGTTGTAGTGGGGTGAGGGTATATAGTGGGATGATGATGGTGGTGGTGGTGGTGGTTGAGGTGGTAGTGTGGTGTAGTTGTTTTGGATTGATGGGGGTAGTGGTGGTAGTGGTGGTGGTTGTAGTGGGGTGAGGGTAGTGGGATGATGGTGGTGGTGGTGGTTGGGGTGGTGGTTTGGATGGTGGTTGTGATGGGGTGATGATGGTGGTTGAGGTGGTGATAATGATGGGATCAGGATGGTGGGGGTACTTGTGGTGATTAGAAGGTTATGTGGTAGTGGAGGGAATGGGTAGAGGAGGGTGTCTGTATAGTAGTCAGTTGGCATAGTGATATGTTAGAACTGTGCTGTGGTGGTGGTGGTGGTGCACATAGATGTGTATGTTGATGAGATTGATAATGGAATAATGGTGACTGTTAGTGGTTTTGGATATGATAGGCATTAGAGGGTTAATTGCTGATTAAGGTGCAGGGGTAGTTAGTGCAGTATGTTATTAGTGACAGTTATTGAGTATATGGATTGTGTATGATGGAGTAGTGTTGATTATAAGGGAAGTGGGTTGTGGATGATGGCTGGATGATATCACTTCTGATTTGATATAGAACCTTCTCTGCATGATATCATCAACATTTCCATTTTAATTTTACCTCATTTCTGTTTTGTTTGTTTTTGTAGAAGAAGAAGCAGAGGGTGAAACGTTTCAAGTGTACTCAATTCAATGAACCTGACAAGCAGCTTGTATGGACAATCTTTAGGACTGCTGATAGAGATAATGACAACAAACTCAACAAGAAAGAGTTTGGCATGGTATGATCACAGTTGATCTTTTGTTGATTAACCTTGTATTTATGAATAAATCCTTTGTCTTAATTGTTGTGAAGCATAATCTTTCCAGTATGTAACTGATTTTTTTTTTCATTTATGAAAAAAAGAAGAAATGTTCCTTCATCAAATATTTCAATGCAGAAGAAAATTTTTCACATAAGATATGATGAATTCTAGGCTTTAATTTTTATATCTTCATGACATAAATAATAGATGTATGCCTGTATGATATATGTATGTTACATTTATGTCTTCATGATAGTAGATGTATGAGTGATGATTGAGAATAACAATTGAAAACCTTTGTTTTGTTGACAGGTCATGAATTCTCCTCGTTTGGATCTGGAAGTATCGAAAGATGACATCAGTAAGCTTATGAAGGACATCTGCCATGGACGAGATAATCTAAAAGTAAGAGCTCACTATCTTCTTTCCCAATCAAAACATACTGAATCAAATTTATTTCTACATTTTCATAAAAATACATTCAATCTGTTATACAGCAAATGAAGATGAATGGAAAGGGACTTTAAATGACCTTTAAGAACCGTTATAGGAACTTGATCCCATTTAACAAACAAAATTTACATTATCAATATCAATGATATTTGAGGCACAGGGAATGTCAAGTAACCTTCCTTTTGCTTCCCAAGAGTATTCATTTAAGATTGAATTTGCATTATATATTTTTTAATTTTTATTTTCATCTTTCTGTTCATTCATGGGATTTACTCTGATGAGTGCAAAGCCATGTTGAAAAGCTTCAGTATGTGTGTTTTCAATGCTATTTCCCATTATCTATGTACACATTTGCTAATATGGCAAGGCTTTATGATTAATAACTTTTCTTTTCTACAGGATTCCCCTATGACATTTGATGAGTTCCTGCCTTTTGGTATCTATCTTCTCAAGTTTTTCTACAGTAAGAGGGATGTAAATTCAGAGGTAATTTGATGCTTATTTGAAGTTAAGGGATGAGGTGTTGGTTAAGAATGAGAAAGAGACAGGAAGAGACAGACAACATACAGAAGAAGAGAGAAAATACAGAGGGGAGAAAGAAAAAAAATGAAGCAAAGAAAATAGTGTAGGAGACTACGAAAATTGTAAAAAAAAAAATTAAAATCTCTCTGATAACAATAACTCATAATGGTGGCTTCTTGTATAGTGCTCCAGTCCATCATGTTGTGACACTCATGGTGATCCAACATCATTACCCCGGCCATAGCTTAGCGGCCTGCTTTCTAAGGTATATTGAATTTTAGTGCCAGTTCATGTGAGTTTTTTGAGAAGTTTCGGTGTATTCTACTTGTAAGAGTCCTATACAAGGGATCAGGGAATGCCTTATCATCTTCTTGATACATACAAAAGCTCCATCACTAAAAACAGATAAACTATTGTACTCTGTCAAATCCCAACCTAATCTGCTTTCCAAAATTCTAATCTGATTTTGCTATTAGAAGTGTTTGTGCTAAGAAGCTTAAATAACATAAAAGGTTGTAGCAGCATGATCTTTTATTTTCAGTGAGTTCCTTTGGTTTCACTATAGCAGGTGCTTTGCTCCTGCTTCTGTCTGTTTGGAATAAGAAAGAAACTTGCATAAAACTGTAGGGATCTTAGTATTTTAATCTCAGGTGAGAGCATTAATCACATTATTTCATTAATATTTTTTAGAACCACTGGGTTGTATTGGACAAAGGTTTGAAGAATGGAGTCATATACTTTAACAAAGAGTCAGGAGAGGCCAGGTAAGAATATGTGCTGTACATTTATTTACCTTGTACATACAAGCATACATGTATTACTACAATGGAATCAATGTAGTGAATCCCCTCCATTTTATTAGTGTACTGTACACATTTGATTTTGTTTAATGGCATTATTTAATTTTTATATTTCATTTATTTATATTTCATATTTCCTAAAGTATATTGAAAATGTATATGCATTGGTGAATATAAGGAATAGGACATTGGTTTTGAATGTCTGTCATTCAAGTCTTCTATTAGTGAGTGCCTTGATTGTATAGTTTTTCTCTTTTTGTCATCTATTGGGGAAAAAATTAGATGTTAATGTATTAATTTGTCTAATTCTAGCTATGTTTCTGTGATTTCTGTAGCACCACAAGGCCCTTAGACTATGATGCATGGCATTTTCAAGAACCAGATCTCTTTGAGAAATCTTTGATGGACCTCTTTGAGATTGCTGATATGAATAATGATGGAAAGATAAACATTAATGACTTTATTAGGGTAAGCATTTACTTGTTAAGATTCATATTCAAGATTTATTCTAATATCTACACATAGATTCCTTGTATAAATATGATATGAAGTACAAAGTTGTAAATGAAAGAAGTATGTCAGAATCATTTGATAATAGGTAGTCACATAAGATGAGAGTGACATAAAATAATGGTGTGAAGGGGCTTGTTGAAAATGCCAAACATGTCTGTTGAAGACACTATTTAGTCATGATTTTTTTTTTGGGGGGGGGGGGGCTGCTAAGAAAATTATTGATGTCATGTACTCTGGCAGGTTTCAAACTAAAACATTGACTTGATGCAAGATGGCTTCTTTTTATATAATGCATTTGATAATCATTTATTTTATGCAATGATTTAGGTATTATTGTACTTGAGTTGTATTTCAGTTAAATATGGATTTTATTGCATTTTTCTACATAAACATAATGTTTATATCGATATCTCTCAGTGTTAAAGTTCATGGAGGCTAAGAAGTCACAAGCTCTAGGTCTTTCATGATTATTTTCATTTTTCTTTGTGAAAAGAATAAATCTCTTATGTATTTATCTTCCTTTCTTAGATAATAAATTCAGCTAACTATGGATTACAGCTAACTGATGAAGACTTGAACCAAATCAGCAATCATTTTATCAAGTGAGTATATCTTATTCGTTATCTTTATTGATACAATAGTGATATCTCTGACAACAGAATACATTAGAAATATTTACACAAAAAAATCAATATTCATCTACTGATTTTGCTCTTGGGCAATAAACTAGTGATGTCAAAGGGATTTAGAAGGGAAACTTTGGAAGGTTATCTTTTTATGAGATGTAGATTGTTTTGTGAACATTGTGGACTATTTACACAGTAATGAATATAAAGTACCATTTTCCTGTGTCATTATGTAAACCATACTATATTGAAAGGATCTCCAAATATCCTTATTTTGGCAATCTAAGTTTCAAAATTTTCATAACAGAGATGTAGTTCATTAATATTTTCTTATTGCAGAATTAGATATTTGTTGGGGCTTTTTTGTTGTTGTTTTGGTTTTTATTATTATTTGTAGTGGATCTGTTTGTTACTTGCCTTATCGTTTCAGTCAAACAATCTTGAAGTTTTAGAATATAAATCCTTCTTAATGGAAATATCTTTCTGTCGAAATTGAAAACATATAATACACACACTTAAAAAAAAATGAATTTGATAGAAAAGAACGAAAGCTTGCAGTTCACTGACTCTTTTTCTACAGATTGAAAATGAAAAGATATTGACCGAAGTCATCAAAAAGCCACATTTTCTTGATTTTGTATTATTATTTCACCAATGTATGTTCTTTTTTATCTTTGTTTATCTTTTAGTGAAGCTGGTAGGAAGATTAATATGCCTTATGCTTTCTTTGTTCCTATGGCCAAGAGACTCATCGTTACATTGTACAGAGCAAGAGATCCATATCCAGTAAGTCTTGCACTTACCAATCTTATTCCTAACCTAAGTACACAAAATATTGGGGGGGGGGGTGTTAGTTTTTTTTTTTAACTGAAATATAATGAGTTTGTTCTGGTAATGAAAATGTATTTGTTATTTGTGGTTCTAGAGCTACCAAAGTTACCTTTTATTCTTGGTCATCTGTATTAAGATGAACCTGGGGGGGGGGGGGGGAGGGAGTTCGCTATTGGTAATATTCATGATAGAGATATACCCACTTGTAATTTAATTTGATGTCTCTTAAATGCCTCCATCCATTACATATTTGACTTCACAGTGGCAGGTCCAGGGGGGCAAACCAGCTGCAGGACCCCTCTTTTGAAGCCGAGGACATTTTTTTTTTTTTTTCGTTTTGTTTTTGTTGTTGTTTTTTTTTTGCTTATTAGACAATTTTGGGGGTAAAATAGACACATGAAAATGCAGAGGACCTTTTCCTTTTTTCTTTTTTTTTTTTTTGCTTGTCAGTAAATTTTAGGGTAGAACAGACACCTGAAAAAGTCAATTGTCCCCTGCCCTTTCTAAAAATTCTGGATCTGCTGCTGCTGCTTCATGTTTTTCTTATATTTTCCTTCTCTGTCAGATTTTAGGTTATCCAAAATAGGCTATATGTGCGTGTATAGGCTGTATTCATTAGTTACATACTGGTTTTTATGGTATATGTTGTCTACAACAGACTCTTGTCATAAACTATCACCTATATTCTTCTATTATGCTGCTATATAAATATTTTATGATTTTGATATTCCAAAAGATAAATGATTCAAATATTGCTGGTATATAGTTGATAAGATCAGCTGCATACCAGTATGTGGTTCAAATGTGTAATTTTTCTGAAAAATGATGTACGAGTGAAAAAAAATATGTAGAAGGTTGAAGATATATCATTTATCCCTGTAAAGTTTTAGTTTCCATGATGCAATACTTTATTTTAGTCTGGGACAGTGAAAGATTTACCTGACAAAGTGTCTCTTGTTTTTTGTAAATAGAGTTGTTTCAATTAGCTTTTAATTCTGTTTGCTGTGTTCTCTAGCCTATGGTATATAAAAGGACTGCTATCAGTATCTTTCTTTGTTATACTACAGATAATAGAGTTATGGTTAAGTGCCCACCTATTCAGGGCCAAACCTTTATACAGGATAGTTTTAGCTATGCAGACCCTATCAAGACTCTCTTTCTATTACCTTTGCAAAAGTAATGTATAAAACATTTGAAAATGACATTAGAATACTATCATGGTTAGTTCTCAATTATTTCAGATTAAGACATTAAATTTGCATTTGCACCCTTGAGGTTAAAACCTCTTTAGAACCATCTTGAGACTGATCTGTATAGACTAGTAAAGCATATGGTTGCTAAGGCTCACAGTCATTGTACTGGAGGGTAAATTGTCATTGTTGAACGAGGGTGCACGTTAACCCTATTATCATTAGTAAGGATATACGTTGTATGTATTGTGAAACTTGAGAACTTAATGACATTTATACCTGCTTGATAACTGATCAACTAATTTTCAACTTATTTGATAGGTAAATAATGCCATATTTTTTTATCTAGTGTTTATTTTGTATCAAATTACTTTGTTATTCTTCAAAGGCTTATTTATTTGTCACTCGTTCTTGATATATATTTTCAATATTGTAGACCTACATATAAAGACAACTGTTGGTAATAACCACATATGAACTGTTTGTAAAATATTAATAAGATATGATTTAATACATTTCTAAATGTTAATATACTTCTTTAAGGTTGTTTTTCATAGGCATGTATTATTTTATAACATATTTCATTGAATGCTGTTAATTTTTTTTCTTCACAGCATGAATGGTGTCATCTGTACACTGGTAATGTAGGATCATTCTGGTTTAATAAAAGAACAGGAGAATCTTCTCGCATTCCTCCCAAGAAGTACATCACTCAACAACAATATAGACTCGTAGACAGGTCAGTTTTTCTAAGGTTTTTAACGCTATCTATATACAAAAAGGAATTTAGGCATATAATAATTTGTAAAAAGTCATAACAGAACATATCAATCTCAAGGCATATAGTTCATATGATGGAAATTTCATATATGTCAAATTAATTAGGATCATTCTTTACTGAAAGCAAGCAAATAATTACTACAATGTAGCTGCTTTGCAAAATGAATCATGGAAGCAGCTATATGGATGGAGAACACAATAGAGGATTAATACAAACAATATGGTGAAATTAAGAAGCTAACTCTTTATGATTATGTGGAAGAATGTATCAACCTCATGATGATGAAGTGACTCAAGCAAGTGCTTTTTTAATGAATCGCAGTAGGGTTATTGCATTGTTGAATGTGTTGGATGTATACATGTTTTTCAATGTTAACATACATACTGGTATCTATTGACAGAGAGCTAGAGATGGAGATGCTAACAACCTCAGCAGAAGATCTAGCTTCTACCAGGAGTGAACTGGAGAAAGAAAGAAAAAGAAGACAGGTAGGATAATATGTAATTTTTCCTCCATTAGGAGTGAATTTAAGAAGGAAAAAAGACCAGAGACCAGAGTTTGTGTGAAATATGAGACAGTCCATGGTAGTCATCTCTTAGTTGTCTTAAACAGGAAAGCATCAGTTGTTTTTTTTTATATCAAAAGCATCTCCTGGTTCATACGGGCTATCACAAAGACATAATGAATAACATACTATTTTAGGAGTAAACACTATCAATCTCATATATCTATATAAAGAAAAATAAATGATTCAATTTGTCTTTTGAAAATATGAAGAATTTATATGCAAAAAGCTGATAAATGCCATTTTTGAAAATTTTAAAGTAATATCACCCTTATATAGTACAGTATAAAACTTTTTAAATGATACATTGCTCATTACATTATAAAGGTATATTGTTGAAGTTATGGTCAAAAGTAGCATATATTTTCCTATTATTCTGTTTATTTTCTTGATCTTTAATTGCAAATATCTCATTTTGACAAAAATTGATGTATCAGTTTTTGCATTCAAATGCTTCATATGTTCATTTATGGTTCGTAACATTCTCATAAAGTGTGAAAAAAGACCTCAAAATTTATTTTTCTCAAAATACAGGAACTTGAGAAACAGCTGAGTACTGTGTCAAGAGAAAACAGTAGCAATGCAAGTGCTTTGGAGAAAACTACGAAAACTTTGGAGAAGACTAAATCAGAGGTATGGATTGGGTGTAAATATATGAATAGAATAAGTGCTATTAAACCTAAAACAACTAGAACATTACACACTTCTCTGTGTTTTTTATTTTAGATGTTGTTATCAGTTGGTACACAAATATATATAGCTTTTTATTTTTACTCACTGTGTGGATATATGTCTGTTTTATACTGGCCAAAAGATTGAATATATTCATTTCAAGCATACAGACTTGAGTTCAGGATTTTGGGAAAATATGTGCAGAATGAATTATGATGCATGTACACATTTTATATACTTAAAGAGCATAATCAGTTAATGTTGTACAATTGATGACAATGTTAGTATTTCAGTGAATTACTAGAAGAATTGATGAATGTACTTCTAATATCAGAATTGATTACTTTGAATATTAAGTCAGATGGGACTTTCTTGTAATTTGTTGAAACCATTTTTTTTTTTACAATACTTCTATTTATATAGCCTATCATAAAGGTTGGAAATTTCTCTGGACCTAAACAGTTTGATTTGACTTTTGCTGATAATGATTATGCAATTTTTTAAGCTCATGAATCATGAGTTGAATATTAAAGATATAATTGTTATATTTTGACAGAATGAACAAAGAAGAAAACAGATTGAACATCTGGAGAGAGAAGTAGAGAAACTGAATACCAAGATGCAAGGATTAGAAGCAAGAGGTATGATCTTTCCTATAGTTTGATGAATGAACTTTATAACAAAACTTATTACTCAAAAGAAAAAAAAGTCTTGAAATGCATTCTCAGTATGAAAGTTGTCTTTCTTGTAGTATTTCAATTTTTCTCTGCTGTGCAACTGCATCTCTCAGATATGTTCCAATATATATGTTATGTTTCAGTAAATTCTGGATATTTTGCAATAGCTTTTTGATATGTTTCTCTCTCTCTCTCTGTTTCATGCATATATTAATGTGATCTGAAAGAAAGATATGGAGAGGGCCATTGCAAGGCAAATAGCACCGATCATTATCACCAATCACATCTTTCTTTTGGATCATACTTATGTATGATGACGAAGAACTGCCAACATAGATCACTGAGGCTGATTTCAATTATAGATATATAAATTTCAATATATAATATATCTCTGAAACATTTCAGTATGACTGTATTTCAAATTTCTCTCCCATGTTCCGATATATCTCTGATATAATTCAGTATGCCTATTGTATATTTCTCCCATGTTCCAATATATCTCTGATATAATTCAGTATGTCTATTGTATATTTCTCCCATGTTCCAATATATCTCTGATATAATTCAGTATGTCTATTGTATATTTCTCTCCCATGTTCCGATATATCTCTGATATAATTCAGTATGTCTATTGTATATTTCTCCCATGTTCCAATATATCTCTGATATAATTCAGTATGTCTATTGTATATTTCTCTCCCATGTTCCGATATATCTCTGATATAATTCAGTATGTCTATTGTATATTTCTCCCATGTTCCAATATATCTCTGATATAATTCAGTATGTCTATTGTATATTTCTCCCATGTTCCAATATATCTCTGATATAATTCAGTATGTCTATTGTATATTTCTCACATGTTCCGATATATCTCTGATATAATTCAGTATGTCTATTGTATATTTCTCCCATGTTCCGATATATCTCTGATATAATTCATTATGCCTATTGTATATTTCTCTCATGTTCCAATATATCTCTGATATAATTCAGTATGTCTATTGTATATTTCAATTGACATGTTTCATTTCCTCTGATTTCTAGCTGCCGAAGGAGACAAAGCTGAACAGAACTTAGAATCAGTCAGGGATATCTTGAAAGTAACACAGTGAGTTCTTGGAATATCTTCATTCAGCTTATTTTCTAAATATTGTTTAATGGAATCAATGCATTTCAGGCTTTAATACCGTTATTTACTGTATTCACTTAAGCTCCACTTGAATACCAACTATAAGGATTTGTATTCTTTAATATAGTCTCTACCAAACTTGTGATGCTGGGGTTATAGAATTGATTCCTTTGCCAGGGAGAGTAAAAGTACTAGCAAACAGAAGCAGAGGAATTTTAAAGTTATATAGGATTGCTATGTGATGAGGTGTGTGTGTGTGTGTGGGGGGGGGGGGTGGGGGTGATACACACTTGTCTGCTGCATGGTTTGATTTGATTTATAAGATTCACAATTCCTTTAGATTGGGTTTTTAAAGCTCATTGTCAAAAATGGGATATGAGCACTATATGGTATCATGTATTTCTTGCAGGAGTACTGTTCGGGAGAAAGACTTTGATCTTCGTCAGATGAAGACTAAACTAGATGAAACCAATAAAGCATTGAATGATGCCAAGGAGAATGTTGAGTTGTTAGAAGCTAAGGTGGCTGATCTTCATCATCAACTCAGAGGAGAAATCAAGAGAAATCAGCAAATGGAAGAGGTAAACATTTATACTTTCACTTTATTTTCTATTTCATGAACTCAGTGAATGATGATCATCTGAATGATTGAAAGCTTTAGAAGCATTGTAATAAGTGCATATTAGACATGGAAAGAGTTTTGAAAGGGTTACTTTTGAGACAATATCATTGGTTTCTGTGGGAATTGGTACATGTGTATCCTTCAGAGATTCAATATGTCCTTTCAGCTTGTAGTGTTCAAAGAAATCTTTATGCATCCTTAAGTTATCTATTTGTCTGTTTGTGTTTTTCCAGGAGCTGAGTGTAATCCCATCTTTGAAAAATGAGCTTTCTGAGACAGATGAAAGGGTGGCAGCAGTACAGAGTGTCTTAGATGAGAAAAAGACTCAACTTACACACGCTAGATACATCCTAAGAGACAACAAGGCAACTATAGCAGTGAGTATTCGGCATAGCTAGTTATAATGATTAAGGCAGCAAATATTTATTAGGGTGAAGGAAAGCTATAATGTACTTGAAGTAAACAGGAATTAATGTCAAGAAAAGAATTCAGATTTTGACAAAAGGTTTTTGTCTTTTTTATCACCTGATAATAAACATTAGAATGGAGTCATGTATAATCCTTCAAATTATGATCTCTCAAGAACTAGAATTGAGTTCATTCCCATTCTCTGATACATAGTTAACAGATAATGGCTACAAACAAAACATATTTGTCCTGTAATGCATCACTAGAATCAACTCTGAAGTAATGTGAATGTTCATTTGATTATTTTCAGCACCTTAAGGATGAGATAGACCGTTTGGTAGCAGTGGAATCAGAGATGCAACATGCTAAATGTGAGGTGGAGACATTAAAGAAGTTGTTAGATGGGAAAGATCGTCTTGTTATCAAACAAGCTCAACAGATTGCTAATGCAACAGGAAACAAAAGATCTATGGAATCCATCAACTAGTAAGTAACAACTTTTGGGAGCCAACTTTTTCATGGGAGTGTGAACAACTCATACTTTTTGTAGTAAAAATTTTGACAGAAATAATTGGCTTACATTTGCCCAAACATGTACCTTCTGAATTTTAAGTGTGCCACCATAATTTGTTAAAATTCATTGATGCTATATGTTCCCACCCTTTTATTCATCAGTTCTACAATGTTTATTTAATAAAACCTGTTACAATAGTTTGTTGTTTTGCTTTTTGTTTTTCAGCTCATTAAGATCATGTAGTGATCCAGCATGTCCACTATATCAGAACCCCAAGAAAACACAAAGTATCCAGACGAATGGACACCACAAGGTTAGTTTACTTATTTAGTAGTTAGAATTAGAGCTAAGAGACAAAGACATATAAGAATGAAAAGATTTAAAAGTAACATAAAGAGACAAAGACAAGAATGAAAAGATTTAACAGTAAATAAAGAGACAAAGACATACAAGAATGAAAAGATTTAAAAGTAACATAAAGAGACAAAGACTTACAGAGATGGAAAGAAAAAAAAATGGTTTAAAAAATCGTTTTTATCTTTATAATTGTTATAATTGTTTTTTTCTCTGTCATTTCTTCCAGTCCGCTCCAAGACCGGGTGCTCCACAGGAAGACCTCTCAGATGATGGAGATGACTACCCTTCTCATCCAAAGCGGAACTCTCCAACTAGGGCTATCGATACATCAAAGAAAAACTTTCTTCGCTTTCTGGAGAATGATGGTAACAACGATGAGATGCCAACTGTGTATGACCTCTATGAACCAAACGGAGTTTACTCTCCTCAAGATAAGAGATCAGGGTCACCTCGGTCACATCAACGTGTTCGGCCTAAGTCTTGTGTTGCTAGGATACAAAGGCGTGACAAGTCAGCTCTTCCTAAAGGAACTCGTCTTTATGAAGATGATTTCATGGTGGCACAGTTTGTACATGTTGGAGATAGGGTGAGGGTGAAGAAGAATGCTGCAAAAGTCATATGTAAGTATCCCTGTCTATATGATTAACAGTTACATACTGTAATGTCTGTGTTCATATTATCTAACCATATGACGTGGTTCAACACAAACATTTCTGGAAGAGAGTACAGATTGAAATTCTAGGTTCTGTATGTATTGAGCCCTGTGCAAAAAGTCTTCAATTTAGGAGGTCCGGACCTAGATTTGGGGGCCAATATATACCGGACGCTCGTTAGTATCAAGTCCTGGATATGATATGATTTTTGCTTTATAATCTTATACCACTGCAGCATGCAGATTGCAAATATATTTGGAAGAATTGGATGTCAGAAAAAAAAAATACTCTTTTTTCATTGCAAGTTCTAAATGTATGATATTTTAGGGTATAAAGAATGTATCTCCTTAAAAGACTAGATCAACATTTAATTTTTTTTCCATCGATAAAATTATAGAAATAACAATTGATTATTTTACTGAATAGTAGTAAATGTTCTTTTCTCTTCCTCATCTTTTTTCTTGCAGCAATGAAACCCAGTGATTTCATGACAGGGATTGTAAAGTTTGTTGGCAAGATAGACAAAGATCCCATTGACCATCATATATATGTAGGACTAAGGCTAGATGAACCAAGTAAGTCATTTTCTGTGTGAAAATTCCTCTTCATAATACTTGCAAATTGCATATTTACAGCAAATAGATGAATTTTTATAACCTGTAAGTTTGTTGGTGTAAAAAACTGTTTTGCCTGGCATTTGGGGTTCTTTTTTAGTTTTTTTTTTCTCTCTCTCTCATTAACAGTGCCATGATGGCAAATGAAAGAAAGGATGACAACAAAGTTCTGTTCTCAAACAATGGCAAAGTCTAACTTTAATTGATGAATTACCTAGTCTATTGCTTTTCTTTAGATTTTTCGTTATTTCTGGAAAAAAAAACCCGTCTGAGAAGGTACAATGAAATGATTCTACACACAGTATAGCAAGCTTTATGACCACTACATATTAGTTCTGAAATAAGTCTTCCCTTCTATTATTTTCCTCTTTCATCAGCTGGAGACACAGATGGCATTATCAATGGCAAGAGATATTTCCATGCCAACAAGAGACATGGCAAGATAGTTAAGATTACTGACATCTTCCTTGTTCTTAATGCTAAGGTATGTAGCTTCATATACTACTATTCAAAAATTATATGGATATACTGCTATTGCTGATGACTGAAAAGCTTATTAGCAATCTAGCAATGAGAAATCTTACCCCTTTGAAATCTAGATATTCCTTATACATGTAATGACCAACTGTGAAACAATCAAGACAAAAATGGCACATAGAAAGCTCTATCTTGTTTAAGATGATTGCACCTCAATGCATTTTGTTGTCATTTTCAGTTTCTGTATATAACATAGACCAATCCGGAAATTGATTTATGGGCAGCACCATTACTGCGGTGTCCCCATAGTGCGTATAATCGTTGCATGCTACAATCAGCTGCACTAGCCTGCGCAGTTGCCATTACTGCGGTGTCCCCATAGCGCGTATAATCGTTGCATGCTACAATCAGCTGCACTAGCCTGCGCAGTTGCCATTACTGCGGTGTCCCCATAGCGCGTATAATCGTTGCATGCTACAATCAGCTGCACTAGCCTGCACAGTTGCCATTACTGCGGTGTCCCCATAGCAAGTATAATCTTTGCATGCTACATTCAGCTGCACTAGCCTGCACAGTTGCATTGTTGTATGTAACTCTATGGCGGGACACCACAGTAATGGCTGATTATCTGCTACCCTGAACGACAAACCAGATCGGTCTATAAACTATCAGGCTGCACATGAAACTGAAGCAGGATGTTTAAATTCATGATTATGATATATTCTTGCTGACCTAATGTTGCCCCATTCGTGACAGAGGTCCACATTTTGTGGTTTGGCCTAATATCTTTTAATGCAAAGCCCTAAAAATCATACCAAATACATGAGCAGAAAGAGCAAACAATTCTACAAAAACGTGCCCATTTTGGTTGCGTCAATATTCGTTGTTTGATGCTGAAAATTTTTTAAAGTAAAATAAGCATTAAAATCCTTAAATTGGCAATGTGATAGAAAGTTTAAAATCACCGTTTTCCCCTGCAAATTGGCAACTTTTTGACTTCTCATCATAATTTCTGTCAAGTTATATTCATTTCAGATACATGACGTTTTATAAGACAAATGTAGCAATAAAATAAAAATGTTGTTGTTGCCAATTTGAAGAATAAAAGCTGATCAAATTAGGCTTTAAATAATTCCTGTCACGAATGGGTTAAATCTGAAGATGTAGATGATTATCAACCTTTTTGCTTACTATGTTATTTATCTCTTTGAATCTAATTTCCTTTTGATAGACTGCTACATACCAGAGGATAAATGAATTAGTACGAGAGCTAAGACACAAGACTGGAACTACCAAGACTTACAGAGAAGGGGAACCAGAATTAATTGAAATACCATAACAAACTGCAATGTTTCAAATACACGGCAAGTCAGTAAGAGGTTTGAGACACAAGACTGGAACTACCAAGACTTACAGAGAAGGGGAACCAGAATTAATTGAAATACCATAACAAACTGAAATGTTTTCAAATACACGGCATGTCAGTAAGAGGTTTGAGACACAAGACTGGAAAATGAAATACTATTCATATCTTACTATGTTGTTTTAAATGAATCGTCATCAAGGCCTGGCTTACACAAGGCTTTTATTTTGATTGCGCCTATACCTGCGTTAATCAAGAGTGTGAATGTGAATTAACCTATACACTACTTATTAAAGGTATTGTTTACATTCTTTATTTTCCAAAAATTTGTAAAGGAAATTCACTATTCTGTTCATGAGGCAGAATAGACCACACTGGTCACTGATATGGTCCAAACATTAGTAAATACCGGTAATGCCTTGTGTGGAATGAATCCTTGCTATGAGAAGGCTCTTTCGACAGCCTTCATCCAAGACTAATATTCATTAAGATAAAAGTACTAATGATATTTAAATGAGATGCTGTAAAGAGTTAGTCATGGTGAGCAATAATTAACAGACTATCTGTCACTGTATTCATTCCATGTGAATGAACACCATCATTACAATATAACAAGATTGTTGCTCTGTTAATTACCTTGATCAAATAATGTATTATCACATACTTTATAAGACTATGTGTAAATTTTTCTTTATGATATCATGCTGACTTTTACAAATCTATTTAATGCTATAGGTCCGAGTTGAAAACCATACTACAGTATGTCTAGTTGGCTTGTCTACATTTCTTTCAGAGTCAACTATTCTAGATAACTTGACATGCTCTTCTCGTACTGTTTTGTCTTATGACTATATTTTTCACTGACAAGATAACTTTAAAAGAAAATTCTCTAAAAAGAGGGCATTATTTAAAAGGTTCTGAAGTATGGCCAAAATATTTTTGAATCACAGTACTTTGTGACAATTGAACTTAATTTCCAACCTCATGGATTTTATACTGTACTGCTTGATATGGCTGGTAATGGAAGACTAGCATATCTGTTTGATTTTCTGATAAATCTCAATAATTTTCTATTCTTTGTAATGTTAATTTGTTTTGTGCCAAAGGGAATAGATCAAATTTTGTGCAATAGCTTGCCATGTGCATTTATATTCCATTTTTTATTTTTGAACATGGTGTGATGTTCACTTTTGTAAATTTGTACATTTGCTTGAAAGAACAATCATCGTAGGTGAAATATGAGTTTTCATGCAGAAAACATCACACCTGTAATTTTAATGATGTACATTTTGAAATGCTTGAACAAATAACTTTGTGAGCTTATTGGGAAAATAATTTGAATGATCATTTGGTATATGAAACAAAATGTCTGGAAAGAAAGAGGTATATAAACACAACAAAAAAAGTAACTCCCCCCTAATTCAAAACAGCATAACTTTTTAACGAAAAAGTTTTTAGCAAAATAATTTGGCAGTAGTGTTCCTACACTTATTGACTAACTTCTCTGTGAAAATGAGATTGATCTCTCAAGTCATGCATGAGTAAGCAGACATTAAAGGCAAAAATGTCACATTTCAAGTCACAAGAGCCATTTTGGGGGTCTGTGAAACAAAACTTTGACAAATTTGGTTTCTTCCATTGTCTAACCCCGTCATGGCTATCCCTGACACTTTTCATGTTTATCACAGTTGGGTGAACACATTTTTTGGGGGAAAAGTGACGTTCAGCCCGCTTTAATCTACAAAATCCATTCAGTTTATGGAAAGAATTGGCATCAACCAACATGGGTCAGCACATAATGTGAAAATACCGGGTAGTCGTTTTCCGGCATTAAACAGTAGATTTTTTTGGCATTTCTTGCTTCATCGTTAAAGATATGCTCACTCAACCATGACACAATCATGATAAACATCAACAACACTTCAACAAACACCAGAAAAAGCTTGTTTCACAGAACACCCCAAATGACTCTTGTGACTTTTGAAAAGTGACATTTTTGCATTTAGTGTCTGCTCACTCATAAATGACTTGACGGATCAATCTCATTTTCATGGAGAAGCTAGTCAATAAGTGTAGAAACACTCCTACCAAATTATTTTGCTCAAAACCTTTTTGTTAGGAAGGTATGCTATTTTGAATTAGGGGGGAGTTACTTTTTTTGTTGTGTTTATATATATTTCAATATCCATATTTTGATTCAGGTGCAAAGTAAAGTACCCTTGTAGATACAGTGGAACTTCATGATCATAAATTAATGGCACCATGGAAATTACTTTGAGTTGAAGTGAAGGGTTCTTACATTATTGCTAGAAATAAAGGAATACAAATATATGGACAGCTTATTAAACTTTGTAATTACAATTTATCCTATAATGAATTCCTAATACATCTGTTGTTTGTTCTTTTGTTTGAAGTGTATGGCTATTACACATATTGATACCAACTGATTTACTGATCGAATAGGTAAAGAATAACCTTATGAATAATAAAATCAGAGTATACAGTCAAATCAATACTTCACTGATGCATGCATGTATGTTTTATTTATGTCACTCTCCAAAATAAAAAATCAAGTAATTCTACATGAACAACACTTAAAATCACTTAAGAAACAGAGCACACATAATAACGAAGGTTTAGTGCAACAAAGGGCTATCTGTGTTTTTGGCCACTTTGAGAAAACTTGCAATGAAGTTATGTTGTAAACACTGGTTTAATGCAGATGGCCATACCTTCTTCAGGTGATACCCTGCTGTTGCAAAGTTTGCTGTAGAAACATTACCAATGGGTTCCTGGTCTCTTATTGATCATTATCAAAACCTCATTTTGACCAAGAAATGCAGATAGCCCTTTGTTGAACTAAACCCTTGATAAAAACACAGCTGGAAAATCATCAGAGAATAGGAAACAGTTGAAATTAAACAAATATAATACAGATAGCAAGGAAGCCCTACTTATCAACTTGGGAATGGTATGAATACATAGCCACAAAATGGGATTAGACCTGAGAACAATACCTCTGCATTTTTTAACAATCTGAATAATCCCTTTAAAAATGAGAGGCAATTCAAAGGAAAAACTTTCCAATTCCACTAGTTTCAGAGGTTAAATTCCACTAGTTTCAGAGGTTAAATTCCATAATTCCATAAGAGTCAATTTATGACATGTCCTTAAAAGGTACATTAGAAATCACTTGAGTGATGGCTGTTAGAATGGGGCTTAAAGAAAACTGAAATTATTCATTTAATCGATATCCTATAAATATCAACATGATGGTTTGATAAAGTTAGATTTATCATTAACTACCAAATACCAGTCCATCTAGCAAATATGTCTACTTTGTTAAGGGAAAAGGAAGTAATAACTATTCCCTAGTGCCAACTCTAACAAAGTTATTACAAATAAAAATGTAGTTCACTATCAAACCAAGTTACAAAGGCATTACGTGTTTAACTGCAGAGCAAATCTTTGGGCTGGATGGAAGATTAATCATTTGTCCACACTAAACTCCATGTATCTCAAAGGATAGTATCAACACACAAGTACTAAAGCTTTTCAACATGCACTCATCATTTATACGGTATATTCTGATGAGCATACGTTGAAATGCTTTATAGTATTTGTGTGTTCAATGCTATTCTCCCATTCAGCAGTTATCAAAATTCTCTTAGTTCATATGTTTGCAATTAATTACAAATCATATTAGCATGCATACACTCCCTGAAATTCATAAACATTCTCACATAGGAATCTAATGGTTTATAATAGATTGCTAGTTCTGCACATTCTGCCATCTGTTTCAATACTGACATAATGGATGTCAACAAGATAGCTGAAGAATTGTCTACAAGCAAGATGATTTCATTCTGGCTTGCAGGGCTTTGTTTTTTTCTAAGCATTTTCTAATTGAAAAACAATGAATGGACCTTTTGAATCTAATTTTAATATAAATCCTGAATTTTTTTTTTGGTTTTGTTTTGGTGATATTTTACCTCCAGATAAGCAATCTAAAGATACAATTTTGTTTTATATTTTCCAAATTTTGCTGTTTTTTTTTTTCCTTTTGTAGTAAACCACTTGTGACAAGTTTCCTAATGTTTGTATGAGTTTCTGTATTAAAGTTATGTAGCACAAATAATGCTTCATAGTTGTTAAAACACCATGTTCACCAAGCTGCGGAATTGCCCTTAACAAAAATCCTTCAATCTTGACAGGCTCGTTATTACCAAGTTTGCCCTTTATACCACAGTGCTCGATGCTTTCATCTGAGAACTGTGCAGTCTTCATCATTCTTTCATACATCACGATGCTTCTTACTCCATTTCATATTCAGTGTTAGCATAAGTTTTACATGAAGTATCTCAATGTTTCATCAAGCTTGAACTCTGATGCAAGCCTTTCAGCATACATGCCAAAGGAAGTCTCTTAACAATATCCCATACATCATGAGGCTTCCTCTTATCTCATATTCAATGCTAGG
The DNA here is from genome assembly GCA_029962745.1 of Echinometra lucunter. Lineage (NCBI taxonomy): Eukaryota > Metazoa > Echinodermata > Echinoidea > Camarodonta > Echinometridae > Echinometra > Echinometra lucunter. The sequence goes on from CM057158.1 coordinate 175,149, forward strand.
ATATATGGTGAAAAGTTTCTGTCGGTGTTTTTATAGTATTAAATTTGATCCTAGCCTCTGAGTATCTGTGCAATGTCCTATCATGAAGCTTCCTCCTCTATGTCATATTCAATGCTAGGATCAGAGAATTTATGCAGTGTTTCATCAAAGAGATCTTCTTCTAGCTCTTCATCAGGATAGTAAGTAGGGAAAGGTGGCATCTCTGAGACAGGATGTATATGAGAGTCTTTGATCTTCACAAAGCCAAAGTTACGTCCATGAATAGTACCATTCAGATACAGGATATTATGTTTGGTATTCACTCGCAACACCTGGACAAATGAACAAGAGTAATAGATATTCCTAGTCAGATTTACTTACAATATATAAAAATTAAATCAATTCACTAAAGTTAATGCAATATCGAAAGAGAGTCCTGCGGAAAGAGAGTCCAAGGGTTCACAGTGATTAAGTTTGCTTTTCCTCTCCCAGGCATATATAGGTGAAGTCAAATACTTAATATCATATTAATAATAATTATAGTCAATTACAAAAGTTTAAGACCACACAGAAGTGTGTTTTTATGTGTGTCTATGGACTTGCATTCCCTTTTCTCAGTAAATGGTTACATAACATATTTTAAAATGGCCTTTATCATCTCAGTAGAATTATAGTTGAACGGGAATGAAAGTTTTGTTTCAAACTCTGAAGAAGACGACTCCTTCTAAACAGAAAAGGTTTGTCAAAAAATACTAACATCCTCCTCCATTATGAACATTTTGGCATCTAATTCAGGGTATTGCAAAAGATTGTTCAAGTCCTCGTCTAGTAATCACACCCGTGTACCTAAATCCCAGTGTAAGTAAAACCTATCACCAGGATGCTATATCAATTTGTTTAGTTTAGTTTTTCTACAAGTAATTGTACTTTCTATGTGTGGGCTTAAACATTTCCATATGACTGTAATGTAAAATGAAATGTTTTTTCTCAATATAAATCCCTGCTTTCAATTCAAGGATGAGCTATACAACTAGGCATACTATCCTGTAGCCTGTGATTTTGAACTGACCATTCATGATAAGACTGCTATTATTGTTTCCTCTAATAACTTACCTTTAAGCCATATGTCCATCTCAGCTTATCTCCCATGAAGCCAGCCATCTTCTTACCAGGCCACACCCTACCAGGGTCCTACAATCCACCAGATTGTAAACAATATGATAATCAACATAGTAAACAAGTCAACACATTAACCTACGCATAGATATTTTCTTCTACAGCCCTATCATGCACAAGATAGTATGTACACTAGATGGGGGAAATAAAAACAGATTGGTAAACATATCAACAAACATCCTTCCACACCTAAATTATGCTTTGTTCCCACCATTCTAGTATTCTCATAACATATACTGCTTTCACACCAAGGTACGGTCACTGGGTACAGTCGCAGAGACCCAGCGATCGATGAAACCATGGTGTGAAAGCATTTCATCGTACTCAGCAACCGATCGTTTTGGTCAAAAACGATCTGTCGCTGAGTCCGACCTAAGAGGTACTTCAGCGACCGATCGCGACCGATGCAAGCTTGATGTGAAAGCACATCGTACTCAGCGACCGATCGAAATGCAACGACCCCCCGTACATGCCCACGCGCTATCTCTACTTCCGCTTCCGGCTAGGTCAGCTATACTGCGACCGATCGCTCTGGGCCTGACCAAATTTTGACGGCGGTTTGAAAGCACGTCCGATCGGTCGCTGGGTACGGTCTCTGCGACTGTAGCCAGCGACCGTACCTTGGTGTGAAAGCGGTAAAAGAAGTAAAAGTCTTAATTCCTTCCCTAATCTATGTATCCCTACCACACTTGTTCTCATACACTATCCCTCTAATATCCTTACCACTACTCCAGCATTCTCATACACACCGAGGTATTATGTAAGTATGACTGTTTCATGTCCTCAATGTGGGGTCTCTATATCTTTTTCTCTTCCTTTCACTTCTTTTCTCTTTGTATCTCATTTTCTCTTTCTTTTTTTCTTGTCTTTTCTTTTCTTCTCTTTCTCTCCTCTTTCTTGGGCATAGGAATCATGGGAATACAATGATTATGTTGACCAAAATCATATTTTTCTACTTTTACATACTTGTCTAAATTTCTCTTTTCTACAACCTGCATTTATTACTTGTACTGATTCATATTGACCAGTACTTGTCTTGTGTATCTACTTGCTTTATGCTCTTATGTTTTACTTTATCATCATTATTATTATCATCATACTATTAATATATCTATATATTTTCAAACATAAACTAATGAAGAGAGCTTTTTACAGAAACTTTTGGTTTCCTTTTGGTAATCTACAGGCATTAGCTGATTTTTCTTTCTTGTTTTTAATGACTGTTACTTTCTTACATTGTCTGTTTTCTGATCCTGAAAATGAAAAACACAATAAACATTTAGATCTTACCCCTCCACTAACTGATCCTCCGATCTTTCTATGTGTTTTAGTAGCACCATGAGAGGCAGGTTGTCCTTTTATACCCCATCTCTACTTACCCCTCCACCACCTGATCCTCCCATCTTTCTATGTGTTTTAGTAGCACCATGAGAGGCAGGTTGTCCTTTTATACCCCATCTCTACTAACCCCCACCACCTAATCCTCCCATCTCTACTTACCCCTCCACCACCTGATCCTCCCATCTTTCTATGTGTTTTAGTAACACCATGAGAGGCTGGTTGTCCTTTTATGCCCCATCTCTACTAACCCCCACCACCTAATCCTCCCATCTCTACTAACCCCCACCACCTAATCCTCCCATCTCTACTTACCCCTCCACCACCTAATCCCATCTCTACTTACCCCTCCACCACCTAATCCCATCTCTACTTACCCCTCCACCACCTGATCCTCCCATCTTTCTATGTGTTTTAGTAACACCATGAGAGGCTGGTTGTCCTTTTATGCCCCATCTCTACTAACCCCCACCACCTAATCCTCCCATCTCTACTTACCCCTCCACCACCTAATCCCATCTCTACTTACCCCTCCACCACCTGATCCTCCCATCTTTCTATGTGTTTTAGTAGCACCATGAGAGGCTGGTTGTCCTTTCATACCCCATCTCTTCATCACACCTTGGAAACCCTTGTCTATCCTGTTTGTTGTTCAAAACAAAATCAAGATACGTCTTCATGATTCCACTATACAGAAGCTGGTGCTTTGAATGATACATCTAGGTTTTAATATTGTATTCATAAAAGCCGATGACAGTAAGTAATAGAGCATGTTGTTGAATGAGTTCAGGAGTGTAAGAAACGGAGATCGAGAGATGCATGTTCTTCACATTGTAGAAAAGAGAGAATTTCTTTTTTTTTTAAATCACATACTTCATTTATTGAAAAGAATATCCAGATACAAGTACGTAAAAACATTAAGCCTAGGACACTCCCTATATTACAAAGGCGATACAAGTTGAAAATTAAGAAATACAAACATTTATATGATAATCTGAAACATAAATACTTACGTCTTAGCTGCAATGTCTACATACATGCCTGGTCTAAAATGAGCAGCATATAGGGGAGTACCTGGGTTAGAAAAAACAAACATTATATCTCAAAACATAACAAAGATAAAATTTAGCATTTCTCAAATCCTACCAACAATGAGGGTATTTACTTGATAAGAAAAAAATAAATAAAAGCTTTATTAAAACTTTAAGAATTCTGATCACAATTAAAGACTTAACTGATTGCCCATCAAGAGAAAATATTATATTCAATGGCTGGAAAGTTAATCATAATAATAATAATAATAATAATAATAATAATAGTAATAATAATAGTAATAATAATAATAATAATAATAATAACAATAATAATAATAATAATAATAATAATAATAATAATAATAATAATAATAATAATAATAACAATAATAATAATAATAATAATAATAATAATAACAATAATAATAATAATTACATTTTTGGGCATTTAACACGGGCGTTTCTAAGCCCACAGGTGGTCTGTCTAACTCGGTATATTCAATAGCTTAAAAGCAACAAAATGAAATGAAATATTACTTATACAATACAATTCAGTAGAATGAAACTAACTACTTGTGTGAACTTCCAGTATACTGTATGCTATAACTGATTAAGAAGTTGGGTTTTAAGAAAGGCTTTCAATTATTCAATAAATGAGGCATTCTGAATATGGCATGGGAGTTTGTTCCAGAGGATGGGGGCAATGGTTGAAAAAAACATGGTCACCATATCGGGTTTTTGTATATGTAGGCTATGAATTAATTGCATAAAGGAAGACGAAAGGATGGATCTGGCAGAAGAGGAGGATCGAAGAGACTAGGTCTACCTAAATTACTAACACAGCATAAGAGTTACCAGGAGTACAATAATTTTACAGACTTAATCAATCTTGCAGAGTTATGGGATACACATTTTAAGTACAACATCCAACTCAAAGTATGATCAGATACTGCACTGCTTGCTAATAGAAACTGTCTAATAAACTGGTAATAATAAAGTATGAATCTATACGCATTACATGTTTAGAACAGATTTGGCTAATGAAGAGTTCTCATCAGTTTTTGAATACATACCTGGTTGAAGAGCAGCATTATCAGTCACATTAAAACTAGTGATGTGTTCTTTGACTGGTAGACATGCTGCTCTGAACAAGCTGGCATACTCTTCATCTTTCTGCAGAAGAAAAAAAAAAGAAATATATCAACATGAACTTAATTTAAACAAATATAATGGTTCTTTCATTCTAATTCATATTGACCTTTATAATGAACTTAATAAATGTTACCGAGCTTCAGTGGACTTAGTACACTATTATCCAAATGAAATATTAGATAACTTAGCATACTCACAGTGAATATTTATGCACATGATAGGCTATCATTAATGGAATGGCAGGTTCGTTTGGTTTATGAAATATTACACGAGGAATCAAATGTCATAACAGCATCTGGCATAATAATTTATCTTTGCTTTTTTTTACTTCAATTTCACTTGTTGAGATACTGTTTTATACTAACACAGTTTTTTTCTTTCAAATCATAACATCAAAGACATTCAAACTTACATAGAATGGCATGGCATTCTTAGCTGCTACAAGGATAGTACCAGGTCTATCGTTCCCATCCAGGCCTTTAGGATGGAAATCTAAAACATTGCACTCAAGAACCTGTCAAAACAAACAGAAAAAAAAACAACATTATACACAGGAATCCAAGTAAATTTTACCTTCAGAAGCAAACAAGTACACTTGAACATCCTGTGTCTTTAGATGTTACAATATAGCAGAATAGTTCCAATATTTTTGGAGCACATAATACACAATGCTGACCAAATGATGGAATTCCCTTGTATGACTTTTTAAAATAATACAGGAAGTGGGAATCAATTTCTATAGCCATTTATTAAACTCTGAATGAAACTACAAGCCATCATTAAAAACTCTCTACACCGGCATCTACACAGACCTGCTGATGGAGAATGCATTTTACTACAAACTGCCAGTTCGGGTTCATACTAATGGAAGGTTATAGTTACTGTGGTACACCGGCACATTCTAATTCAATAACATTTATTCCAAGTTTTCAATAAGAACTCAAGAACGAAAAAAAAAAAAAAAAAGAGGAAGATTTAAATTTTCTACTTCCTGATGACACGTAAGCTTTGCAGAACTAACCTGTAAGAGTGTAGTAGGGATTCGTTTGCCTTCCTTTGTCCATAGAGGTTGCATACCAAGTTTGACAGCTATTACTCCTGTTCTTTTAGATTTAGGAGTCCATTCACCTTTGGGCCATGGGGCATGCTTCAAAGGACTCATCAAGTTCTTTGCCTGACTCCATTTATACAAAAACGTCTCATTCTCTTTGGTTAGATCTCCCTCTAATGGTCGCTGCTTGAAGCGGTTGAAGTTTTCCTTAGAGATGTCCACCTCTCTGAACTTTGGGTAGAAGTTTTTATGTCTGACATGTACATTGGTAGTTGAGGCTGGAGCCAATAATCTAAACAATGCATAGAGAATAACAGAACACAAACTATGCTATTAGTAAATTTGTATATCATTCTCTTTAGCATTGTTTCTTTTTTTATATAAACATTTATTCATACTCTCAATGACAACAATATACCAATCTAAAAAAGACATTTTTTAAACACAAATAACATGACAAACTACATGTTCTTACATTACAGTACTGGAATTTTTTATCAAAAATTTATATTCAAAAAATGACAATAAATAAATAATCTCAAGTTCTGAAAACAAATATAAGGAGCTTAGAATTATTCCCAAAGTACATATACATGCTTAATGAACTTGTTTCCATTAAAAAAAAAATAAAAAAAAAACTGCTTGGTCCATACATTACAGAGTGCTTGTTACATAAGTATCAAGCATCTTGTCTATGAAGCAGTTGGATCATTCAAAGCACTTAGCCAAAGCATATACTTTGTAAATGATATCCTGATGTTAACATAGAAAATATCCTACTTTCCCTCTGAAAGATCATTTAAAGTTATGTACAGTTTTGGTAATAACTCAAAAACTTTTAGTTAGATTTCTTTGCTTTTAGCTAGTCATTGGCAAAACAGAAGCAAAGCTAAGATACTTTGAAGTTCTTTCCACCTTGAGTTGAATTTTAAACAAATGAAAAGCACAAATCATTTTGATCTTGGGTCAGGGATATAAAGTAACACAAAGCCTGCACAAATGAAAAACCAATGAGTTCTCTTCATGAGACAAGTGTTACAAGGCACTTTTGACTGGGAAGCATCCAGTGTTTAGGAGCCTTAGCTAAGCAAAGAGTATAGCCATTAAATTGCATTCATTTAAAAAACCACACTAAAATTCACCACAAACATTGGCAGCAGAACGTTGGATAACGTTGGAAGATTAGATAAAGGAATTGGAGGGGCACCTTCTGTCTTCCAAACGATACATGCCCCTCCACTTTCATTGTCTAAGGCAGACATTATGCTGCCTCTGACCAGAAATCATGAATGAAATACTACATGATCTCAAAAATATAATGAAACTCTAGTATATTATCAGTTTTTATTTTTCATGACAATATTTTTTCTGCTACCAAAACTGTACACAAGCTTTAGATACTGTTACAGCCAAACCTATCAAAAGAATGATAAAAAAAAAATGAACATACAGCATCAGTCTATGAAAAAACAGCAACTGTTCAAGACTTCAGATACAATTACTATAAAACCAAACTGTTTGCAACATACAGTGCATGTAAGGCTTCTTGAGTATTTACTGACAGGTGTGTTTCCAGCAAAACTTCTGTGAACTGCAAAAAAATTCAGTATTGTACTATGGTATCAGATATGATTCAATTCTAAAAAAAAAAAATAAAAAAAAAACCATAAATGATTCTTAATAACCACATGCAAAATTGCAAACCATAAAATGCAAGCAAAAATTCTTAGTTTTACACTACAACATACATGTATAATAAAGCTTGAGCAAAATCTTAGGGGAACATCGAGATATGGTACCAAACTGCAATGTTAGATGAGATGTGACCCGGTCATAAAGTTGATAAAAGCTTTCAAACATTTCAGTGAGAAGAGTTCTGACCTAGTCACAGTGCAGATTAAAACTTGAGAAAGAGTCCTGTGGAATGTAGCGATATGTAATAACAAACTGCAATATTTGATGAGTCACAATGTTGATAAGTTTTTAAACTTTCCAGTGGGTTGTAGAAACAAATCTGGTACCAAAAAGCAAAGCAGAAGAATTGTGACCCAGTCACAATGTTGGTGACAGCTTTCAAATGTTCATGTGGGTTGTAGAACAAATCTGGTACCACAAAGTGAAGCAGATATTGTGACCCAGTCACAATGTTGGTTACAGCTTTCAAATGTTCCTGTGGGTGGAAGAACAAATCTGGTACCATAAAGTGAAGCAAGAAGAGTTGTGACCCAGTCACAATGTTGACAGCTTTCAAACGTTCATGTGGGTTGTAGAACAATCTGGTACCATAAAGTGAAGCAGAAGTACTGTGACCTAATCACAATGTTGGTGACATCTTTCAAACGTGTTTATGTGGGTTGTAGAAACAAATCTGGTACCAAAAAGCAAAGCAGAAGAATTGTGACCCAGTCACAATGTTGGTGACAGCTTTCAAATGTTCATGTAGGTTGTAGAACAAATCTGGTACCACAAAGTGAAGCAGATATTGTGACCCAGTCACAATGTTGGTGACAGCTTTCAAATGTTCATGTGGGTTGTAGAACAAATCTGGTACCACAAAGTGAAGCAGATATTGTGACCCAGTCACAATGTTGGTTACAGCTTTCAAATGTTCCTGTGGGTGGAAGAACAAATCTGGTACCATAAAGTGAAGCAAGAAGAGTTGTGACCCAGTCACAATGTTGACAGCTTTCAAACGTTCATGTGGGTTGTAGAACAATCTGGTACCATAAAGTGAAGCAGAAGTACTGTGACCTAATCACAATGTTGGTGACATCTTTCAAACGTGTTTATGTGGGTTGTAGAACAAATCTGGTACCACAAAGTCACAATGTCGGTGACAGCTTTCAATCGTTCATGTGGGATGCAGAACAAATCTGATACCATGAATTGAAGTAAGAAGAGTTGTGACCCAGTCACAATGTTGGTGACATCTTTCAAACATTCATGTGGGTTTTCGAACAAATCTAGTACCAAAAAGTGAAGCAAGAAGAGTTGTGACCCAGTCACAATGTTGATAACAGTTTTTAAATCTTCCAGTGGGTTGTAGAACAAATCTGGTACCACAAAGCGAAGCAAGATGTGTTGTGACCAAGTCACAATGTTGATAACAGCTTTCAAAAGTTCCAGTGGGTTGTAGAAGAAATCTGATAAGGCGAAGCAAGAAGAGTTGTGGACTTATGACCCATCATAATGTTGGTAAAAGCTTACATGTACATACCCGGTAGTTTATCAAAGAAAGGTGGTATCATACTGCAACAATAGCTTATTTGTGACCAGTTACAAAGTTGATTACAGCATCAAAGGAGTTCATTATAAATGTACATGTAGTTGCCAAGAATGAGTTGTGATCCAGTAGCATTAACAATGTTGATAACAGCATGAAAATGGTCTTTGATGACTATTGAACAACTCTGGAACTACACAGCAAATATTTTGAGTGCAACGAAATGTAAAGGTTCCAAGATTATGAGGTGTATTAATTCTATTGCAATTTTAATAGTCAAACAAGACAACCAGCCAAACTGTAACAAGAAAAGCTACAATGTCAGCTAGAAGTTCTTGTAAAATATGGTCTACACCTGTATATTACTTGCTGCATTTTCATAACAATGGGTTGTTATACATACATGTAATATTCTTATTTTACAGAATACTATTTCTTTCTGAACTTTTTACTGACATATTATACACTTCACCCTATATAGCTTACTGGTATGACTGTTCATGTGTGAACAGAATAAACATACAGTACTGTCAATGTAGTTTAGATAGGTTTGGCTGCATAAACACTGACAAGGAAAACTTTGGGAATCTATCTACTGCAAAACTAATTCCTCTCTCTCTTACCACATGAAAGGAGTATCTTATCTTTTCATTTACTGTTGAATATTTTTAAGAACAACCTCCACATATAATCAGTTAGAACATTGCTGTTGCTTCATAAAAGAAAAAAAAAAACAGCTTTCATGTTCAATTCAATTCAATTCAGTTCAATATAAAAAAATATATCAAATAAAAATATGCCTTGAAGCACAAACTTTGCAAAAGCTACATGACAAATGTCTTTACAAACCCCAAAACAGACTGTATACACTATACTGCCAAATTAAATAAAACACATTATATTTTGGATCAGAAATTTATCCTTTCATGATTGGCTTAAAGACCTTCACGTGATCATTGGTATTTTCAGCTATTTCAGAATGTCGGCATGAAGGTTTACTATTCGGGAAATGACGTCACTCTTATGACGACATTTCACAAATAGTATATACTATTTGTGAAATGACGTCACAGTACGCAAAATCTATGAAAATTCAGTGGGGCATACGAGAGCCACGAGAGCTCGGGTGCGCACCATGGGGAACTCTCGCGGTGTCACGGCTACTGCGTTTCTCAATTTCCGATCACTTTGCAGTTTATCCGTACAACGTTTAGTGCCATAAAGCATTCAATAAGACATAAACATGAAATAAAGAATATTGATTTGGTGTCATTTGACTGATTTATTTTAATAAACAAGGTAAAAACCCACTTCACCTACTTGGCTGATTTACAACGGGGCCGTGTATTAATCAAGAAAAATATAAACTAAGAAAGTAAAATTCACGTACAAATACATATAATTCTTGATCCAAAATATAAAACAAATATACTCTGCCATAATTTCGAGTTTCTGGTTAAAACTATGGGCCACGGTGACTCGAATAGTACCATTCACTTCGGGGCTGCGCCCCTCAGTGAATAGTACTATTTCGGAGTCACCTCTTGCCCATAGTTTTAACCAGAAACTCTCAAGGCAAAGTATATTTGTATACTACTATATTGGCAACGGTACTAATAGATGTTGTGAAAAGTATTAATCCAGGAGGGGGCAGTCAGTATAAATTCTACAAACACACATGATCAGAGCTTTTCTAAAACCATCCTAAACAAGTTTTATGCATTGATAAAAATCACACCATTTTCAAGGTTTTTGTGCCTTTCTATAAGAATTTACCTCTTAACAAGTTTAACCTTCTCAAAAATTATCTCTCAAAGGACTTTATTGATAGCTGATATATTGATAGCTGATATATTGATAGCTGATATATTGACAGCGATAAATTTTACTGCTGCCCCCCCCCATATAAATTAAATTCAAAATCAAAAATCAAAATCTATTCTCACATTAGATATTAGCATTTCCATGAGGTATTTACTATCCATGACATCTACATGTACTTATACTCAGTCATATGATTGTAAAGTAGAAGTCTGTTTCTCTTAGCACATTTTCTGTCTTTTTACAAGGTGCTGCATATTTTTTTTTCTTGCCACACAGCAATAGCAATTCTTGACATCACTTGTCCAATTTAACTTCAATTCAATTCAATTCAATTCAATTCATTTCCAGCACTAGGTATTTAAAAACATACAAATGTACAAAATGTACAAAATACAATAACATATGACATGTATCACAAATTACATATCATGGAATATGAGAAGACAAGAAAAATACATGAAAAACAAACGAACAAATGGACAATTAATTATCTAGTACGTGGAGAGGGGTAACAAAGCAAATTTGCTTGTCAGGGTTATCCCCCCAAATAATCATAATATAAAACTGTAAAGGGATGGGGGGACAGGTATATCAGCCGCTGGGGGACAGCCTAGGCCTGGACCTGGTAAGTAAATACCTAATACTAGAGTAAGAAATAAATCTGACTGGATGATATAATTCTTGATTCATTCTTTTCTGTTTTCCTTTTCCTATAATGCAGACCAAGACGGTGACCAGAGTGCAACAGATAACCAAGATCAGGGCCTACTACCCAGCGCTAATGCACTGTCGGCCCCCACATGTTCGAGATTTTGCCAAGATGCGTGGCCTCCTGCTGGCCTCGGTCCTGAGCGGCGGCATCCCAGCCTACAAGGACATACAGCAACGGCACCAGCTGTTCTGTCAGGGAGTGCGGGGTACCCTGGCCATCCTCCAAGGAAGCATCAAGTTCCGGGTGGAGGTAAGCACTGTAGAATGACTAACCCTAACCCCAACCCTAACCTTAACCTGTTTGTACCTATTTGATGTATTGTTTTATACTTTTTCTTACAGTTCGTCCTCGAGCACGTGATGGAGATACCCGACACCCTCCTAGAACCCCAGACTGGCTTCGTCAATGCCTGGGTGGAGGCGGAAGCCCTCGTGGTCCGACCAGGAATCCAGGACATCCTTCCAGAACATGTGGAGGAGATGCTGGGGGTGCTGGAGGCGGAGAACACCTGTATCCTCCGAAAGATTGCTGCGGCGGCATATCTGACCTTTTGGTTAGATGGCAGTACCCTCCGGCTGGATTACAGGGCCCTCAAGATGGCCCTTGGCAACACGATCGGCAGGTAATTATATACAATACTACCCCAGCCCCTCACCCTAACCCTATCCCTACTTCTTGTGGATTTTAAATGGTTATAAATGAATACTCTTCTGACAGATCTAACCTCAAGCCACTGACGTGGGACCTAGCACCTAAAATCTCTCAATCGAAAAAGAGGTCGAGAGGACTCATGTCTGCAGATTCACAGATTATCAGATTTGCATACCGTGAACATGAGGAGTTTAAAGAAAAGGGGAAAAAGAAACACCTTGCACGATGCAGGTTTTGCAAGCCTTCAGCTCCCAAGCTCAGTGAGTTTAAAGGGACGACATCAAATTTCACCAGGCACATTCAACATGTGCACAAGGCAACGTGAGTTACACACTGTGCTCGATTAGATCACAACTATTTTACTAACTTGTTGACGTTGTGGTTGTTCTGTGATCTTGAAGTTGAACTGCAATTCAAATTTTGCAAATTGATATGGCGCTAATGCACTTCAATTGATGCACTTTCATATTCATGTCCAATGATTGACGGAATAAAGCGCTGGTGGTGCAGGTGGTGGTGCATGCATAGGCTGCCACAGCACAGTGTCAGTGGTCATAGTGGTGTGTGCCACACTGTATGCTTGCCTTTATTCCATCGTCAGGCTTGGATACGAAAGTGCATTTCTTTATTAGCACCATTAATACTTTATTATTGTCATTATTGTTTCCACTTTGACTTTAGAAAAAATGAGTCAGTCTCCACTTTCCTAATGCCAATGGTAATGATTTTTTTTTTTTTTTTTTTTTTTTAAATTTTCATTTAAAGCCTCTTGTCAAGCTGGTACACAGATTCCTTGACTTGTCCGTCATTTTCTTTTGGCTTACAATAAAAATATAAGACACCAGTTTTTCTACCGTAAATTTGGGTGAATTGAAATAAGTTGGCTTCGTGAATAATTATTATCAATTAATTATTATCATTATTTTGTTTGGCATCACCTGTGCCTGGGAGGCGAAAAGCAAACTGAATCACTGTGAAACGCAGGTCTCTCCTCCCGATATAACTGATTGGAGGTGTGCAGGTGGACCACTTCACCAGGGTTTCCCCCTACTCTTTATGAATAGTGCAATGGGTTCTTAACGTTCAAAGGTTGTGACTCTCTTCTACATGGGGCCTCCATTTAACATCCTATCCCAGGGATTTAGTGTTTTCCACTGTAGCATAGCCTGTGTCTATGAAACGGGAGAAGCACGTTAACACACAACACAGGCTTCAGTCATCTGCCTGGGTGGACTCGAACCCACAATCTTTGGTTCAACAGGCAGATGCTTTACTGACTAAGCCATCTCACTCCCTCTTAATAATAGGGAAAGATAATAATAGGCCTAGATCTGCATCAATTTACCTTTCATGTCAGTTTAATTTCTCATCCAATTCATCATCATTGCATTGCCGCTAGCAAGGCAAGTTAGACCCAACTACTTTTTTTTTTCTCCCTTTCTTCAGATGGGATGAATATGTGCAAGAAAAGGCTGTATTAGCTGGCAGCTCACAGCAGGCCATCCAATCATTCTTTGACTTTCAACCAGCTGGTGCAGGTGGAAGTGGAAGTTCTTCTGATGATATACCTTGTTTAAGTCACCTTACAAAGTACCGCCACACCAATGCACGGAAAAACAGATATCAGACGTCCTAACCAGGTTTATAATTGGTTGTAGCATGCCCTTGTCACTAGTAGAAGATAGTCATTTCCGACATCTCATTCAAGTTCTGGAACCAAGGTTTGTTTTTATTTTAAAATTAATTTGTAATTCTATTTCTCTTCACAGAGCAAAATAAACTGCCTAGACCGTAAATGGAATCGAGAAATACATTTTCAAACTTTTTTTTTCAATCTCACTCGATGCGCGGTTTATGAAATTGAGTCTTTGACCAACATGAATTCAAATTATTATTATTTATATAATTGAGTAATGATTTTATTTGTTTAAATAAGTCAACAGTAAATTTATCTATATATTGATTTATTGTCTCGCCTCCATAGCAGAAGCAAGACATGGGGGCCACTTTTCGTTGCAGATGCTGAGCGAGTCAGCTCTGAACAGGAGAGGACTGAACAGATCCAAGACATAGAGCCATCCAGCAGGGAAGAAGAGGACATCCCAAGTAAAGTGCCATGGCTGAGTGCCAAATACAACTCCATCAGGCATAGGTTCAAGAGCGGAGAGAAAGAATCTGCAAGAGCGCAAATGGCCAACTACCTCTCACTCACTGCTGATGAGGGTCAAGATGCTATAACTTTCTGGCGGTGGGATGGTATTGCCAGGATGAAGTCCCTTGTTGTATGCCGTAGCTCAGAAGATACTGGCAATTCCTGCAAGCAGCGCTGCGGTGGAGAGGGTCTACAGTCGAGGTGGACTGATCATGCGTCCACACCGTGCGAGACTGAGTTCACAGAAGCTGGAAACCTTAATGTTTGTCAAATGCAATGAACATATCATCTAAGACCTCATAAAGTTTTCATTTGAACTGATTTCTCCCAGGGATTTTATTTTGTGATAAAAAATAAATCAAAGTTTGAATAGGTGTTTGGAACTGCAAAATTGGAAAATTGCATGAATAAACAGAAAGCCAAATTGAAACAATATATAATGGAAGCAAAGGAACGATACGCGCGTAAAATGATGAGCTGTGATAAGCTGTCACAGCAAACAAAATTAGTCTTCCATTATATGTTGTTTCAATTTTCGATGACATTTAGTCATATACATAAATATTACTTACTTCAAAGTCAACAGCTTTCGCTTTACTTTGTCATTTTTTCTCTCTAATTGTAATTGATAAAGTAATTGTTGAGTGGGTGAGTGATTGTATTTAATTGATTCAACATATGATTTCAAAGTAATTTTAAAAGGTTTAAAGTAAACAAATTAAAATATGGCATTATTATTTTAATTTGTTGTTTACTTAAACCTTTTAAAGTGCAACATGGTTGGGAGGTTGGGAGAGATCGAGATATCAAATTCAATTCAATTCAATTCATTTATTTTCCACAACAATATAAAAATAAACATAAAAAATACAAACAAAAGTACAAAGAACAATATTAGGATAACAAAATAGGACAAAGAGGAAGAAAAATGTATATAATTGTGGAGGGAACCAACAAGAAGACAATAAAAAAAGTCTTAAAAACGCTGGTTCCCAACATATAGCATAGTTCGAAACAATATATGAATCAACGTATTTGTAAAAGGAAAAGTGTAAGTATGTTTCGAATCTGATTCCATATAGAGTTTCATGTTGAAAATTAGGAGCAAAGAAAGTCTGAAGGAAACACAATTAGGCCTTCATAAGGTTGGAAGGCTGGGCAGGAGCATAAAGCCATTCATTCTAGACTCAGCAATTACAGAGTGTTTATCAAGGAGGCATATACAGATACAGCATGGTTGGGAGGTTGGAAGAGACATAGAAAGCATGCATATAAGTGCAATATCTACTTTCGTGTTCAGGAAAGATCACACTGTACATGTGTGAGTATGCCTGCAATATGGCTGGGAGGTTGGGCAGGATGTGGGGGTAGGCAGCACAGATGACATAATGTGGTTAATTGTGGGTTGGTAAATAATACAGAGAAGGATAAAAGAATAACCTTCTAGAAGGTTTTTGTTCAAAAGTAATTGATTGAAAAATGCCAGATCATCAATATTAATATCAAATTATATGCTCCAAAGATGTTGATTACAAAGACTTACAGGGAATACCTGTGGGAGATACTATTCTGCGGGTGGGTCACGTGATCAACAGTCCCAGGGTGGAGCTACTATCCTTCCTGGTGATCACTTGACCATATCTTTTCAGTGAGTTTAATAAGTTGCCACAGTTCTAATGCATCTGTAGTTTTTATGTTATCTTATGTCTCATGACATTGTTTCTTTGTTCACATTGCTTTGATGTTCATCACATCATATAATATTTAGGCATACATTGCCTCTGTGCTTTGATGCCTCATGCGGAATTAAAAGCGAGCAATGGCAAATCACTTGTCCACTTGGTTTCTTCTCAAAAGAAGGTTTTAGTGAAATTGCGCAACCTTTGGCTGTCACATCATACAAGAACAAGGGCGGAGTTGATAAGGTGGATCAACAATATACAGTACTATGTACATAACAAAACATTCATGAAATGGTGGAAGCAGATTTTTTTTTTTTTTTCTTTTTCATTTGTTAGAGGTATCATCAGTCAATGCCCATGCTATCTACCAATGTTTTGCCGACAACCCAAATATCGACTTATTGCACTATTTTCTCTTCATTGAAGCGGTCATGACCAATTTGACGGAGTCAGAAAATTTTCCTTATTTCATTCATTTCTAAAGTTTTGTGGAATATACGTGGGAAAGCTTGAAATATAAGTTCTCTGAATGAAAACGGGACGGAAGGACGGACGGACGACCCGAAAACATAATGCCTGCGGCAACCACCTACGGTGGGCGGAGGCATAAAATGCATGCATATATAGTTCATACGCATGTGTAGGGCTGAGCTGCACGCACGTACTGCTTACTGGCCTTGGGCTGGGGCATGCACAATTTCACGTCCAACTTCAAGTAAACTTCAAACTCAATTTGCATATTCCTCACTGTAAATCTTTTACACCCAACTTGGTACTACTAAAATACTACGCCACCGAAGAAAGAGGAAGAAAAATCTGCAACTACCAACTGGACACGTGATGAGATCCGTTCACTTCTTATAATAAGAAGTAACTGAGAAATCTGCAAGTGGATGACAGGCAAGTGCAGTGATGGAAGCACATTCGTGAGCAGTTACCATGACAATCATCTGCATTATTTTCTCATTCTCATAAAAAATAGTGCAGACTATTTCGGAAATACTGAACACAATTTTCATTCAATTGTCTGCATTATTCCTAGGCAGATAATTGGGGAATGAATTAACGATGCTTTGCTTGGAGGTGCTGAAGACAAGAGAGAAAATGACAAGAAACAGAGAAAGTGAGGGCAAATAAGTACCTAATCAAAAAGAGCACGACAGTTACATATTCTTCAATGCATAATCAACATAAAGAATAACGAGATTTAATTCGTCATTCGATCAGACGAATTAGGTGGTCTGTCGTCTTTTTGATATGGATATGATATCTATGATTATAAAAGGTATATGACAGTTGGCCTTTTATTCATCATTTTCATCACCAGGGTTTGTATCACCGTCAGCAACCTTCTCATTATCATGGTCATCAAGAGGATTATAGTCATTCTCAATTAAAATCCCCATTCAGAGAAAATTTACGAAGAGGAAGCAGCCCTGATAAAAAACGTTCTGAAAAATGTTCTGAAAACGTTTTGTGAACGTTTATTGAAGACAAAGACGTAGCGGACCTAATAAAAATGTTTTGTAAACTATTTATGAACCTTCTGAAAATGTTTTACGAACGTTTATTAAAGACAAAGACATAGCGAACGTTCATTAAAGATGAGGACATAGCCGACCTAGTAAAAACGTTTTGTAAATGTTTTGTGAAGGTTTCCGAAAACGTTTTTGTGAACGTTTATTAAAGACGAAGACGTAGCAGACCTAATAAAGATGTTTTGTAAAAAATTTGTGAACGTTCTGAAAATATTTTGTGAACGTTTATTCAAGACGAAGACGTAGCGGATCTAATAAAAACGTTTTGTAAACGTTCTGACAAGGTTTTGGAAACGTTCTGACAACGTTTTGTGAACGTTTATTAAAGACGAGGACGCAGCAGATCTAATAAAAACGTTTTGTAAACATTTTGTGAACGTTCTGAAAATATTTTGTGAACGTTTATTCAATAAACAGATGTAGCGGACCTAACAAAAAAACGTTTTGTAAACATTTTGGAAACGTTCTGAAAACGTTTTGTGAACGTTTATTAAAGACGAAGACGTATCGGACCTAATAAAAACTTTTTGTGAACGTTTATTAAAGACAAAGACGCAGCAGACCTAATAAAAACGTTTTATGAACGTTTATTAAAGTCGAAAACGAAACGGATCTAATAAAAATGTTTTGTCACAATTATTAAAGACAAAGATGTAGTAGACTTAATAAATATGTTCTAAGAACGTTCTGAAACGTTTTGTGTTGGGTAATCTATTTGCCGTCTAATCACTAGTTTATCTCATGTTCGATGACCTGATGAACTTGAAAAATATTCAGGACTGAGAAGGAGACTAGCATCACAGACACAGGACGATTTTGATTTTTAGTATTATGCAAAGTTACCCCTAAGGGTTCAATACACGTTCATGAATCATATTTGCAATAGGGTTGTACATAAACTAATGTACACTGCATTGCAATAGACATAACACGCAAAATAACGCAGTTATGGCATTGTTTGTAATTGTATGTGTAAACGTAGTCGATGAAGATGGTAATATGAAAGGGCAAAAAAAAAAAAAAAAAAAAAAAAAAAAAATTGACACCGCCGTCGCCGGGAGTCGAACCAGGGACCATGAGGATGTGAGACCAGTGCTTTACCGATGGACCAGAATATAGTCCATAGAGATAACACGTAGATGGAAAATGGGATTCCTAAATCATATCTTCCAGTTCAAATTTCGATATGTTTCTGACATCTGATTAAAAAATAAATGGCACACTTACGATAGAGAATTTTCTCAGCTACAACATACTCGAAGCTGGGAGAAAATTGAGTAGAAATAACGGAGCTGTTGCTCAAAAAAGACGGGAATGTAGAATCAAGAATTAGAAAAAGGTTATGTCCCATAGACAATACACGCAAACTGTGAAAAAATGACATGCCTCCGTTTATCGTAAGATTAGACCATGATGCAGTTCTCAAAATGAAAAATGAAGGCAATTGGTATATAAGAGCATTGTCTCAGCTACAACATACTGAAATCCCAGCGAAAATCGACCAACAATAAGCGAGATAGTCTTGATTAAAGGTAAAAAATATGACGTCATAATTGAAAAAATGAAATTTTGAGTTCACATGAGAATATGGTAACGTTCCGACTGTTCGACCCCCCAATTTTTTTCATGAATTCAATTCTTCAATTCATAGGCTTTCAGAAAATGTAAAAAAAATGGGGGGTCCCCATACTTTTTAACGAGCTATGGCGGATTTTAAAGGGGCATGTTTTTGCATGTTTTTACGTTATTTGCCCCATAGACGCGCGCACGGATTTTAAATTTTGACGCGCGCGTGCGGCGTTATGGTCATTTGAAATCGATTCTAAATTGATGGAAATGGTCAAGGAATGTCTCAGAATTGCAAATCAAGTGAAAAAACGGCGTTTTTATGTTATTTACGAGTTGCGCACGCGCAAAACGCGCGCGCGGGCGCTTACGCGCGGAAATTTTTGAAATGCTTAAAATGCCCTGAAATGGATTTTGGTTTGATCCATGAGTGATTTTGAGCATTTTTAAATTTTGCGCGCGCACTGACGCGCGGACGTACGCGTACGCGCACGTTTGAAAAGTTGGAATTGTTCAGATTGATATGAATATTCATCATGGAAAATATGAATGAAAAATGACATTCCGTTATGAAGATATGATCATGAGTTGATTTTTACAAAATGGCGCCTGGATGACGTCACGATGACCCGATGACCTTGAAAATGACTAGAAATCCGAGATCTCGTTATGACTGATGTTTCCTGAAAATTTGACGAAAAATGATTCAGCCAGTTCTGAGATCTCGACTGCACAAAAAAGTGGGTACCAATAAAAAGAATAATAATAATAATTAATTAATTAATGAAGAATAAAGAAAATTCTGACGAAATTAAAAGGTGATCTGTCATAATATGACAGACCACCTAATTAATCAGCATAACTTAAGAATTATACAGTATTCTCATTTGAAGCACACTTGTTACATACATGTACCATAAAGAATTTGGGTTTACTGGGAAATTTTAGTTACAAAAGTTGTGATATGTCAAATGACAACCGATGAAAATATTTATTATGATAGTGTTTTCCATGTGAAGGAGCAGTAAGACAATATGGCCGAAATTGACCATTACTCAGTCAGCTGAACTGGAAGAAAATGGGGGCCGACTGACTTGGTCTATCCACTGAAATGGAAGGGAATAGGGCCAAAATTGACGAGTCAGCCAGTTAGCTGAACTGGAAAGGAATGGGGGCCAAAATTGACCAGTAATTCAGTCAGCTGAACTGGGAAAGGAATGGGGGTCAAGTATGACCAGTTGGACTATCCACTGAATTCGAAGGGAATAGGGCCAAAATTGACCAGTTAGCCAGTCAGCTGAACTGGAAAGGAATGGGGGCCAAGTATGACCAGTTGGTCTATCCAGTGAATCCGAAGGGAATAGGGCCAAAATTGATCAGTTAGCCAGTCAGCTGAACTGGAAGGAAATGGGGGCCAGCCACTCAGCAGGTCTGTATGCTAATGAGCAAATGAGCAGGATTCACGTAAATGCTCTCGTGGCTAAATCTTCCATCCTATCAAATCTCATGAATTATGAGACTTTCTTTCTGGAAGAATTTAACTGCTTTATCATCAAGTGAAATCACTGGTTGATACACCATTGAAAAGAGTAAATATCACACTTCAACATTTTTGCATTCATTTTGATAACATATTTGGGGAAATATGTGTAAATTAGGGTGAAAAAATATGCTTCAAAACACAATTCTCTTCCTCTCACTTCTCTTGCAGATTGTGCAAAACTTTTTATTTTGAGCCCAAATAATATTTACATCAAAATAAAGCTGAAAGTCTGTATTTTCTCAAAATACCATTCTTAATGTGGGGCACCTTTTAATCGGGTCAAGAGCACACTTTTCCCAATGAAGTTCAGGAAAAGATTTCTTGATTTTTAGATCAGCATGAAATCCTGTGTTCTGATTGGCTGAATAAGGTCAGAATCATGCCAGCGTGGTTGTTTTGAACAGACCACATGGAGAGTGTGACCTTCAGTGACTCAGCAGGTGACCGTTAGGATTCCAGGATGAGTGTGTGGTCTGAATGGACCAATCACAGCGCAGTATTTATGGTTTTGGGCTGGTAATTGCCCTTGGTCTGTGTAAAGTGTGCTCTTGATTAAATTGCATCATGTGTTAAAATTGGCATTTTCATAAAGCATAGATATTCAGCTTTGTGGTCATGTAAAAATTATTTGGGCTCAAGTATAAAAAGCCTTACAAAATGACAACTTTTGGCAGGGGAAAAAATATTTTTTGTATCGTTTTTTAGATCAACAATTTCACCTCCTTCCAAATTTTTCATTAAATTCAAACACATAGCATAAGAGATTGATTATTCATTTTTACATTGATACCAAAAGCATGGAATTTGATTAAGTATTAGAGCAGCAAGGGCCATAATGAAAGTGGTGTTCTGACAGGTTCTAACTCATTAAATATGCAGAGCCTGTTCCGTTCATGCATACCAGTTACGTGAAAGAAACCACTTTTTGTGGACCTGCGGACTGACTGGGGGCCAAGTATGACCAGTTGGTCTATCCACTGACTTTGAAGGGAATAGGGCCAAAATTGATCAGTTAGCCAGTCAGCTGAACTGGAAGGAAATGGGGGCCAAGTTTGACCAGTTAGCCAGTCAGCTGAACTGGAAGGGAATAGGAGCCAAGAATGACTACCCGTAGTTAGCCTACACTGTATAGACTGAACTGGAATGGATTAGGGCTAAAATTGCCCAGTTAGCCTGAGAGCTGATATATAGAAGGGAATGGGGGCCAAGACCGACCTGTTAGCCTCTAAACTGAATTCGAAGGGAATAGGGCCAGAATTGACCTGTTAGCCTGTGAGCTGAACTAGAAGGAAATAGTGGCCAGAACTGACCAGTTAACCTATTCACTCAATTGGAATGGAATAGGGCCAAAATTGACCAGTTAGCCTGTGAGCTAAACAAGAAGGACATAGTGGCCAAAATTGTCCAGTTATTCTTTCCACAGAATTGGAAGGGAACAGGGCTAAAATTGACCAGTTGGCCCATCAGTTACATTGGAATGGAATGAGGCTATCAGTGACCATTCAGCTGACTTGGAAGGGAATGGAAGCAGAGACTGACCAATTGACCTAACAGCAAAATAAGAATGAAATGGGAGAAACCAAGACTGCCCAGCATTATCCTGTAACTGGAATGAAGTGTTGTCCAAGGCTTTGCTCAAATGGAACATGAGCTTTCACTGACGTGTTGGCCTGTCGGCAATATTTGAATGGGATGCGGGCTTTACTGACCTGTTGGCCTATTAAAATGAATTTTCCTTTTTTCAAAATCAATTTGGTTATTATCTTGTTAGCTTTTGCCTACCAGTTTCTGCAGACAACTTCAGACTGGCGCTGACTCGCAGTAGATGAGGTATCGGCAATCCAAGGGAACAGTCTGAGAGAATGGGAATGTATGTGGAAGATAATTTGTTATTGTCCAGTGTCTTGGTTCATAGAACGTGCCAATCTCTTCTGGATGTGGATGACCTCCCTAATCCATCTGATGTATTTGTTGTTGTCTCTAACTAGGATTTTACTCTTGTTCCAGTATATATGGTTGTTTTGAGCTACATGGTCACAAATGGCCAACTTGTTGAGGGTTGACTCTGCACCTTTCTTTTTGATCTTGTCATGGGGGCTTTTACCAGAGTCTCCTCTTGTTTGTGCTTGACCTTCCTCATCCCAAACTTCCTTACCGTTTCTCCAATGTATACCCTGTCACAATCCTGGCAAAGCATTTGTCGTACCATACCTGTTGAGTCATCTAATGATCTCTCGTCTTTGGGGTGAACTAGAATTGCCCCAGTTTGGAGAAGGGATGCATAGGAGTGGATACACTGTACTTGTTGAAGATCCTGTATATGGCTTCTGATGTACCCTAAATCTAAGGGATGGTGACCATGGTTCTCTTCCTGGTATTACTATCAGGGTTGGGTTTCTCTTTGACTTCGACTGCAGGCTTCAAATGTTCTGTTCTTTCAAATGACCAGTCCAGGTAGGCACATTTTTTGAGACATGCTTTAACATGGTCTTCTTATGTCTTAACATCATCTGATTCTGTGTGCTGTCGAGAAGTGTGCAATAAATTCGAGTTTTCTGGTGGAGGGGGTGGTGTGAAGTGAAATGGAGATACTGACCAGTGTGTGCTTTCTTTCTGCAGATGTGAAGCTTAATACTTTCATCTTCTCTTTTTACTACCCTTGTGTCCAGGAAAGGGATTGAATTGTTCTCCTCCAATTTATGTGTGAATCTGATGCTTCCTGTAGAGTCTGCATGATTCAAATGGTCCTTGAGTTGTTCTACAGATCCTTCCTTCATAATCGCTAAGATGTCATCCACATACCGTTTCCAAAGTCTAGGTTTGATGGCAGGTGGTGTGGTGGATAGAATGTTGTTTTCTAAGTTCTCCATGAATAAGTTAACCACAATGGTGGAGATTGGACTGCCCATCGCTGCCCAAAACTTCTGACGGTATGTGGCTCCATCAAATTTGAAGTAGGTTGCAGTGAGGACAAATCCTAGGAGCCCGACGATGGAGGCTTGTTCTTTGAACTAAGACGCAGGACAATACAAATTATCTTCCATGTACGTTCCCATTCCCTCGGACTGTCCAACTGCTGATACCCCATCTACGGCGAGTCGGCACCAGTCTGAAGAAGCCTGCAAAATTATCGCCAAGTCATTGTTCTCTACGCATGCTGAGAGTCTTCTACAATTGGGTACCATCAACCCTTTTGTAAATACCTTCCAGGGACCCTGCTTTCATGGTATAATTCTGAACGTCCATCTGTGATCTTTTTCTGAGAGCATCACTGTCGTCATCGTCATCACCATCGCCATTGTCAACGTCATCACCATTACCATCGTTATCATCATCGCCATCGTCGAGATTTCGTCAGTGTTCAGAATACTACTGCATGCGTGTAAGTGGCCACATTACTTACCCTTTCATCTCCCCTATAAACTAACATTCTCCCGTTCCCTGTTCCCTTTAAGTCCCAGAATATTATAATAAGATAAGTTATCTAAAGCTATGCGTAACTCTTGGATAAGGTCTTTTGATACAAAGATACAGATTTAGACTTGATTGATAATATTTTGTGAGATTGTTGATTCATAATTTGATAAGTTGTACAGATTGGTGATCTGTAATTAAACTATATATTACACCTTAGTAGACCGTATCCCAGCGCTTATATTGTATTCTGTTTATTAATTTTCCTTATTCTTCATTCAGAATTTGTTTTATTTGTGGTCTTGTGACTAACCCCTTACCCGAGTTGGAACGCTTGCTAGTGGTCCAATATTAAGTTCCTTCTCGGGATCCCGAATCCACTGTTCTCCAGTGGAGGACAGGAGACAAGGGTGTTAGACGGAACTCACGACCTTCGCGTTATCAGCACGACGCTCTCCAAATAATCTAAACAATTTGAAGTAATAATAATTTCTGTTTCCAAAAGACTAGTTTGATTACTTTCATCAAGTAAAGCGTACTGAACACTAAGTGGTAAATAATAATTGTTTTATAAGTATCGTAAGTGAATATTAGTTAATATAGAGTATCCAGAGGAATAGTTGATGAGTTCGAAAACTGGCTTTACATTTTAGATATTTGAAACTCTCTTTGTTACTAACTTGTCGTGGATTATCATCCCAATTCCTTTTTTTTTTTTAAATTGTGATAATCTTCATTCTGCATAATCTTTTGCTCTGAGTATGACATTTTGAATTCATGACCTCATCTTGTGTATGTTTGGCGACATGCTGTGGGGGTGTATTGTTATGTGTTGTTCATATCATACTCGCTAGCATATAATTTTATGTATCTTTCTTTGTTGAGTGTATTCATGCCTTGTTTCTTTTATTGTGCTCATCTGCAGTAGGACTTAGACTTGATATACATTTTTTGTGTCATAATTAATTTCTTTTGCTGAGATCTACTTTTCTTTTTCACTTCTCTATTTTCTATCATCTTATTTCCTTGCCTTTTTCATAATGTCTCCAGTTAAGGGAGATTGCGTAGTGTTAGTTAGATGGTTGAATCCAGCCACTACAGAGGCTAGCTTAAGAGAATGTCTGGAACAAGTAGGCAAAGTAACACATATACAATTTGGTAGGGATTCATTAACTGGTGAGAGCACTGGCAATGCTCATTGCACTTTTGCAAACAATAGTTTAACTTCTCAAGCCATCTCAGAACTTAACAAGAAGACTCTAGATGGGAAGACAATAGAGGTGATGGAAATTTCCAAGTCTAACTTAGTCTTAACTGTAAAGACAGAATCTAGTAGTGAAGTACCACCTGTAGTTAAGTCACAGATGATAATTCAAAATCCTCTGAAACTCGCAATATTTTCGGGTGATCCAAAGCCCAAGAGGGGAGATGTCTCTTTCGAGGTTTGGAAACACAAAATCAAACGTCTGCAAACTGATGACAGTTGTAGCCCTGTTGCCCTAGCTAGGCAAGTTAGACGCTCGCTGCGTGGGGAGCCAGGACAGCTAGTTCTTAATATGAGTGTTGATGCTACTGTAGATAGTTGAAAAGTTAGAAGAGTTCTATGGGACTGTGGAATCGGGGGCGGTGCTGCTTCAGCAGCTATACTCAACTAGACAAGGCTCTGATGAGTCAGTTACGGCATATAGCGCTCAGTTGCAGCTCGCCGTAGACAAAGTCGAACAATGGAAGGGCATCTCCCCCAGTGCGAAGGATGTAACCCTCAGAGTGGTATTTTGGAAGGGCTTGTTGGATGAATCCTTAAAGCACGCCATCAGGCATCAGGCCAAACAGGAAAATGATGATTTTCAGAAATATTAAGCCAATCAGCAGCGCTCTCGCCAGAATAGAGTAGGTGCACATCAGTCTTGGAGGCCTCGGCCTTGGCCTCATAATGCCATGACTCGGCACAGCGACTACCTGCCTAACGCAACCAGCGACCACCCATATTGCTTCCCAATAGAAGGAAAAATCCCCCCACAGCGACCGCCAAATTCGGCAGTTTGCCGTCCACAAATAATGCAATCAAAGAGTCAATACATTTTCATTAAAAAACACAAAAGTAGAACTAAAACATGAAGACATTCAAAACATCCAAAGTCTATGATTTGCACAAAGGGAACGTTTCTCACACATTTAAATGATAAGCCGAGTGAATACAAAGCGTCTGTTTCGAACTCACACACTTACGACACTTCGCGATACACTTGCACTATTGTCTGCGATAGAGTCTACGCACAAACTACCCGAAAATAGAACAGAAATTCAAAGAAATATAACACATCAAAAGGACACCTAATTGCCGAAAGGGGCTGTTTCTCACATAATTAGAGTGATAATCCCAGAGCGGATGACCAAGAAACAATGCGTCTTTTTTTTCGATGACACAATGCAAGAATGTTCTCGCTACGCTGAGCTGGGGACAGCGAAAGCCGATCGATAATCAACTCATGAATGAAACAGGCTCGTTTGTACTAAACTCTTTTAAAGTAGCAAAAAAAAATGTTTTAAAAATATTTGTAAGCAATAAAGTCAACTAAAATAGTTTTTCTTCAAAGAACATATTTTTTTCTTTTAGATAAACTATTTCAAATTTTTAAAACAAATCAATTTTTTAAAATCCAAGAGTTTGAACTCGGCTTTCTCAGCTGATCGCGTTCCAACACAAGTTTGAAAGGACGGCGGCCGCATTGTTTACGCACTGTTCTACAGTTCATCGACCTCGCACATCGTCTGCTGCTGCTAGCTGTGATTTATCAACCATCACCAATCCTGCTTTCAAGCCAAGTCAAGACCATCACTGATCCTGCTCTCAACTTCAAGTCAAGTCAAGACCATGGCGCCGAATTCTACCAACGTTCCAGCCAAAACCTCCCGCAATCAACTATCGCAAGAAGTTAAAATGGAAGTGATAAAAATGCACGACCAAGACCAGATGAGCTGCCGAGCTATCGTACAGAAACTTGGACTTCGCGGCCTACGATGTGACAAGACCCGATACAGAG
>CM057158.1:202727-374263 GCA_029962745.1 Echinometra lucunter
TCGACCTACGATTTTGATAAGCATCAGTTTTCTTCTTGAAATTCACCATTTTCAGTTCATTCATCAGATAATAAAGCAGAAAGGGGGAAATTGAGAGCCTCAGGAACATTGCTGGTAAGTAAAATCAAAACTTTTCTTTTCTGTTATAGAAGATCTAAGTGAATTTATTTCGCGTTCGCATCGGCATTTAGTTTCTCTTTTCAAAACGCCGTTTTGACCTATGGGTGGGGTACTAAACCACGCACCATGTACTACGATACGTACGCGTGCTTTATTTCGGTACTGATGGTTCTTGGATATTGATATTCTTTGGCCCTACACCAGACATGAGACTCCCGCATTGGGGGCTGTTGGTCATCCCCAAAAATCTCTTTCTCATGCCTACATCACAGCCTTTCCCCATATATATTATACACAATGCCTGGCGATCTCACCGTTCCCTGCCTAAAATCTCATGCATTGCTGATCTTCCACCTTGGTGTCTCTGCTACACACTCACACTAGTGCTCGGTTATAATAACCTTGCACAACAGACGTGTTGAAACCTGCAAATTACAGGCAATAAGAAAGTAATGTTCTCTGTCCAAATATTGGAAGGAAGAAGAAAGAAGAAGAAGAAAAAGAAAAGGAAGAGGAAGAGGAAGAAGGAGGAGAAGAAGAAAAGAAAAGGCTTTCTTTTTCTTATATACTGTCATTTACATTTTTTTTTTAAATAAATAGAAGCAGACTAGATCTTATCTAGACTGAATATCTAATTTGGACTGGATAAAAGAAAAACAAATGATGGAATATGGGTAAAAAATGAAGTCATACCTATATATCAACCAGTGAATGAACAATAATTTCTTTTCTTTTACATGATATCGATAGAACCACCCGTAGGTCAAAATGGCGTTTTGAATAGCGAAAACTAATTGCCAACGCAAACTCGAAATATACTGACTTAGATCTTCTATAATAGAGAAGAAAAGTTTTGATTTTACTTATCAGCAATTTTCCTTAGGCTCTCAATTTTCCCCTTTCTGCTTCATATCTGATAAATGAACTGAAAATGGTGAATTTTAAGAAGAAAACCAACGCATATCAGACTCGTATGTCGACAGCATTCCGTCAAGTAACCGACAGAAAAGCATGCTATGTAGATTCAGTACAGAATTGTCACTTTTGTGGGACGAGGTCAATTCATTGACCGCGTACACAGGATGAGTGGATAGAACCATTAATCAGTTTCTGATGTATCACTTGACAGTTATGTGTTTTCTTTCCTATGTCCTGCTAATGGAGATTTTTTTATAGTCCATGAACAAATTATCTATTGCCAATCACAGGAGACCCTATACCACCACTCAAGAAGGGAGTTCCTCGTCTTTACAGTTTCCGATTCTGCCCCTTCGCTCATAGATCCCGACTTGTGCTTGCAGCAAAGAACATAGAGTGAGTCCAGTTCCTATCTGTGAAAGAAGCGAGGGCTTGAAATTTACCAGAATTACATTAGGCCATAGAAAAATTAAATCCTAGTTTCTCATCACCTTCTCTTTCCCCACTTTCAGCTCAACTCAATTTTTTTTTTAAATTAATTTTTGTTAATCTGGGTACATCTGGACAATGAGGTGGGGGGGGGGGGGGAATCAGTAATACCATGCATTTTACATTGTTTTGAGCCTCTTAAGTACTTAAAAATGATATATGAAACATTGAGATTTATGTTTAAATTCATTGAATAGCATTTTTACACTGTATGTACAAGAAAAATATCCAACATCAAATAACATGGACCTCCTCAATTGGAAATTATGGGACAAGAAACTAAGAATCAAATATTTAGCCTTAATGTTGAAGCCTTTTTTTTTTAATTGGAAGTTTATCCAAAGTAAAATCAAGTCACTGATTGAGCATGAAATAGAAAGAGTTACAGGTCAGTAAGATCTTGAGAAGCTTATGTTTGATCAATAATTATATCCATCAGACATTTTCAAAGTGTGTTTTTTCCTGTTATTTCATTTCAGCTATGAACTGGTCAACATCAGTCTGTCTAAGAAGCCTGAATGGTACAAGACTAAGAATCCTATGGGGACAACACCATGCTATGAACATGATGATAAGCTTGTGAGAGATTCTTCCATTGTTTGTGACTACTTGAATGATGCATTCCCTGGTGTCAACCTGTGGCCAGATGATCCATACAAGAAGGCTCAGGATAAGATGCTTCTGGATTACTTTGGAAGCAAGGTACGATTATGTAGAGGACTGTCTTCCATTTTTCAATACTTTCATTATGTGTGTCATCTGTGTTTTCCTATTTATACAGTGAAAGGGCAGTGAAAGGGAGGTAGAGAATACAAGGGAGGATCTGAAAAAAATCCAGGGGAGCGTTTCATCAACATTTGTTGTCTGACAAGTTGTCAGATCTGACATCTTTCCTTGATTTTGATTGGCTGAGAAGCATCGTTACTATGGCAACTGTCGGAAGTCCTTTCATGAAACGCCCCCCAGATGAACCATTTTGTAAAATAAATTGTTAAATTAGTGTTACTGAAAGAGGATGGATTACAGTTGCTATGTGTGAGTTTATTTTCGAGAAGTGGTTCAGCAATTGATTACATCAAAAATTTCTGTTGTACAAACCATGTTGATTAGTAACAAATGTATTTTTTCAAAATGAAAAGTTTACATTTACTTGAGTTTGTCATGATATGATTATAACTCGCCTCATGTATCCCTATACACACAGATTAGTCCACCATTCTTCAAGGCTACATATCATCCTCCTCCATCTTCTACAGAGAACTTTCTAGCCATCTATCAGAAAGAACTCTACATCCTGGAGGAAGAACTTCAAAAGAGAGGCACTCCTTTCTTTTTTGGTAAGTTTGCATGCAAGTTCTAAATGACTTTCCATTGTGTTAGTAAAGTTCAAGTCTCAGATATACTTTCATTTGTTTCCATATTTATATAAACAACTTTGTTTGCCACCCAAATAAAAAAAAAAATCATGTCTCATGGAGACAAAGTGACATTATGAACATAATCTGTAATTTCTTTGGGTCAGAGTCAGGTTTGAAGTAGATATTCATTGATTATGAAAAATGACTTTTCATTACTCCATAGGTGAAGCTTTATTAGACAAGGTTATCAAAATTCAGTCCTTGGAAACATTCAAAGTAGTGATTGTTATCAATTACAAACACTAAAATACAGCCCCGACATAGCACCTGAAGAGTTCTCTGAATGCTACCGAGATGCATGACATCACAGGTTCATTAATTCATATCCTGTATATTTACAAATAAAAGATTTTAGTTATAAGAATCTGTTTCATTTCCCTTTTAAAATGGTGTGAAATGCAGTCACATTTATATCCACTAAAATCGTTATGATGTGAGAAATAATTGCATTGCAATTATGTTCATTCATTATGGGACGTCGTCTGCTTGGGCAGGATTGGTGCCTGCTATGACATCATTAAAGCGTTGTTATTTTTCTGGCGAATCAGTAGTGTATACCAGATTCTGGTAGGTGGTTAATTAGTATTTTATTTTTAATTAACGGTACCAGATAAGTAGTTGACATAAAACTTGTACGATCGTCATCTGTCAGCTTACCAGTTTCTAAGGATACATTATTTGGCAAAGTTGTGATTTTCTTTGAATGGGCACTTTATAAGATGAAGATATTATTATTATGTTTTTTGTGCAGAAACTTTAACTTCCGAGCTGGACATAGTTTTACATTTTTAACATGTAATTTGTTTATATATGTAGGAGAGAGACCTGGAATGGTTGATTTCATAATGTGGCCCTGGTTTGAAAGATGGGCCATCTTTGGAGAAGAGTTTCACAAAGAGAACTATCCTATGGTATGTGTACAGTATTCATATATCCATGTTTCCCAATGCTGTATATCTGAATCTATCTTTTTAAACCATTTCTCAATATTTCAAGGGTTTCTGATCTTAAAATAAAAGGAG
Source organism: Echinometra lucunter (assembly GCA_029962745.1). NCBI lineage: Eukaryota > Metazoa > Echinodermata > Echinoidea > Camarodonta > Echinometridae > Echinometra > Echinometra lucunter. The sequence goes on from CM057158.1 coordinate 206,695, forward strand.
GTATTTATGTTTGAATCTTGAGTAGACAAAGGTTTAACCCATTGGCTACTGGAACCGGTTGACCCCTGTATTAAGTCTGTGGGATGTAAGAATTCAGTAGTCAATAGGTTAGAAAAAATTGTAATAGAGATGTCAGATCCGATTTTTTTTTTTTTTTTAATTATTCAGTAAGATTTTCTTGCTTGTTTTGAAATGCTTCATATCCCAAGTAACCCATAAAGTATTTTTCAATCTGCTTGAGTTAAAGATACCTATTGTAAATGGTTAAGGCACTTTGACATAGATGATACCAATCTAGTGTGAGCAATATGGCATCCACATGGCTAGTCAGTATCAAATATGATTATTTCTTTCTTGTTCTGAATTGTAGCTGATGGCATACTGTAGTCGTATGAAAGAAGACCCAGCAGTGATAGAAGCAGCTACTCCTGATGAGATCTATCAAGATAACTTCAAGAAACAGATGGAGGGAAACCCTCAGGATGACTATTAAACCACTCACATCTCAGGATGCATTCTCAGGATAGTATAGACCATAATATCAAAACAGAAATAATATGTCCTTTCTCATGTATCAGTTTGACCATCATAAGCAATGTAGGGTTCATGCAGAAGGACTGTGATGTCTGGTAGAAATGTTTATCTCAAACATACATGTATTTGGCCACTAATCGACTGTCTTGATACATCACAAGCGTTTAAGCTACCTCTAGTCACAGACCATTTCATTTCACCAGAATTTAGTAGGTAATCTAGAAAGACAAGAAGTGTGGGTATTTCATTCAGTACTCCTCACTTGATACATGCACAGTAGTTATTATTATTATTATTATCATTATTATTATTATTATTATTATTATTATCATTATTATTTTATTTGGCATTTTGTACATTGTATAAAACAAACAAACATGGTATAAAAACAAAATTACATATTGGGGTATTTCAGTTATGGGTGCACCAAACTGGGCAGTCTGGGTATGGAAAGAGCCAACCAAATGACTAAGGCCTACAGGCCATCCTCCCCAAACCCATTCTGGTGCAATCATGAAAATCCTTGAACTCCAGTCATTCTGGAATCTGCTTACAGCTTTGAGTCCTGTTTTAGATCATGTCAAGGGCACCGTAGTGCAGGTGAGAAATCTAATAAGCACTGCAGAGCTTTATACATCAGGCCCTATTTCATAAAACTTGTTATTAATAACAAGTTGCAGAAACTGTTATAAGCAACTGAAATCCTTGCATCTGATTGGCTTAGAGCAAATTTGTCATAGAAATGTGGCATTTGTTACTGATAAGAAGTTTTATGAAATGGGGCCCAGATATGAGGAAGATTGCTCTGTAATCGGTACAGTGCTAGTTACCTTGAAAGCCTGAAATATTTTCCACTATGACAATCCATATCAAGGGACCCTAACATGCTCATGCTCATGTGATTACATTTTCTACAACTGTTTGCCGCCTCTGTTTTAACATCAGAGATATAAGCGGATATTTGTAATTGCCTACTGTCCATAAAATAATGGAGAAGAAGTTAGAATCAGTTTATCGGAATATCATAGCAGTTAATAGCAAAAGAAGAAAAAACGTGCAAAAGCTTTGGTTATATGAACAATGGCTGGAATGAACTTTTTAGTCTGTAAAGATATCCAAAAGAATATTTTTATAAGTTTGTATGCATATATTATTAGTTTAGAGTAAGACATTCCTAATGTAGCGGATGTAGTGTAGTAAAACAAAATTTTTGTGTAGACCCTTTGTAATTTGTTGGTTTAATTCACATCCATGTTGTTTCATCAAGTTTAATGATCCAAGAGACAGAAATATATGTACATGTATGTGTCTTAGACACCAGAATTAGCACTATGAAAGAATAATGTGATATTTGCATTGCAGAAGGTATAAAATCGGGAAGTTCAGTTGTATGTAAAAAGCACGATTGTATTCATTTATGGTGGCCCATAGGCATAGGATTCTTGTGCTCAGGTTAGATTTGTATTCATGTAGATATTCTTGGTGTTTGATTTTTTTTTCTTCAATGAAAGGTTATTTAATGTTTATAATTTTGAAATAAGTTGGATTGTAATTAAGATTGACAATTTCTGAATAACCAGACAATCAAATAAGATTCAAAACCTTATGAAACAAATGAATATATATATGTCAGGGAAAAAATTAATTATTTTTTTTCCAGGGCTACTCTTTGAGCCCACCCACCCAAATTTTCTACATTGTATTACAGTTTATATTGGACCCTATGAGAATTTCAGGGGCTCTTTGTGGTGTTTCGGGGGCGAATTTGCCCCGAGCCTGATTTTTTTTTCCCTGATATATGTACAAGGAAGAGCGTTTGTAACAGAAATATTCTTCTGGAAAAAAAAAAGTTGAAAGACGTATTTCAGTCTTATGTAGGTTGTGTAGTTTACTTGTTCATGTTGTCTTTCACTTTTTTGAGATTTTGTGTGGCTTGGAGTAGATTTATGGAAATGGGTTCAAGCTAATCATTTCAGTTTGGTATACAGGTATGTTGTGGTACTGTATATGTTTTAATGTTGTTATGAAATCAGTTTTCTCAGAAAATGGTGATTAAAAGTTTTGGCTAACATTTGATTCAATGCCTGTAAATAACCTTGTTAACTATGCAACAATGACATATTTTTCAGATTGCTTGTATTGAATAAATTAGTAGTTAAATCATACTCTTATGTTCAGTTTTTGTTTCTTTAAATTCATTCTTTTATGAATACTGCATATAGAAGCAGAGTTGATGATTGGTCACATATCATCTGTTTGGAGCCAGGAGGGCATTAACTCATATGCTTTAACACAAAGTTAATGCCTTTCTGGTTCTCAACGGATGATATGTTCTCGTTTTCATCTCATTTGGATCACGTACCTACTAAAAAGCCTGCAAGAATCTGTCATTTGTAGCAATCTAACATGGCACTTGCCTTTTGATTAGAATGTTTCTTCTCCCTAACAAAGTAAAGCACCATGGGGGGGGGGGGTATAATATGTAATGTATCTCATACACATAAATTTACTGTTGCATCAAACTCTGAAAATTCTCTTTGGAGGGAGAAAATCTGTTCAGTGTAGAGGTCTTTGAGTTTTGGTACTGACGACTGATCCTTACAATCTGAACTCACTAAAGCCAGCTATTTTTCAAATAAAGAATAGCTTTGAAAAAGACAATATTTCATGTCGCGCAAATTATCAGGGCAAAGAGCAAAAGTGAATAGGAAGCTTCATTATATCTTTTTTTTTTTTTTTTTTAATTATATGTTCATTATATCTTTGTTCAAAGCTATTCTTCAATTTTGTAGTACCTCTCTTTTTGAAGCATATGATGCATGAGCTACAATAAGTCTGCCGTAAATACATAATACCAAACGTGAAATGAATATTATAAAATCTCTGATACAAGCAGCTTGCACTGACATGAATCAATACAGATGGCATACAATGAACTAATTCATGATTTTTTATTACATTTGTAATTGCACAAATTGAAAAAATAATTGTACATCCAAGAAGAGTTGCCCCTACTTGTATATAATATACCAGTGATTAGAAGTTTAGAACTCTAAATCTTTCACTCACATCTTTTAACAACGTGTTTACTTACAGGTATTCAAAGTTCTGGCAGTAACTACATGTACCTCCATTCACATAAGAAATCAGTCTCAATGGTCATTTTTTAGATTTCATCATGTTGCATTATTTTGCATAAAAGCTGTTGAATCAAGAGAACAATAACTTGCTGAAAGTCACACACACTGGAAAGCACCAACATATACATGTATGTGTATATATCCCACTGAAGTCAGCCTAGTCAGCTTGATGTCAATTTGTATTTTGTAATTTTTTATTTTTATAATTTTTTATTTTTTTTGCTTACTAATGAGCCATCCCATCATAGAATACATAAATCTACATTTACAATTCTTGACCAGATGAAGTAAATGAGTATCTGGTTGGAAGACATTCTCTGTATACTGAAGAGTCATCGCAGGTTGACTCAAACTGGTGTATTAACTTTATAATGCAATTAATAACCTCAGTATTAATTGCTCTATAAGTATAAATGCAATAATCATCATAATCTGATGATAATATATCTGTAAAGCATTTAGAGAATCGGAGATGTATTGCATGCTATAAAAATCCAGAATATTACTATCAATTTTTTGAATTCTTGACAAATTCTTTTGGGGGAATATATTATAAGTATTTCTTAAGTTACTGATAAAAGTACTCATGATTGCCTCACAGATACTGAATAGACATGATCATTTTTTTTTTTTATTCTAAACATTAACAAAATTAATTTCTCAAATATTGTACACAATACACAGCATACCAATTATACAAAAGCATAAGCACACATCTTTTAGAGATCTTAACATAAAAATGCAGCTGCAAATGGTAGAATATAAAGAGGACAGAATGAAACAATTATGAGGCTCATATCTACATCTACAGCACATGAGATAACCTTCATCAAAATGGAAATCACTATGCTGTAATCGATGGCTCCGTAGTGAAGAAGGCACAGGACAAATGCAAAAAATCACAATGTCAAATACTCTTGCTTTTCCTTTGAAAGATAGAGCTCTTACTGACTGTAAAGGTAAATGATTCTGCCGATGTTCTTAAATTAAAAAATACACCAAATACCCAATACCTCATACAGTACTCACTACACAAGACATAACATGTTTAACCCAACACTTTTCTTGTGTGGGAATGCATAATGGCTTTTTTAGATACATGTAATAAACTTATCCGACAAGTGTAAGCTCAGACAAAATCTCATTTCTGAGTAATTTTTTTCTCAAATAAATATACTTTTACAAAAAGGTAATCCCAGAGAATATAATTCTAATTGACGTCACAACCCATGTGGCATTTGCCTTTCACAATGTGTGGACATCATACTGATGTATGCCAAACATTCCCTGATGTCATCATCTATTATACTGCATCCATCTTACAGGATAATCATCATGAAGAACTCATTATATGACAACTACTATACATACCAAGTTAACCATTCTAAACAAACTATTATTTAAATGCCACGTGTCTCTCGTCTTGAACATGACAATATAAAGAGCGTGGAATGAACAAGAACTTCCCAGTTGAGACCCATCGATGGTTCCACAAGACCAATTTTTTTGACCTAGTGGATTTGTCTAATGGGTCCTTGGTCTAACGAACTGTGCCTAGGCCCTAGTGTAATTTATCACACTAAGATTGCCTAAGATAATAAGAAACTTGTATGTTTGGACTGGATTGGATTGGATTGGATGTTTCATCACATTTCATCCATATCATTAGTGGGTATGAAAGCAATGACATGATGCCTTGCGAACAAAAGACAACAACCCTAACCTCAACTCGCATGTGAAAAGCGAAATGATATAAAAATCTGTAGAACAGAAAAAAATTACAGACAACTAATTTTATACTGTTAATACCAATATGAAATTTCCATGTTTCTGTTTTATTCAATGCCAAAGAGCTGAGAGACAAGTTGCTTCTTATTAACCTTACCCATGGCATTCCTAGGTATTTCCTCTACAACCTTCAGCTCTGTAGGAATCTGATATGGTGGTATCTTATTCCTCCCCCAATCTCTAAGCTCTCCTAGAGTTAACCTTTGACCTGGCTTTAATGTTACTATGGCAGTGACCCTCTGACCCCATGTGATGTCTGGAATACCAACGACAGCTACCTCAGCAATCATAGGATGTGAAAGAAGATGTCTTTCTACATCTAGAGCACTGATCTTGTAGCCTCCACTCTTGATGATGTCTACTGATGACCTGCCTAAGATCCTAAACACACCTCCATCCAAACATGCTGTGTCTCCTAATCAAATAAACAATATCAAGCAGCATTGAGTACTATAATTATCAATATAAAATATGTACTTTTATGTTTTTTTCTGTTCCATGAAAGGATAGGTTTTCATTTCATTTACATACAGCATGACAGTCTATCTTTACATTAATGACATTGTCAAACTTATTCACACAATCAAACAGCTGATAAACAACTATGGTAATGGAAAAACACAACTATTTTTTCTTTCTTCCCTAGCTCATACTAACTTACAAGATAAGGCAACATTGATAATGACCAAAAAGAAACACAGAAGGGGAAAAATTATAGGAATTTGGGAGGACAGTTACAAAGAGCTACATACCAGTCTTGAACCATCCATCCTCAGTGAATGACTCCTTGGTCTCTTGAGGTTTTCTCCAATATTCTTTAAAGACAGCAGGACCTTTGACCTGCAGGTCACCAGGATGACCTTCAAACCCTGGTACTACCTCACTGTGAAAAGAGTTTCCTCTAGCAATGACTTGGTTGGTAGGAGAAACAATGCGCACTTCAACAGTAGGAAAAGGATTCCCTACTGCACCTGTTAACAATCATAAAATATGATTTTTATATCAAAAAATTCTCAGAAATATGAAACTGATATTCAAAAAGTAAATCACCATACGATCTCGAGACAAAAGAACATATCAATCATGTTAGCCAACAAAATACTAGTACATGGCTGAGTATGATTTATTTTGTCAACTATGATATACTGAAGAAAGAGGAAACCCCTTGATCCAGACAATTCTATATTGTTCTGTCAATAGATTATATTTCATGATATTTAAATGTGTTGTATTCTTTTCAGAGCATCAGTCTTGCAAACTGATTTCAATCATTTAACCCATTTATGACAGAGGTCCACAGTTTGTGGTTTGGCCTAATATCTTTTGATGCAAAGCCCTAAAAATCATACCAAATACATGAGCAGAGAGAGCAAAAAATTCTACACAAACTGTACCCATTTTGGTTGCGTTAATATTCGTTGTTTGATGCTGAAAATTTTTTAAAGGAGAATAAGCATTAAAATCCTTAAATTGGCAATGTGATAGAAAGTTTAAAATCACTGTTTGCCTCTGCAAATTGGCAACTTTCTGACTTATCACCATAGTTTCTGTCAATTTATATTCATTTCTGATACATGACATTTTATAAATAGAATGTAGCAATAAAATAAAAGTGTTGGTGTTGCCAATTTGAAGAATAAAAGGTGATCAAATTAGGCTTTAAACAATTCCTGTCACGAATGGGTTAACAACAGCCTACGCAACAAATATGAAATTCAATTTCTTTCTTGCTTATCCTGAAGGGTGATTTTATTTACCTGGTATTCTTTCTCCATTAAGAGGATTAGTCAAAGCCATACCAAGTTCAGTCATTCCATATCTCTCTAATAATCTATGACCAGATACTTGCTCCCATTCATCCATTATAGGCTGAGGCAAAGCAGCTGAACCAGACACCATCAATCTAAAATTTAAAGAAAATATACATATAGTCCTTTATTTTTAGCACATGTACTCTGCAGAGACATTTGCTTACTGTTGCTCATAAAGTACAATGTTATGAAAATGCAATAATCAAACATTCTCTTCTTCTATTTGCATTTTTTATTCCTGTACTTGTGATTTCATTACAACAACGCAAGAATTATTGTGAAAATTTGAAATACAGATTAAACCAAATAATCTTTTTCTAGCATTTTACAATGTAAACTTTGAGTTGCTCATTATTGTTCCTTTGTATGGATATAGAAATTAAAAATGCGAAGAATGAATCAGATGCTACTCATCAATCAATGTAGAGTAAGATACCTTATTTTCTCTCTAAGTGTTGCTTTAATGAAAGCCTGCACCTTTGGGGTAGTGTACTTCTGGTGGTAGAATTCCAGGAGCTTTGCATAGACAGTTGGTACAGCCATGAAGAGGTTCACCCTTGGTATATGATCTTCTAGAAGCATGTGCCAAACCTGCACAAACCAAAAAACCAAGAACCACATTACCTTCAAGTCTATGAAGGAACTATAAGTACAATTGATAATGAAAATGATATACTGAAGGGGAAAAAATGTATAGAGCAACAAGATTTTTTTTTTTGTTTTTTTTTTGAAGTATGACACAGTTTTAAACATAATAAATGTTTACAAAATTACAATTTTTGTGAATTATTAAAAAAAACATTTACTAGATCCTCAGGAGAAGAGAAATGATGAAGATTCAACTAAAGGAAAAAAACTCAAAGTAACGAGTATACTTGAACCAGTATACATCTATTCTCTCCACAATCTAACAGAATCTACATACAAATCAAAAATGGAAGACTTCTACAGATGTTGCATAGTTAGATTCCTGCGTCACTTCCGGAACTTCATGTGAACTAATCAGAATTTGGCTATTGATTAGGTCCCCACCCCAATCCCCTGCTGTAATTACCTTCTCTGCATCAAACCCAGGCAGCATGACACAAGTAGCTCCACACCAAAGTGGACAAGCTAATACATTGACCACACCATGTACATGATGAAGAGGCAAGACATGAAGAATAACATCACTAGATGTCCAATTCCATGCTGATACCATCATCTGAATCTGAGCTTGAAGAGCACCGAAAGTCACCAGAACTCCCTTAGGTCTACCTGTTGTACCACTTGTATAGATTAACATAGCACCACGATTCTTCCAACGAATCTGCTTCCATTTCTCAGTTAGGATATTCATGCCAATTAGTTCACTACCCTGATGATTAAAACTCATGATTGAAAGACTCTCCTCTACAGCATCTGCTTTTGGTTGTAACGGATCTTCCTGCAACTCATCTCTGTTTTCAACTTCAGCAGGACAGAAAGCTTGATCGTCAAGAATCATATAGTTGATCATGTGTCTTTCAACAATAGGTATGATCTTCCTTGAGAATTCTTTGGTAGTTATCACTAAGGAGCTTTGAGAATCCTGGATGATGTATTCTAATTCTGACTCTGGATGTGATTTGCATAGAGGAACAGCCATTCCACCACTCATCCATACTCCCCACTGGGTAATAGTATATGATGCATCATTGGGACACAGGAATGCTATTCTCTCACCATTTAGAATGACCTTTGACCCTCTCCTTGTGAGGACTGCATCTCTAGTTGTGTTAGATAGGATGTGTCGTGATAGAACCATGCTCCAGCTTATGATATCTGAGTAAGTGTGTGTCCTGTAAGAATCCACAATGGCTGTTCGTTCTCCATAAGCTTCCTTGATAGCTTGTATGAATGGAGTCCTTACTACTCTTCCTCCTGATGAACATCTCTTAGGAAGCGATGACATACCAATCAAGGATCTTCCATGTGATGCGATGTATCTCCATGGTAACAGGATGGCTGAATACAACCTCATCATGCAGAAATTGGATGATACTGTAAACAACAACATATTGAAATGTTATCTGTTATCGTCACTTGAAAATATCATCACTATCATTATAATCATAACCATCATCATTACTTTTCATAATAGTAATTATAATCATAACCATCATCATTATCAGTGCATTATGAACAGTATTAACACAAATATTATTAAGTCTTCACATGATCAAGATCATTCAGTGAAAATAGAAAACAGTACTAAAACATGATTTTGCCTATTTTTGCTGCAGAAACCATCTCATAAATTCAATATCATGATGATGATGATGGTGACCTGTGAGCTGGGCCATTAACTGTATAGTGTTCATTCATATGCCAAGTCAAGGCACTTGATTACAAAGGCAGATCTTTATTCTAATTTGTTTCGTAGATAATATTCCATATGATATACATACATACAGATAAATTGTCCAGAAGCAAGATTGTTAATGTAAATATAAACAATTATCCTCCACGGACATAATAAATGAAATGAAATGAAAATATTCTGTCATCATGGATGGGTCATGCCTTCAACCTCCCATTCATCATGCCCTTCAACTACATTCTGCAGAGACACCAAGGTCAAAAACCAGCAATTCATGATTTTAGGCAGGGAACCATGAGATCGCCAGGCATTGTGTATAATATATATGGGGATAGGCTGTGATATAGGCGTGGAAAAGAGATTTTGGAGGATGATAGCAAGAGCCCCCAATGCAGGAGTCTCACGCCTAATGCGTGAGTCTTGACATGTCTGATTCTGTCCTGCCCTGACATCTCTGGTATATAATCTAGTATTGGACCGAAGTGTTCTGTCTCTAACAGTCGTCGTTAGCCTCTTATAATGGTAGGATTGGCAAGAGTGCCGACCCTTCCATTATAAGAGGCTAACGACTGTGTATACCGGTATGTAGTAGACTCACAACCCCATCCATCATGTCCATAATCTCATTTTCATGTCTATTCAAATACTATGCAAATACGGTATCAACCTACATATCCACATAACATGCACCAACATTCATTGACATTCACAAGCACAAACAATGTGAATGGCCCACTGCTGGTAACTTTTACTACTACTACTAAGTTAGTTCCCACGTACATTCCTGAATCCTGACACTAACAGTGGCAGTGACATGCCTGATCCCGGTGCCTGATGTATTCTAAAGTAAAATATAATAAATACATTTAAATTTGGTCTACCGTACGTTAGTAAAAGAAAAGAAAACGCTAGCACTGTACCTATCAACGTAAGATGATATGGCTGTCAGTAGACAAGTTGCTGAAGTTCTCCAGCAATTTTATGAGATGACATCCGGATCGAGCCTCAGACGCGTCAGTATGGAATTAACACAGTGTGCACGTAACATACATACGAGCTCCGGCGGCCTGGCCCCGCCCGGCCCGCGCCCAGCCGCAGCCGCCTGCATGCTGTGTATTCAGCCTTCATACTCCACGGCCACCTGCACTACCGTTCGAAAAAATTTTCACGAAAGTTTTTATCTGCATTTCAGGTTTTGCTGTCAATAAGGTAGTATTTCATATGTCAAAATATTTTGTATGTCGGTGTCTCCATTATGAATGAGGTGTAAAAATATGAAATTAACAGTGAATGTTGAAAATTATCGCTCTGCAGCAGACGACAATCTCATGTGGAGGTGGTATAATGGTGTCCCAGATATTTATTTTGATGTACCGTACAACATATCCTTGCCACGTATACAGTCAAGGCGGGCAAGAAAATCTACTACTAGCAAGGAGTTCCTAGTTTCTTCATTTCTGATGAATCCAGATCCTTGGAAACATTCAAGTCTAACTGTTAAACTTAAGCAATTGCAATAAGTCATTCCACACGCAGTGCGCTTCTCACATCAATAGCGTGGATGTGTCTGGAAGAAACATTTTGCTGACCAAACCATTCAGATTCAGATTCAGATTCAGGAAAAAGAAAAAATTAAATAGATCACACTCCATTTGATTTATGAGCCACTTTTTTTTATTTCCTTTTGTACAGCTGGCCTGTAAGATTAATTACTGTTTTGAACTTATTTATCATTAATTGTTTGAGTCTAACACTATAGAATTTTGATTTAATAATAAAAGCAAAAGTTAAACTTGGGGGTACACAATGCTGAAACAATGTTAGTTCATTTACAAGAGCATGATTTCATTAGCAGAAAATCATCTGCCTAAAGTTTTTTTTTAAATCGTGTTGCCAAGGAAACCCCCAAATGTGATAAGATTTCAGGATATTTTTGACCCCTCAGGCTGTGACTCAGTTTTAACTGGGTATCCACTTTGACGTCAAAATGACATCAAAGTGGGTTCCATGTCGCGCAATTCTAGCAAAATGCGCGCAAGGTATAATACATATTGTACAGTCTAGCGCACAGCACAACTGCAATGCGCGAAGCTGGGTACCCACTTTGACGTCATACCTCATACTCAAATTTTTTGGTCAACTCTTGACTTTTTATGACAAAATAAGCCAAAATGCACTGATTTCGATTGAAAATCATCAACTTTTTAATGTTATTCTTCTTAGAATTCTATTCTTGATCATATATCAACATTTTTTTTACCATTGTGTAATCACTTTAAGTTTTATTCTGTGGCTTAACCTTAACTGCCCTTTTAGAACTGCTTTCCCAAGTCCATGATGATCACTTACTCTTGTTTGTATAATTAAATATGATTGGTTCGACTTTTTTCTCATATGTCATACAGCATAAATGGGAAAGAAAGATGCAGCTCAAAGAGCTCACCTGTCTGTGGATCAGTATAGGAAGAGTATTGGAAAACAAGAGCAGAAGAGAACAAAGAAAGATGTCAAAAGAATGAAGCATGAGGCTCAAATAAGAAAAGGAGGTTTTGGATTTCAGGTAGGAATTCATAAAGAAATTTATGCATGGTCAGGAGATGTAGATAATTTTTGCAATATATTAGTTGATGACTGACGTCATCTTGCAACCTGGTATCGTGTCCCGGCCACCACATACCAAACTCCCACTCTCTTATTTTTTGGTCTGCTAATTGCTTGCTTTTGGGAGGAATCATGAAAAGGTTATCATCATGATGTGCATTCTGAAGACAAAAATTGTGTATTTAATGAACATTGATTATTAAATTATTACAGCATTTATAGCATAATAGTATTAATAATGTCTCTCAGTTTATTGTCTCTTTGAAAAAAAGATCTCTTCATTCTGAAGTTTATCCGCACCTCGGGATCCACACACACTGCATACATTGTTTGCCTTGGTTTCCATATATGATTTATTTTTGGCTTCCTATTCATTCATGCATTATACTCTGATGAGTGCATGTAAAAAAAGAATAGTACATGTGTGTTTTCAACACTATACATGAAATAACATTAGCTCTTAGACCTGTTCATTCTTTTGTGATTTATTGTAGAATTACTTTGTGAAGCTCTGGAATAATGGTCTGTTTTGGTCCATTATTGTATAGATGCCTTTGATTGTCTTCTTGAATAGAAGAGGGGGTTAATTGTAAACAGAGTTTAGGATGACTCCACTCTAAAGAAAATTGATCGTAGTATTAAATGCCCATTCCCCCAATCTAGTCAGAATTATGATACTACAATTTATTTATCTTCCTAATCTTTCTTTTGATATTTTATACAGGAGTCCATTCTAGTGGTGTTATCATTACTAGCAGCTGTGATGTTGATATATGCCCTTTTCTACTTCCAAATAACACCCAAGAATTGATGAAGACCACCAATTTTTATCTGATGTTCCTGAGACTAGATACTACATGTACTGACCATGCACTCTTGCTCTCGGATGAGGTGAGAGTTGTTAGGTAGTGGCACATTCCAGACATGATGGATGCTTAGATCACATGATGGATGCTTAGATCACATGATGGATGCATAGATCACATGATAGATGGTGCAAAGAAGTGATCAGCATGCAATCAATACTATAACTGAGTTTTCTTCTTCAAATTATCAGAGCATGCATAGTAATTTCCACTGCTACACTATTCCAGGGAGGAGTCAGACGATAAGACAGACATTTTAAATGAGATTACGCATGCAGGAAAATTAGATGGAGGAAGTGGAAATTTTGAAAATCAATTTGATTATTGTCTCCATGTTTTCATTTGTTTTTTTTATTATGTCATATGGTACTTGGTTATAAAGGGATGGTCATAGGTTTTGTAATTAAAGCTTTAAATTCTCACGGTAGCTTACAGACTCACATGCCCTCACTCATTCATTCTTGATCAAAAGTTGATTGTGAGTAGATCAATGAATACTGTAATAATACTTATTTGGCCTGTACATTATTCCACCGAGGGAGATGTATACATAGACAGCATCCTAGAGATATCTTCTTCATTATTTTGAAATATAATAGGAACATTAGTGTTGAGTTCCTCATGCACAAACAATTCACAATGCAGTACAGTATCTTTGATATTCTGAAGCAGCACTTTTGAAGAAGAAGAAGAAGAAGAAGAGGAGGAGAAAGACTTTGTTTCAGATCAGATAAATTCTTCACAAAATGTCATGTAATGTCTTATAATACCTTTTCTAATTTCTATACGATTTCTCGTACTGAATTTGGAAAAGTATCAAATGTAATGAATCAGTGTAAAATATCAAATTGATGCACTTGAATATATGTATGTTTGACAAAGATGATATAGAAAATAAATTATGAATCCTTAATTGAAACTGATCTTGAAGAAAGATTTTAAGAATATTGGTTGATTTAACAAAATTACATGTGGAAACTTACTTTATGACGATGTTTAGAGATAGTAATAGTCTGTTCTTGTATGTTACATTGTAACATGTTTGTTCCTTTGTATTGCAAGGTCTTTAAAGAGCTTAACGAGAGATATAGGAGTCATGATGTAGCTGATAGCCGAAAAAAATTCACTTTGAGCCAAAATATAGAAATTAAGTTGTTGATTGGTTGTGTCATTGAACATTGGATCACTATGGCAGGGATAGTAGCACTGAATTTCCACACTGAAGCAATAAAGAAAACTAGTACTAAATGAATATAAGGTATTTCCATTGTGTACTCTGGTAGGAATAAGTTTGAACAAGAAGACCAGATTTAACAATATCTGCAAGCATAAATACTGGTACTTGTACCACATTGATGGATTGATTCTTTTTAAAGAAAAAGTAGATATAAGTGTCTATATTGATAGTATGTTTTAGCCTTACAAGTATTCTGTGCCTTACACAACTTTCTACCTTGTACTTGCACATACATGTATCCACTTGTGTAACATGCACCTTTACTAAAGAGTTGTCTGTAGCTCATTTGGCAGTATTTTTCTTTCAATGAAAGTCTCCTATTTCTATGTAGCAGATGGTTGAGTTTCCTAGAAACATAGAAAATGTGTGTAAAAACACATTTTTCTATGTACATGTATATGTGTTTTAAAAAGCGATAATGCTCACATATATATGTATCAATAGTGTTATTGTATTTCAGGTTGAAGTTTATATCAGTGATATCTCTGTACAAAGCATATGGGCTGTCATAACATTGAGATTATGACTGGTAATTTGATTATTGGTCATCAGTTTCTTATAAGATAGAACCCATAATATAAATGATACGTGTACATTGAACACCATCCAAACTAATCCAGGTCACTGTGGTATAATTACAATACTCTTATTGGAATGAAGGAAAATCTTATAATTGATATAGTACCTGTAATACTAGTATTTAAAGCTCATTATAGATATTCATACTGTATTTTAGGAAGAAAAAGTGTATCTGAAATTGCTAGAATCTCTCCATAAATTCTGGATATGCAATTGCAGGCCTATGACCTTTGGGGGAGCTTACATGATGCACTGAAATTGGTCTAAATGGGTATATTGTCATATATATGTAGTGTATAGGCTAGCCTTTAATCACCGCAGCCTGCTAGCTATTTTCTCTGCTCTTTCCTTTGCTTTTTCTTGCTCTTTACCTCTGCTGCCCTCAAAACACACAAATTATGTCTGTGATCGCAAGACTAGTCATAGCGGGCACCTGCGTGCTGTGTGGACTAGTCTCGCAATCACAGACATTGAGGAGAGAGAGCTGGAGAGAGCAATGAAAAGAGCTAGCAGGCCGTCGTTTAAAGGCTATGTATAGGCCTGTATGTGAAAGTATTTCAGAGATGTAATACAAGTTTATTATCTCCCTTTTCAAACACTTTGAATAGATTGATATGGAGTTAAAATAATTTGCATGCTCTGTAGGTACAATGCATAGCTAGAATCTCAAATAGTGATGACAGATTTCATCTATCATGTGCTAAGTTCTTGGGCTTATTGCTTGAAGTTTACATGGTTGTAAATATCTAATAAATTTGGACTACCAAAAAATGATTACTTTTGTCAAAACATGAAGTATGTTGGTATACCTGTAAAGTCAAGGGTCTCTTCCAAATTTGTCTTTCTTCTCACTGGAATTGATGTCGAATATCAAAAGTTTAAGATGTATGTAAATACTTTCTCAATTTCTTTTGAGAAAAGATTAGATGATATTGCCATTTCGCCTGATATGACCAAAGTAATCCATATTCCATTGACTTCATCCATGCCATTTTCCACCTCTTTCCTATTGATGTACCACACTTTTGCACTCTTCATGTTAAAATATGTCAAGTTTATTTCATGATCAACATAACATCTTATATCATTCTAGATCTGTAACAAAGATGGTCTTTTTCATTTTGATATAACCTTTCTGTCCAGATCTATAGATCTCCAATGGGAGTGAAATGACTCATCTTGCATTCCTGGACTGAGGAAAGGATTGTCTTCCCCCCCCCCCCCCCCCCCCCATTCCAAACATCTTATGAAAACATTATTTCATCATTCTAACATATGTCAAACCTATTGTTTCTTTTCATGCTTTCATAGTGAATATCCCTTTTATCAGGGGTGGTGGAGCGGGGTGGAGGGGGTGGGGCAGAGGGACACAGTGTCCCCCCCCCCCCTACATACACACTTTTCCAAACAGCCCAAAAGTGCCCCTTTTTACTAATGAAAAATTCCCCTTTTCAAATCTGTTCAGTGCCCCCTTTTTTTCTTACAAGGGGGCATTTTCTTTTGTGATAAGTTCCCTATCACCTTCTAGTAAATGCCCCTCCTTTGCTTCACATAGTCGCCCCTCCTAAACTCTACAACTGCCCCCTTTTTACACCGGATTAACGACCCTTTCCCTTCTTTCATAGTACCCTTTTCCCTTCTACATTGTATAATGAATGTCTCTACTGAAATGTAATGATTGCCTCTTTTAACTGCCAATTTTCGGTTCTAATAGTGCAATTACCCTTCTGCTGAGTGCCCCCTTTCACATCTGATAAGTTTTCCTTTTCGTTGGGGAAGTGCCAATTTGAAATCTGATATATGCCCCAATTCACTTCTGATAAATGCCCCTTTTCTTTTCTAGTATGTCCCTGTTCTCCTGTTTAACGTGCTATAAGTACCACCATTGCCCCTTGTGTTTCCTGATGTGTCCCTTTTTCATTTGTTCCCCTTTTTATTAAATTTGATACAAACCCATTTGATTTCTGATAAGTGTTCTTTTTCACTTCTAATGATAAGTGCCCCTTTATAATGCCCCTTTTTGTTTTTGTATTGCAAGTCTCCTTCCGATAAGTGCCCCCTTCAAATCTGATACATGTCGTGTTTTACGTCGGATTAGCGCCCTTTTTCTTTCTTGCGCCTCCCAGGCCTGGCGCTACCCCCTCCCCTTTCAATTATCCGTTTTCACATCTGGGCCCCGTAACACAAAGCTTAGCAATTGATCGTACGATTGATTTTTACGATTGATTGCACATAGTGATCAATGCAATCAATCGTAAAAATCAATCGTACGATCATTGTTAAGCTTTGTGTTACGGGACCCAGGTAAGTGACTTATTTAAAGTCTGCAAAATGGTCATATACCTTTAAAGCTCCAAAGAATCAGAGAAGCTCAATATAATAATAAAATAATAATATAGAGAGTCCATTGTTATTCTTTACAGTGTGAGGCGACCTTTTATAATTACGAACAATGGAGCAGGAAGCAAGAACTAGGGAGGGCCACAACGCCAAAAATCTTTTATATGAACGAACGGTGCCCCTAAATAGAAGCAATGAGGAAAAATTTTTCCCCAAAGTTCTAATCTCTCGACAATGCCACACTTCAATGCAACCAGCTGTGAACACTCCTGTTTCAGTACTAATGATGGGGGGGGGGGGGATATTAACTGATGATCAATGTACTAATAATACCCTATAGAGATAATCATATCCATTAAAAAGATTGAGAAATGTGCCTCTTCGGGGGAAGGGGGGGGGGGCTGCATGCCACATGGTACTAAGCGTTTCAGGTGTGGCGGCATATAGGTTCGGACGTGTGCCCCCAAGAGTATTCCCCCCCCCCCCAAAAAAAAAAAAAAGAAGAAAAAAAAAAAAAAGAATGGGAACCATTCCGACACGCCTGTAGGAAGGCACTAAGGAAAGTACCTGAATTTGGTGTAAGCTTATAATGGTGCACTTAAAAGACACTAATAATTATGATTACAGCATTAAATTAACTGATTACAAAAAGTGTTTGTTTAAAATAATCCCGGTCAAAGGTTTTCATTGCAGACTTCATTCCAGAATATTTTGGTTTTCGTCTGTTGCATCAAAGCAGATGAACTTTGACCCATTATCACACAATAATTCTTTCTATAACTTAAATAAATGAATATGGACTTATAATAATTGTTGACATTTAAAAACAGTGGCGGTTCAAATGAGTGGCACTTACACATTTTTTTTAAAGTGCCAACTATATCTATTATGATGTATTTGATAATTTCATACAACACTGGGTTAAATCAAATTCCAACATACATTTATTAATTAGCCTTTGCTTTGATATACCACGCTTATATACCGACATTTACTTCAAAAAAGTATTGTTCTCATAAACATTATATATCTACTATATATAATTATGATGGAAGACAAAGTGTATATTACTAGGAGACCACAAAACTGAAAGAAATAACGATAAAATGGAATGTATATCTTCGTACACTACCGACCATGATGGATACGGTTTACATTAAAGAAAATGCAGAGGTAGTTTATCTTCAGTATACAGACGGGTTTACGTGACATGCTATAGCACACTGATTAAATGGGGATAAATCAGACAAATTTAAACAATGCTTGTGGTTTTATCAGAAGAGTTAAGAGTCTACAATCTGACAGAAGATAGGTACGAGGGTCAATAGCTTTACATGTCACACTATCTAGGACAATGAACAAGAACGAGTAATGTAACTTCTGTATATAATGCATTTATGTTTTCTGGATTTTTAAAATCAAATCGTTGTGTCTTTGCTGAGTAGAATCATGTAAAGAAGAAAAGAACATTTTGCCATAAAACAATTCAATTCAATTTAATTCAGTCCAATTCAAAATGTATTGATTTAAATCCAAACAAGGGATTTGATTCAGGTAGGATGCATGGGGACAGGAGAAAAGCGTATCATAATAGCCCCCCCCCCCCCTTCCCTATCAGCAGAATGTGGATAAACCAAGAAATGATATAAATCTAGGCATAATGGGCTTTTTCACTTTCAAATAGAGACTCATAGTTGTTACTTTTTGCGGTTCCAATGGGAATATGCACTCTGCTCAGTGCTAAAAAGTTATTGTTTGATATAGCACACACGCATGAACATGAAATTAAAGTCGGACCACTGCATGCAAGTCAGCTATCTCATATAGGGCCTTAGAGCGCCAAAGAACATAAAGAAGACGAATTCCGAATTCGCTCATGACGAATATGCATCTTCGAAATACCATCATAATATCATTGCATGACATCGTCACCGCTATCGCCATCGCCGTCGTCACGAAGAAAAGACCGATCAAGTTCATGTATACTGTCATCAAAATCTGTGCAATCTTTTCGCACATTTGGGGTGAGACTTTTTATGAACGATGATGTCATTTCATATTTAGATTTATTGTTGCACATATTAGCACTCTGTCATTTTGATCGGTCATCTTAGCTTCCCCGTAGTAACGACCCTGTGAGAGAAAAAGGTCGGAGAGATATTGGTTAGAATATGTTTTCACTCTTTCATATTGGCAGTCAGTGCATTTTTAAAACTCCCATCTCAATGGTTACAGCGAATGGGGAAGATAAAAGAATTACTTGTAAATAATATTTGCTAACAGAACTTCGATGTGCGAGGACATTGCTTAAAATCAATTTTGGGGGGCAACTGCCCCCAGGATCTGGGATATAAATATGATGTGTAGTGCATGAGGAGTGTGTGGGTGGTCGTTTCGATTCCTGCGACCTGTCAAAGCATGCTCAGAATTTGCTAATTAATGTTAGTATATTCTGTTTTTATAGAATTTCTATACCTGTTCTTATCCAGTCACATGCTTACTATCACCGAGTATGTGATGGGAAATAAAGATTACAGGTTATCCGTTCTGGGCCCCGTAACACAAAACTTAGCGATTGATCGTACAATAAATTTTTGCGATTAATTGCATATAGTGGTCAATCGCAAAGATCAATCGTACGATCAGTTGCTAATTATAAGCTATGTGTTACGGGGCCCTGATGTGCATGAAATTAATTCACGTGGTACAGTTGCTGTTCGGGGGTATATTATTTTGTTGGGGAGTAGGCCCTATATCAGTCCAGGGTCAAATGCACACTGGAAACACATTTTCGTGTATCTTTATGGATTTGTCTTACATAATGAAGTTCATTTAAAGCAGTAAGAATAAATATTCATATAGAATGGGAATAACGTACCTTGGGAACGAAGCTTGATATATGTTGTTCACGTACATAATACTGGTCGCCTTTAAAAAAAAAAAGTTAAAAAAAAAAAAAAGAGGAACAAAATTATCGGCATATATGGGGCAATAGTATATTCATAACCAGTTTTCTATAACTCAATTTCAACTTCAAGGACGGGAGGATCATACAGCCTTTTCAATGATAAATAAACAGTGTCACTACGATGTAATTTCTACGATATTCTAACTAAAATCTGACCGAGGAATGACGGTTTAAAGCGTTTGGTATGCAGTAGAAAATGGGCTTCAAATTTCTACCCAAATTCAACTCTCTTGAATAAAATGGAGTTTGCACATCATATCCATTAGATTGTTTTAGCAATTATGCATTTATTCAACTCATCGACTTCACATCAAAGTGCTGTACAGCTCTTTTAAAATTTTTCCAAGTAAATGTAATTTACCAATCACAAAGAGTGAAAGCATATTTACAACAGTATTGACTTCGGTTACTATTTGCATTCGCAGAGTAGTATTATACACAAGGAAAGAAACTTTACAAACGTAACAAATTATAATCAAATCAAATCAAATGAAATGACACAATAGAAAGGTACTACTGTCATGGAAGTAACTGGGCAATACATCAGGATCAGGGTATTATCGAAAGCATGAAACTTATCATCTACATATTGAATCCTAAAGGAAAATCGCTAGATAATTGGTTTACGGTAAAAGCACAAACATATACACAGTGAACCAAATTTGCAAAGTGCAGTTTTGTAGCCGTTTTGTAGCTGTTTTGTAACCGTTTACTGTGGTTTGTAGTTTTGTAGCCGTTTTGTAGCCGTTTTCAAAACGGCTACAAAACGGCTAATCTGCTGATTCTGCTCACTGTGATACCTTTTTTGATTGGAGTCTTGAAGAAATCTCCTTCTGTCTCGAGGTCTTCCAGATCGAATGTATTAGTATAGAAATGCACATCATTAAAATCTATGCTGATCTCCACTTTACCCATTAACACATCTTCATCTATAAGACAAATAAAAAACAACCAGAATTGTTAGGTGTACAAAAGATGATGCACGCTATATTTTACTGTATCTATCTTCAAACTCTGGTGGTGTGATAAACGTTTGTATACATGTATTACCTTTCTTGCCTAGGGTGAAAAAGGCTACATTTAAGGAATGCCAGATTGATTGCATTTGCCATTGTCGTATAGATATGAATTGTGCGAACTATGATCATGGTGATAGAAATGTTTCCGATTGTTTTTCTACGGAAACTTAAAAGTGCTTCGTTTTCTTTTCCAGCCTTTTCTCTCTCCCGCCCCATCCCTCCTGTCTTTCCCCCCGTAATTTGTTTTTAATTCCAAAGCACAACCTTCACTTTCACTACTATTCTACTGAATAAGTATCTATCTTCAAACTCTGGTGGTTTGATAAACGTTTAACCCATCGTCGCAAATCCACAGGCAAAAACACCTAAAAATTTTGGAATTGTTCAGTTTATACCTCCCTGGACTTTTATACCTTCCTGGACTCAAGAAGTCGAGTTGACGAGATTCCAGATCTCACCTTCTCGCCTTCTTGGACCAAGAAGTCGAGAAGACGAGATGCCAGATCTCGCCTTCTCGCCTTCTCGGACCAAAATGGTCAAAGCTTCCGCATCCATTTACATTCGACGAGCTCATTTTGAACAACTTGTCATCTTGTTTATTCAAGTCTACTTGTCGAATTTCAACAACTTGTCATCTCGTCTTCTCGTCCCGAACAAGTCGACTTGCAGAGTCCATCAACTCGTCATCTCGTCTTCTTGTCCTAAATAAGTCGACTTGCCGAATTCAAAGAACTCGTCATCTCGTATTCTCGTCCAAAACAAGTCGACTTGCCAAGTTCCAATAACTTTCTTGAGTTCTTCTCCTAAACAAATCGAGTTGCCGAGTTCCAATAACTCGTCATCTCGTCTTCTTGTCATAAACAAGTCGACTTGCCGAGTTGCAATAACCCGTCATCTCGTCTTCTTGTCCTGAACTAGTCGACTTGCCGAGTTGCAATAACTCGTCACCTCGTCTTCTTGTCCTTAACATGTCGACTTGCCGAGTTCCAATAACTCGTCATCTCGTCTTCTTGTCCTTAACGTGTCGACTTGCCGAATTGCAATAACTCGTCACCTCGTCTTCTTGTCCTTAACGTGTCGACTTGCCGAGTTGCAATAACTCGTCATCTCGTCTTCTTGTTCTAAAAAGGTCAACTTACCGAGTTCCAATAACTCATCATCTCGTCTTCTTGTCCTTAACGTGTCGACTTGCCGAGTTGCAATAACTCGTCACCTCGTCTTCTTGTTCTAAAAAGGTCAACTTACCGAGTTCCACTAACTCGTCATCTCGTCATTTAACTTGTCTTCTCGTCTTCTTGGCCTAAATTATCTCATCTCGACGGACTTTTAAACTATTGTAGTTTTGAACAAGAAGACGAGATAACGTTATTAGAACCAGACGAGTCAACTTGTTTGGGCAAAGAAAGCAAGAAGACAACTTAAAAGGAGAGAAGACAAGTTATTGAAACCCGACGAGTCGACTTGTCAAAGTCAAGAAGACGAGATGACAAGTTTTTGTAACTCGGCAAGTCGACTTGTTTGAGACGAGATGACAAGTTACTGGAGCTCGACTAATCGACTTGTTTTGGACAAGAAGAAGAGAAAACGAGTTTCTAGAACCCAGCAAGTAACAATAATTCGTTCATCTCGTCTGTTAACTTGTCCTCTCGCCTTCTTGGCCTGAATATCCAACAGATTAATAACCGATACAATAATACCATTTCTTACACGTTCTGTTGACTTGCAAGTTCTATTTATTTTATTCTGTTTTCATTGTAGTCTTACCAAATGTGGTGTTGAAGATGAAAATATTTTTGACGCCTCCCTTTTCTTCATCTTCAAGGAGAAGCAGTTTACCAATCACAGGTGGATTATCGTCGTCTGTGCAAGAGAATGAAACAAAGAGTTAGAGACGACTTGTATTTCTCAGTATTTTGCCACTTCATTCTCAATGTCTGCTAACAGAAGGAAATACATATGTACATCAAACAAAGAAGAAACTCAATTTAAACGATAATTATGCAACCTATCATCAGCGGGGTTATTGGAAAAAATACTCGATCGACGTTCTTCAAATAAATAATTTCATTATAGATATTAGAGATCTATGGCATTGTAACTAAATTCGACGCGTATATAGGAACGAGTGATGGCGAAGGGGTGAACAGTGGCAACTTGCATCTTTGAATGTTCGAAGAAGTGAAGAGGGAGACAAAGGGAACGGAGAGAAAAGAAAATTCCAGCCTAAACAACCTGTTCATTTGGTTATCTTGCTCTCTCGTATTTCATCCTCCTATTATACCCTCAGAGGCTTGATCCATGCGATTCCTTTCAAAGACGTTAACCATTCGGCATATGATGTGACTTGCCTGTTCAAGAGGCTAGTTGGAGAGCCTTAGATTAGTCTTGAAAGAGAACAGCAATTTCATTTAGACACAACTAAGGGCAATCCAGGGACAAAGACTTCTAAGTAGAAAAATTTCTCTGAGAAAAAAACTAAACTAAACTTCCTATATCATTAACTTATCAAATTCCCTGTATCTAAGCTCAGTTTCACCCGTAACCTGGAAAGCCAATCACGATCCACCCTCAAGAAGTAACACCTTTCATCGAATCTTGTTTGGCTAATAGTAGCAAAGTTACACCGACAAATATATCTTTTAAAGAGTTCTAACCTTGGCTTCCATTGGGTACTAGTAAAAAAAAAAGTTGCATGAAGGATCCATACAGAACACGTTTTTGAAAGGAGTTTCACTGGAGTTCCACTATATACAGTAGGCAATGTCCCTTAAAATTACAACCGGCCTTTGCCAATTATAGAATTAGGAATCATGATTTTTCGCAGTATGAAAAGTCATTCTAGATTATGGAACTATAGCTATTTTCCTACCAGTCACAGAAGACCCCGTCAGATTCGATCCAGTACTTACGAAGAAATGGAGATTTTTGTAAGACATCACAAGTCTGATACGTCTGATAGACGTCACAAATCTGTAGGACCGGGGGGGGGGCGTCCAAGTTTGTGAATTTATGGAGGGTTAGGTTGCTTTTTGTTTGTTTGTTGCTGTTTGTTTTGTTTGGTTTTTTTTTTTGCTTTTGTTATTTTTGCAGCTGCTTTCTCTCAGGGACCTGGCATGGGTACGGTATATTTTTCGACCTGAAAAGTTATTCGGACAATATTTATCGAGTAAATCTAGAACCAGTTGTTTACCTTTAAAAGTGTATTCTAATCGAATGTATCGTGTGAACCGCTATCGGGCTGAAGATCTTTATTATCATGTTGACCACTGACGACCATTCGCAAGTCTATGGTAAACAAAGTGTTCTCTTAAAGTGATCAACAGTCTAGAAATATATGGAAATCATTGAATGAAATCCATATTTAAAGCCTTATTCATATCATAGTGAATGTGTAGAAACAAAATGGTATTTCTTTGACATCAAAAGGAAACAATTATGAGCGTTCATTTCAGCTACAAGAAGTAAGAAAAAATTTACCCTCTTTCCAGGGACAATGTATAAACTTTCATATACTAGTATTTAAGTTCCAGCATGTCCAGATAGATATATAATGATTGTTCTTTTGCTCGATTAAAAAACAGCTCAGCAGAGGAAGTACATTATTATGCCCTGATATGATAAACACTACTGTGACTCAGTACGGGTATAGACATCTACATGCATGTAAGAACTGGTATATAAGCCAGTGACTGAATAATACTTTTTACACAAACAAATTCTTGCTTATCACGTGCCATATTCAGCCCCCCCCCCCCCCACCCTCGTATACCTCCGCCACCACAAAAAAAGCAAACGGAAAGGCCTGGTGTCTCAATCACGGGATTGAATCGAGAAGCACCGGATGTATTGTAGTATAATATCAAATCACGCTGAATGTGTGCTGTGAGAGTCATTATCTGGAAGCTTGCTTTATTTATAAAATATAATAACACCAATAGCCCTCATTTACTTTATATTCTGTACAAAGTGGGTCTACTCAAGAATTTGAAGCCTGTGGCGTGTTGGTATAATCATTACACATATACATGTACGCTATGTATTGCAGTGGAGATCCACTTTATGTTCAAGGCGCATAGAGGTCGATATCCATCACGTAAAAAAATACACAAAAGTATATGAAAGGAGAAGGCAATCATCATGTTGACAAAAAAAAAAAAACGAAACAAAACACAAAAGTACAACATAAGTGGATAAAACAGGAAAGGAGAAGGCAATTAACTGCCATGTATAGACCAACCAACAGATACTCAATGTAGCGAGTATAATTATACAAAGGATCACCAACAACAAAATGCAATGAAATTTCATTGTGCTCTACTGCAGTGCAACCTCTTGCTTTAGATTTATGAACGGTTTAAGAGTGTGAAATAGGCTATTTCATATCAGTGATTTTATTTTTAATTCGCTCAGTATCTTATATGTGAATGTGATGCAGTATGGACACAATGATTGTGACGATGAATATACTCACCACAATAACCCCAGACATTCCCTAGTTCCACAAACTGATTGTCCTTTACCCATTGATCCCAATCAAAAAGTTTGATATCATGTGGACCACGCCCTTTAAAATGCTCTTCATCCTCCTCTCCATCCTCATCATTATCATCTTCCTCCTCTCGCTCTCCTCCATCTCCACCAGCATCACGGAGTTCATCATCCTCTTCTTCATCTTCCCCTTCTACTCGCTCGACTGGCTTATTGATATCGACTGGTTGTTGGTTGACTTCATCATGTTCAGGTTCATGATCTTGATTATGGAAGTCGTTGATCTCGTGGTCATCATCTGCCCACTCATCTTCCTTCTCTTCAATGGCTTCATGCCTCGCTTCATTTAATCCTGATTTATCGTTACCATCTTTTTGAATAGTATCACCCTCATCAGCTGTTTCTATAAAATTTTGTGTATTAACCCTCTTGACGTGTGCTTCAACTTCTTTGTCTGAAAGGACTTCTTTCTTCTTGTTTGCTCCTATCCGATGAAAGTTTGGTTTTGCTACAATAACGACATCATCACCCTGAACACCTTGTCGATTTGCTAGAAGGAGTTTGTCTGATGATTCGTGATTGAAGAACTTGATATACACTCCTAGAAGCAAGCACACTGTACACATAACACCAATAACCAAACGTTTCCCCGCCATTCTTCGTCTAGGTATTCGAAACAATGGTCCAAAGACTGCCATATAGCTAGGAGTTATAAATACAATACTAATCGCTCAGTTTTACTCTGGAAGACGGAAATTAACACACAACCAAGTTCAGTAAAAAACAACTCAGGTCACCAGCTGACATAGATACTAAGCGATGATCGTGATGTTGTCAGGCTATGTGGTATATGAGTGTGATGACCTATCAGGTTCATCAAACTTTACAACTGATCGAACGTTCCTTATGATATGAGTGTCATGTTGAGCTGCTGTCTAGCAAATGATGAAGGCATGTAGTATGATCAGCATGAAGTAGCGGCCTGCTTGAGCACTTATCTTTGATTTATTTGTTTTAACTAAGTGGTGGGTCCAGTAGAATTGAGACGGTGAACCATTGCCTTGTTCAGAATCAAGGTACATGTACGCATTGAGGTCAAATGACAAAAAAGTATGGGTGAGATCACATACCTAAATGTAGTAGATTTGACCATGTCAACGTACAATGGAACTGTCTTAATAAGAAACTGTCTTGATGAGGGCAAAGAAAAAAAAATCATGTCTAAATTCCGCTCTTGCATGTATCACTTGTTCTGATTTGTATTTACTTGTCTTTTATATTTGTATGTTTCATGTTCTTTTGTTTTATTTTCTTATCATCGTTATTATAATTATCATCATCATCATCATCATCATTATCATTATCATTATTATACGACTGGTATTTTGTACACTTAATCTTCAACAAAATTATGAGGAGAGCCTTTTACAGAAACTTGTTTTCTAAATTAAGTTGATGTTTTCTTTTTTCTTTCTTTTTCTTCGATGATTGTTATTTTTATTTTTACTACTGTCTGTGTTCTGTTCTTGGAAATGAAATAAATAAAAACAATAAAATTAATAACCCAATCAGTAGTCGTGCACAGGCCCGCTAATTTGTGCTCATTCATTTACCATGCATGGGCAAGGCAGGCCACTGGGAACGATTTTTTTCACAGGGTGCTGAGTCCCTGAGCCACACAGGAGCGGATCCAGGATTTCTTGGGGGGAGGGGCCAAATTTGAAATCATGAGAGTCAAATATTGGCACGTAATGCAGTGGCGTATGGCATTCGGTCTCGTTTAGGGGGCATTCTGAGCTTTTTAGGTCCATACAGAGCATTATAATGGCTAAAGTTTCTAAATTTCCGAAAGAAACTGTAGCTTTGCACTTATGGTGTCAAGAGGCTCCTTCTTCATGTTTTAATGGGTAATGAATAATTTTAGTTTCTGTGGGTGTGGTTATGTACACTAACTCCCTCGAAACCCGCCCTAAACACTTGTGAATCCTTATTAGCATACATCGGCTCTTGCATAAGCCGTTAGCAGTGTAGCGAGGGAGCGGAAAAAAATACACTATCTCTTTAAATGGTAATTGGTAAATAAACTTGGTTTTACTGTTGCAGCTAGGGGCAGGCACATGTGTTTAAAGTGAAGCGGGATGGTCGCTGATTATATGATGATATGGATATAATAAAAACCAATCTCCACTTACCGACTTTATGCGTGAATGCGGTAACTCATACACCGATCCTCCAAAATAAAATGCTTCCAAAATATTGCACTAATCCGGTTTCCAATATATTTACAAAGATCACCACAGATATTATCACAAAACTACTTGGCTAGCACAAGCGAGATTTTGGATTTCTCTGATGGAATGGTAGAGAAATAAATTGAACTGCTTTTCTGTTCGAATTCCCAAGTGAAATGCAGGAGGTGAAATAGAATTGGTAAGAATTTGTTGCAGGTGAAATGAAGAACAAATTCAGAAGTGTAGAGATGACAATCCCAAATTACGTGTTGACTCGAAGAGAAAACTTGGAGAAGTCTCTTTGTGAAGTGAGGGTGGAAAGTTTTATTCTCTTCCAATATGATGAGTCATGAAAGAGAAAGGGAGTGCTGATGCATTTCAGAGAAGAGTAGTGAGTCACTGGTGGAGTAGTGGTAGGCAGGGTCATAACAGTTGACCACTTGTTGATAAATAAATGATACCAATAAGATAGGAGTGTGACTTCTGGTGCAAAGGGTAATGTCCTCTCAAATTATTGCAGTAGGAAGTGAATTTGAGAAATTCAGAAAAGAAGGATGAAATGAGGAAAATACTACAAAAGCGATGTTAATTAAAAAAAACACTTTTCTTTCTAACGACAATTGGTACATAAACTGGTTTTATTCTTGCAGGTCGGGGTAGGCACAATCGTATTCAAGGAGATGTTGATTTATTTTCCTGGGAGGGGGAGGGGAGAGCAACAGCCGGGGGGGGGGGCAAGGCCCTTTCAGCCCCTCCCCGCCTCCTTTGTTCTTTCTTTCTTTCTTTCTTTCTTTTTTCTTTTCCCCTTCTCTTCTCTCTCCTTTTCCCTTCCTTCCCTCCTTTTTTGGGGCGCATTGCGGGGGGGGGGGGGGGGGAAGAGGCAAGATCCTTCAAGTGATCCTTACATTAACTCTTTTTTTTCCCCTTAGCGTTATTTTCCCTTCTGACAAGTAAGTCCTTGTTACTTCTAATGAATCTCCCTATTGAAAGGTGTAAGTGCCCGATTTTGACTGCGCATTTTTCGTTCTAAAAGTGCATGCATTCTCCTTAACATCTCTGATAAGTTCCCTCTTTCCATTTGGGCAGGTTCCCCATTCGAAATCGAATACATGCCCCAATTTACTTCTGATGAATTGCTCCTTTTCCTGGCTAGTAAATTATGTCCCATTCCTCCTGTAAATTCGCTATAAATGCCCAATAGTGCCCTTTTGTTCGCTGATAAGTTAGCACATGCATACCTTTTCCATTCTGGCATTACTCTCTTTTTGAAATTTGGTACACACTTAGCTTTCTAGTAAGTGTCATTTCACCCCATTATGACAAGTGCCCCTTTTATTTCTTATGAGCGTCCAAGTTTATTGTAAGTGCCCCTTTTCGCTTTTAAGTATTGCAATTCCCTTTTCGATAAGTGCTCCTTAAAATCTAATGCATATTCCTTTTTCGTCCTTATTGTGCCATTTCCCCTCTTTTAACTATTCCTTTTCTCATTTGGTAATGTGTACAGCTCCGAAGAATCAGAGAAGTTTCGTTTCATATAGGCCTAATAACAGAATACCTTGTTCTTGATACGACTACAGGGTGAAACCGTGCATGGAGCAGGAGGAGGCAAGAGCTGGGGATACAATGAACAAAACTTTCCTAAGAACGTACATTGCCCCTAAATTGCAGCTATGAAAGTACTTTCATTTTTCCCCAAAGTTCGCTCGCACTTACTTATTACAACTCACGCTGACATATAAACAGTGTTGTAACGATAATCATAAATTCTTATATATTCTCCTTTTCATGTTGAGATTGTACTCTCTATCTTTTCTTGTTTGTAATGACTGCCCCAAAAGGCCACAATAATAACCTCACACATACTGTTTGCTGCATAGTGATCTTTTATTAGCAAGTTTGGAGCATGCGAAAATTCATCCGTCATTGTAAAAAAAAAGAAAGAAAAAAGAAACAATGAAAGAAACAAATACAAAGCCTAAGAAAGAAACAAAAAATTAAAATTCGCGTTTAATAAGTTTCGAACCTAAAATCTCCCCGTTAAGGAGGGCTGTACGCTGCTTCACTACATCCTCCAGCTCATCTTTGCGCTTTATCCTTTCATGTTTGCAATGACTGCTGCCTCAAGGTCAAAATAATAACCTCACACATACTGTCTGCGGCATAGAGATTTCATAGAAATTAGCAAGTTTTGGAGCATGCTGGAAAGAAATCAATTACTGAAAAACAAATAAATAAAACAAAAGGGAAAACCCAAACAAAAAATGGTGCTTCCTGGGTTTTGAACCCAAAATCTCTCTATCAAGCTAGGAGATGCGAGTCAATCACTCTATGCAAAGAGCTATACGCTGCCTCACTACCACCCTCCAGTTTATCCTTTCCTGTTTGAACATGACTGCGGCCAAATAAGCCAATAATAACCTCACACATACAGTTTACTACGTCGGGATTTTTTATTAAAAAGTTCGGAGCATGCAAAAATGAAATCATTTACTTTAAAAAAAAAAAAAAGAAGAAACAAAATGGAAAACCCAAACAAAACAGGTGCTTCCTGGGCATCAAACCCTAAATATCCTTGTCGAGGAGATGCGAGCCAATCGCTCTGTAGAGGGGTACACGTTGCCTCACCGCAATCTTTCAGTTCATCTTCACCCTTTATCTTTTCCTGTTTCAGGTTTGCAATGACTGCCGCAAAAAGCCAAAAATAATAACTTCACACTGTATGCTCCATAGAGATTTTTTTAAAAACTTTAAGTTGGGGCATACGAAAACATCCGTTAATGAAAAAAAAAAATCAATGAAATATAAAGAAACAAAACAGAAAAAATCCGAACTGAAACAAAAATGAATGCTTCATGGGTTTCGAACCCATGAATCGAAATCTCCACATTGCGAATCAATCGCTCGAGATGCAGAGGGCTACGCTGACCCTCTACCAGCCTCCAGGTTATTTTAGCACCCTTTATTCTTTCCGATTTGTGATGACTTTTCAAATACATCCATTTTGCGCCACTCACGATCTAAAAGAGTGTTTTATACCGACGAGCTACATTTGTATCTCTGTCATATTAAATGTCTCTTTAAGGGAAAAAATGAATTTTCTTTTCTGTACAATCCCAACGTAGTATGTACCTAAGGTCACAAGCATGTTGGTTTTTTTTTTTTTTTTTTCTTTTTTTTTTTTTGTATTACCGTACATCAATGCCTCACACTATGAACATGACGGACAAAGAAAGCGGACAAAATCAACAACCCCTCTTTCTACCCTTCACAATGGTTCTGGTAGTCAAAAGAACATACCTTCGCTGCTATTGTCTAAAATATGTGGAACAGGTGTCACATGCATATTCACCTGGAACTACATGATTAAACATAATAGCTGTGAAGGATGTTCTTTTGACTACCAGAACCATTGTGAAGGGTAGAATGAGAGGTTGTTTATTTGTCCGCTTTCTTTGTCCACCATGTTCATAGTGTCAGTGACATACCAACGATAAATCGGCTTTTGAAGGTGTCTTTTCAAAGTGAAGCTTAAAGGCATTCGAACTAGTCTTTCATATCTTGGAGACATCTTATTGTACTGAAAAGTCAATGTACCTCTTCGCTCCAGAGCTCGTCTTCCACAATCATGACTGAATAGGTTTCCAATGTTATTTTAAGCTCTCAGTAACGCCATGTTGTTGCCTTAGTGAAAGGGCTTTGATCAGTCAAGTTTGAGCAGAGTAGTGCTTTTATTTCTTTTACTCGTACAGTATTTTCAAAGCACAAAAAGCTGAAGTTGGACTGAAATGAACCAGAGCTTGATGACAGTGCACTCTTTGTAATTGCCAAATTCCTTATGAAACAGATGGGTAGAGGCTTTGAGTAAGCATACCTTCTTGACGGAGCAATAATACTTGCATTTTAAGGGGGAGATCCTTCTTTCCCCAAATTAAACGAAAGTCCAATATACTATGCATGTAAGTGATTTTCACTGTATGTCATAAGCATTTATAACACATGAAAAGGAAATGTGGTATCGGGTATCACATTAAAAACAGCAGGGGAGAATGATTTGGAATAAAACGAACCGGTGGAGAAAGTGCGATCAAGATTACATAGCTCACACAGCGTCGTACAATTAACATTTGGACTTTTGTGTTTGAATTTTCTTCGAATTCGACTTGCAGTTGAATACAAAAAGGCAAGAATAAAATATGAGATTGTGTATATGAATCAACTTATTCATGATTTTTGATAATGTATTGAAGGTGATTGACACTCAGAATGTCCCTTTGATGAGGACCTTAAACAAAAGAAAAAATTATCAATGGATTACTCTAGTGAATTTTACATTTTACCATGCATAAATTCGTCCGATGAACGTTGGTATAATTTAGCTTGCATTAATTTGTAAGCAAATACCATATCTGCCAACCATTTGGTAATACAATCCTACTCTTATAGTCACATTTCATGGAGTCTTTAAAAAGTTGAATGTAGCTTTAAGAAAGCGTAGGCATTTCTAATCACCTCGGGTTAACAATGGATCGTTAGTGGGGCTCCGTATTGATACTTTTGTCCTAGACGTCTATAGGCTCTATAGTACAGTAGATTCATTCAGGACCATGCAATAGTGAGTGGATTTCGAGGAAATACAAGAACAAATCTCTATAGCTGGGGCTGTAGTGAAAAATAGGGAAAGAAGCAGGATAAAAAAACTACAGAGGGAAATGAAAATGGATAAAAATTGGGCAGAGTGAGGTGCGCAACGCATCCTGCGCCAGCCTACGCTGACTGCCGCCACCTAGCTGACTGCCGCCACCTAGCTGACTGCCGCCACCTAGCTGACTGCCGCCACCTAGCTGACTGCCGCCACCTAGCTGACTGCCGCCACCTAGCTGACTGCCGCCACCTAGCTGACTGCCGCCACCTAGCTGACTGCCGCCACCTAGCTGACTGCCGCCACCTAGCTGACTGCCGCCACCTAGCTGACTGCCGCCACCTAGCTGACTGCCGCCACCTAGCTGACTGCCGCCACCTAGCTGACTGCCGCCACCTAGCTGACTGCCGCCACCTAGCTGACTGCCGCCACCTAGCTGACTGCCGCCACCTAGCTGACTGCCGCCACCTAGCTGACTGCCGCCACCTAGGGGCATTATATAGGACAGCGAACTGGCTGAGCAGGTCTGCTGGGAAGGGGGTGTGGCACTCGCTTACTATCATCACCTAGGGCAGCGCGTTTCCGTTTTACACTGTAGCCTAGGCAGTTTTTCGATTAATTGCATCAAACGTGCTGGTTTCTAAGCCTAGGTTTCGTTTCAGCGCCATAGAGATATGAATCTCTTTTTTCTTTTCTCGCTCCCGCTTTTTTTCCTTCTACTTTTTTCTTTCTTTTTTGTTGGCGTTTTGGAGGGGGTGACCGCCCCCACCCCCCCCCCCCCCCCCCCCCCCCCACTTGGCTACGCAAGTGCACTCCCATGGTAAAGGAGCTTTTGCAGTATTGATGGTTTGCAACTCTGTAAAAGAACACTATTTGGCACTACAAACTTACAGCCCGTGTCTAGTTTTGGTAAATCTAAGAATATTCACTTTCAAAGTATGAATCCATTGTCAGATAAGCAGATAAAACCAAGTGTTATATCATAAAACACATGAGTATTGATATTATGCGTGTTTTCGGCCTTGCTATGCATGCTATTTGGGAAATTGTGAATGCGTTACTTAACAACAGAAAGGGAGTCTAGGGAGAAGTAATGATATTCGAGTGATATCACTAATATAAAATTGAAAATAAACCATGGTTGAAATTTATTTGGGGGGGGGGGGGGGGCTGACGCCCCCCAAGCCCCCCCCCCCCCTCCAGTACTCCAGACGGGGCAATGATCCAAGAGACACCATCCAGGGCTTGGGCTTGATTTTCACAGAGATACGATGCATACACAGTATGCCTTCCGTTGATTTCCGTAAAACATTCCTCCTGTTCCCACAAGAGGGAAAAAATACCAGTAATATCAATTATGTGTCTATACTCCTATGGAAAATAAAGACTATCATAATAAACAAAGGGGGATCCTGCCCGCACACGCCCGTGAGTAGTATTCCTTGGTATAATAAATTTAAACAAATAGATAAATGGAACAATATTCAAAATTTAAATCTCCATTCCCGGAAGTGATTAGGGAGTTTACTATTTCTTTTTAGCAATAGAATTTTCATGATCTTTATTGGTCATAATATAACATTTGTAACCTTCAAAGTTTGATGGTAGTTCTGGAATTTGCATATATATATGTATTCGAGTAAAAGTAAGAAAATTATTAGAGCCGCAACCAAACATTTTCTCAAAAGTTGAGTCATTTGAATGACTTTAATTTGGAAACTCGCTGGTCCATTTCACTTGTTTGCTGTCCTGCAAAACAACCCTGTTTATAATATTACAAATTGAGAGAAGCGAGCGAGGAAAAACGCATTCTTTTGACGATGTTTTATAATATGTGCATTCGGTCACCTCACTTGCCGGATTTTTTAGCTTTCCGAAACCATCCTGTATCTAAATATCATACAAGCGAGCGCTGCAAGAGAGGAAAATGTACATTTTCTAAAGTTAGAAGTTATAATTCGTCATCAAAATACACTATGGGCCTATACGATATCTAAATTCGGTCACTTCGCTTGCCGAATTCGTTTGTTTTCCCAAACCATCGTGTATCTAAGCAACAAAAAACAAACAAACAAACAAACAAACAAGAAACAAAATCTCTTTTTCATGGTCGTCATCGATATAAATCCTCTATAAGATGTCTAAATGATACATTCGATCAACTATCTGCCGAATATGACGCTATGTTGGCACCTGTTTGCCGTCCTGAACTATTTTTACAAGGGAGCGAAGCGAGCTATATAGCGACAAAAACTCTGCCTTCTTTAAAAGGTAGATTTGTCTCCGAAATAGGTGACTTTTATAATGAACATCTTCCTGCAGAATTCCAGCATAGTCGGACACCTCGCTGACCAAAAGCTTCTCGCTGCTGTAACAAGAGTGCTTGCTGCCACGAAACATTTTGTTTAGTTCTATTAAGGCCTACAAAGAAAATCATAATATGAAGAAGCTGAAGATGGGATGGGAAAATAACTTATTCTGATGGGTGTTATATCTTACTCAGTGGCGTAACAACCGGGGGGGGGGGGGCAGAGTGCCCCCCCTGAAGGATTTCAGCGGGAAAATCCACCAAACCACCGGGAAAAAATGAAAGGAAGGGAAAGGAAGAAAAAGGAAGGGAAAGAAAGAAAAAGAAAGGAAAAGAAAGAAGGAGAAAGGGAAAGAAAGAAGGAGAAAGGGAAAGGAAGAAGGAGAAAGGGAAAGAAAAAGGGAGAAAGGGGGAAAGAAGAAGAGACAGAGGGAAAAGAGGGAAAGAAAAAAAAGAAGAAAGTAAAGTGAAACAAAAGAAATGAGGGAAAATTTAGTACCAAAACCCTGCTGGAGTTTCCGGGGGCTCCCCGGCAGTGGCTTTCCCTGTAGACCCCATCAGGGGCCCAAAGCCAGAACCCTGAGACCCACCCGCTATTCACAACAAGCAACCCCGGTGCGGGCTCACCTCCGCATATTCTATTTCTAGACTTAGTTACCGGGAAATTTTCGGCTCTGCCCCCCCCCCCCGAAAACAGGCAGAGAATTACACCACTGATTCTAGACTTAATTACCGGGAAATTTCTGGCTATGCATATGCCCCCCTCCCACCCCATAA
The DNA here is from genome assembly GCA_029962745.1 of Echinometra lucunter. Taxonomy (NCBI): domain Eukaryota; kingdom Metazoa; phylum Echinodermata; class Echinoidea; order Camarodonta; family Echinometridae; genus Echinometra; species Echinometra lucunter. The sequence continues at coordinate 242,362 of CM057158.1, forward strand.
CAGGCAGAGAGCTGACAGCGCAAAAACGCCGGAGCTTCCGCGCTTTGCGCGGGAGGGGGAAACTCCCCCCCCCCCCTGCACCCTCCCCCCTAGGGAGCACTACCGTCTTCCTAAAATGAAATCCAATGGGGTGTTGCAAGAAAGTTGCAATCGATTGCAAGTTGCAACTGATTGTCACTGGCCAATCAAAATCATTGTTGCATGCATGTCTTCTTAAAAGGGCAGACCCTGAGCCAATCAGAATGGTTGTTTCAAAATTAGCAATTATTTGCAATTGATTGCAACTTTCTTGCAAGACCCCACTAGTTACGCCGCAGAAGATACTTAGTAGACTTTATTACCGACAACTAATAATTCAAAGAAACGTCGGAGCTTCCCCCCTCCCTGCACCCTCCCCTCTAGGGAGCACTACATTGGCGTAAATTCCAGGGGGTAGGGGGATCTATCAACCCCACTTGGGGGAGAGGGGAGATGGTGTGTACAAATTCCCCCACCCCCCCCCCCCATGCAGACACACTTTTTAAGGAAGAAAATATATTTCAATTAATCAGTAAGCAAAAATTCTGAATATCTATCATAAACAACCATTATATTTTAGAATTTCTATTTGAAAATGCTATTGAAAACAAAAAAGTGGTTATTTTTGGCTCGCTCGCTTTGCTCGCTCAACAAATTCTTAGGATTTCCATCCGAAAATGCGATTAAAATCGAGAAAAGTGGTTATTTTTGGCTCGCTCGCTTTGCTTGCTCGCAAAATAGATATGAAATGTGTGTTACAGGGAAAAAATCGTTTAAAAAGTTTTTCATCTCCCACTCCACTAATTGGATTTACGCCAGTGGAGCACTACCATCCTCCTAAAATGCAGTCCTAGCTACGCCCCAGATTCTAGACATAGACTAGTTACCGGGAAATTTTGGGCTCTGCCCCCCCCCCCCCCTGATAACAGGTACCTGTTACGCCCCTGATCTTACTCCCAAAAATCAGGGGGTGCTGCAGCACCTCCAGTACCGATAGCCCTCTGCAGGCCTGCGCTCCCCCTCAAAACACCCCCAGCACCCCCGGCTCCCAGGGGCAGGACTGGATAATGGGGAGGTTGGGCAGTCAGTATTGTTGTTAAAAAAATAAAAATAAAAAGCACCATTGTGCCCTACCATAAAACACACTGTATAATTCGAAGAAAAAAGGAAGGGTAGTTTCAGATTTAGAAGTTAGATATTTTCTCCTCTTATGCATCGACAACACATTTCCTTTTTCGTTCGGACGTTTCGGCGGCGACGCGACACCCTAACGGTCACTGAATTTCAGTCGCCAGATTCAACGCGCAAAATGTCGGCGACAAGATCACTCTCTCACGCTCAAAGAGTGTTAAGATTGTACAAGAAGTCGGTGCGACATTTGGAATCATGGATACCTAACAGGTATGAATATTATGACATGTTTCTACACGTTTTTATGCATTTTTATAATAATTAAGTGGTACCGTATCGTCAAATTTTTAGAGAAACTTAGCGAGAAGGACTGACAGAAAAATGCGTGCATAGAGCTGTAGTGTAGTGACTATTGACTGAGATTACATTGCCCCACGTACTATGAATCATGTTAGGTGACTGCGAATGTTATGCACTGTTATGGTACTTCTCATCGACCGCCTTTAATAAATTACATCGTATCTCAGAAAAAAATTGTTGGTTTTACCTTAATTTTGTCTCACTTGTTAGAAAAGTGTTTAAGCATGCAGGCGTTTGTCGTTTTTCTTCTATACCCTCTATTCCCTCTAAGTCTAAGTAAATTCTGTTAATATCATCCTCATTTCTCTTGGACTTGGGTTATAATAATTGCCTGTTCGATTACTGAGGCGTATTGTGCTAAATTCCACATGTACTTCTTGATTTCATAGGCAAGAAAGCCGTTGCGCGAAGATGGTCGGTTTTAAAAAAGGTGGTCGATGAGTAGTAGAGTCTAGAGCTACCATACATGTACAAGCTTATCTGAGCTGAGAATGAGATAAACTTGTAGATCTAGGCCTACTCCATAGTAGATCTAGTCATCGCTGTAGAAAAGCCTCAATAGCTTTTGTGTGTATTCCAATTAATTGGGCCTTGGTAGAAAATCACACATGAGAGGAAAATAATTGTTAAATTCCATTTTCAACTCCAAATCCCCAAATTTGTGGAATATCAAGAGTTGAAGAATCCCTGAAATTTGAATCAGATATCTAGCAAATTTGAAAAAAATAAATCTTGCTTAAGGCAATTTTGTTGTCTGTTTTTGACTGCTGCAATGGTGAATGTTCACCACAGTCTGAGGTACATTTGGCCCTATGAATATGTTAGATGTCAGTTAATAGCCAGAGGCAGAGCTCAGACCCAACGTCGTGCGGAGCACGGCATCGGACAAGGGCACATGCAAAATCTTTGTGAACCCGTTCGGTATCCCAGAAGGTAATCACGCTTTGCATAGTTATGTACTAGCTACATACAGCAATGTCGCGAAGCGGCATAGCCAAATCTTGCGAATTCACAACAAAAAGTGCGACAACATCACTTATGTGATGACGCTGAATTCTCTCAGCTACAAAAGTGACATTATCTTAAAATTGAATGTTCGAATGATGTTTCACTTCTCATATTTATTTTGAAACTTAAAGCTTACAAAAAAAAAGATGATTTAATGCTTCATCTGCACTTGGAAATGTTGTTCTCTCTAAGGGTCAACCGGAAGTTCAACCTCTCGCGCATGAAGTCTATGTATGCTAATGCTGATTACTTTCCGGGATACCAAATGGGTTCGCCAAAATTTTGTGTGTGTCCTTGTCCAACGCCATGTTGTGTCTGGCTAAGTTATGTACCAGAGGACAAACTTCGGTTGACCCCGACCTGAGAGAACGGAATTTCCGAGTGCATATGAATCAATAAATCATAGTTTTTTGGTAAGTTGTTAGTTGTCAAAATAAATATAAAAAGTAAAAAATCATCAATCAAATATTCAATTTTAAGATAGTGTCACTTTTGTAGCTGAAAGAATTCAGCTTCATCGCATGTATGTGATGTAGTCGCATTTGCCTATGGCTATACCTGCTTGTACATGTTGTTACATAGTTTTGGGGGAAAAAAAAAGTAACTTTCACTATTTCAATTCATTGTCAGATGATATGAAAGATTGTATCCTAACAGTTAAAACAATTATGGTGTGAAGGACATTACATAAAACTCATGTCATTCGAGTGGGTGTAACTGTATTTTACAATCAAAAAAGACAAAATGTCAAAACTAACAGTTTTCAGGCACAAGGAGTCAAGACGAAGACTAACTAACTTGTACATATTCTTCTTTGTTGGTACTGCCCAATGCCCCAGTACAGGAGCCAACCGAGCTGATAAAGTTAGGGTACTTGAACGCCTTTGGTTCCTCCTTCATCCTTCTTGTCTGAAGGGATTCCCAATCAAAGTCTACTACTGAGCCATAGTGCCTCCTCATTAACTACTATACTGACATAAGATGCACAATATCATTCACAGATAATTTTGACAAGACTTCATTCATTTTATCCTACATAAAGTAAGAGTATTAAACCAGGTACTGTTCCTATGCATGTTTGAAATTTTAACCAGTAGGATGAATAGCTAAGATATTAAATGATTTATTAAATAATGAGGATGAAATACCTCTGTTTACCAAATTCCAAATGTATAGTTTATTATATGGATAGCAATGGAAAATGTTGTTTTACAAACTACAAAACATTAAAAATTTATTATACTAGACAGAGGAAGAGAGAGAGAGAGAGAGAGTGAGGGGTAAAAAGAAAGATATATAGGGAAAGAAACAGAAAGTAAGAGAGAAGAGAGATTGAACAGAGTGTATTAAAAGTTGAGAGTTGAAATGCTGTTATGCATTTGTTTGATTTGTTTTCCTCAATTAATCCCTTATCATTTTCAGGCCAGCTTTTAGATATGAAGCCACAGTTCTGCGTGCAAGATTTGATGAACACAAAAATGAGACTGACATGAAAAAAGCCGCTCAGATATTACAAGCAGGAGAGGAAGAATTCTGGCGCAAGCAACATCCACAACCATACATATGTAAGCTTGGTTCCCCCCCCCCCCAATCCTTTTTTTTTGGGGGGGGGTAGATTGTTAAGCTGGTTGGGTTTTGTCTTTTGTAAGAAAACTATGCATAATTTGTAGATATAAAAAAAACAGCAAATGAAGGTTGTTAACTGATAAAACCGTGATCAAAATATTTCAGGAGAGCATACAACTCTAAAACAAGGGGTAGTGTGAAAGAGTTTTCCAAGTAGGTGATTAATGTGTAGTGTATACTACACTTATCAGTCATCATGGTGTGGAGTTAAATTTGGTAAAGTTCAACTACCGTAATCAAATTAAGGGAATAATTTTGAAAATTGGACAACAAGGGTTGTCTTGATAACTGAAAGTGAGGAGTAAATTGAGCTTGGTGGTGATGTCATGCATAAAATGATAGTTGCCTTTAATTTTCTGTTTGTATTAACAGTCATCGATTCATTTGGAGGGACCAGATATGAGCGTAACATCCCTGCTCCTGAATGGGTGAGTTGAGACTTGAGAGGAAAAAAGGACACTGAGCCGCAAATTGCCAGTTGTGTTTGCATTTGTTTTATACATACAATGTAATGTTATCAAAGTTGTATGTCTTTATTTTTAAATGATCTTAAGATAGTATCAGATTTCATGCATAATTATTCAAGCAGTAGCTGAAGCATGTGTTTGATTCACATCATTTAAAGTGATAACGTAAGATTCTGTTCAGTCCTTGATTTTTGAATCAGATTTTCCTTTCAAAAGTTTCTTCTAAGCCAAATCAGACTTGACTATCATGTTCGTGAATGCTGTGTTAGTTACAGCCCACTTAAAAATTGTATGCATAACTCTTCTGTCTCTTACCATTATCCTCTATGTACAGTTTATATTGTACCATCAGCCTTGGACATTCCTTTGTTATGTTACTCGTACTCTTCTGGTCTGGTCTTGAAAAGAAATGTGAAAATTTCCATGATTATGATATTTATAAACAGTTTCCTTTACTTTCCTTTATTTGTCTTAATTTACTAAAGCAATGTAAAATCATTTGTCAGGTGAATGTGCTTGGATGTTACTGGGTGTTCATAGCATGTATGATGCTTTAACATGGTTGGAATTCTTAAAGAACTGATTTACAAACATATTTTTGTATGTATTTGATTCTTGTCATGTTTATGGGTTTGTTTCACATGACAAGTACAGTAAACCTTGCATACATTGAATCCCTCAGGACAGAAGAAAATACTTTTTGTTGTTGTTGATTTTCATCAGAAATTTAAATCACTGTGAGCTTTGTATTCACTTTTTTCTGGTAGGTTCTCAACAACTGGCACCCGATTGAGAAAGCTCGCTATCCCTATTACTTTGCCAGAAGAGAGAAGAGAATGGCAGAGGAGCAAGCTCGTTGGGATCAGTTGGTGGAAGAAGAAAGACAGCTTATAGCTGAAGGAAAACTTCCTCCCAAAGATGCCCTTCCTTCATGATTTTTGTCACCTATAAATATAGTTTTTAGAGTAAATAATTAGAGTTTTGGACAAGGTTGATATCTTAACAGCAGTGAATATTGTAAGTGTCTGTTGATATGCTATGACACTTTTTACAATGTTACTTCATTTCCTTTGTGTCAGTTTCGATATGAAATCCATGACGTACTGAACTGTACCGGTAATAATGGAATAACAATAAGAATTTAATTTCTTCTTTGCTCACAATATTAGTGAAACGAAAGCATTTTTCATGCTGCATCTCATTTTCTTGTTCATTCTTGGTAATGAACAGGTGAATTGATAATTACATTTTCCTTTAACATGCAAGTTCATCAGCTGCGTTTTTTTTAGAAATTTGATTCCATTGCATTAAGAATGAAGCTACATATATACAGTGGATGCACTGTTCTGTCAGATTCATTACTGACAGCAGATTAAACCTTGTCCTCATTGTACAGAATGTGTGAGATTAAAGATAATTATAAAAGAGACATTTATGTATCATATGTGATTCCCATTTTTATAGATGTAGCATTATGTTTACAATTTATGCATATTAACTTAATAGGATGATTTAAAGGTGAAACACAATATACAGGTGGCCCAGAAAGAATGCAACACTGAAGATCTGCAATTTCATTGACTTCTTTGGCACAATGGCATTCATTTTTATTTCATTGGGTAGAAAATTTGTTATTCCATGGCTGTTTTCATGAGGCAATGTAATTTTCAAAATTTGCTGCCTTTCCACCTCCTTCCTATACAATCTTTGTTCCATTCATATATTCTTTATTTTATAGCAGAGAGAGTTGTGTGTTTGTCTACAGAGCTGACTGTATGGAAGCTGTAGTATGGGAATTTCTTGCTGACTATGATACCAAATATGGTAGAAAATATTGAAAATGATATTGCCTCTCAAAAATAGCTGTAGAATAAAACACTTACCCATTATCAATAATCCTGGCGTCATTTTACGTGGAAAATAATTTTCTGCCAGATAAAACAAAAACTAATGTGTCGATGATGTCATGAAATTGCAGCTCTCGGGTGTGTACCATTCTTTCTGGGCTACCTGGTATGATGATGACAGTAATGGTAGTGGTGGTGATGGTGAAGATGACGATGATGACGGTGATGATGATGATGATGATGATGGTGATGATGATGATGATAAGGTGGTGATGTAGTTTCCAGGCACAAACCCTAATCAGTTGAAACTGAACTCTATGGGGATCATGTACTGTAGCTACTTGGACCATAGTGACATGGGCAGCAGGCATGTAGGCTGGGCTATTCTCAAGATGCAGTACATTCTGATCAAATTAATTAGGGTCTGTGCTTGCAGACTAGTGATGGTGGTGGTTGATGAGGAAGATGGTTGTGATAGCGGTGGAGGTGGTGACGATGGTGATGATAATGTTGCTGATGATGATGAGTTCAAGATGTTGCTGATGATGATGACAAGTTCAACATGTTGCTGCTGATGATGAGTTCAAGATGTTGCTGATGATGATGAGTTCAAGATGTTGCTGACGATGATGAGTTCAAGATGTTGCTGATGATGGTGATGATAATGTTGCTGATGATGATGACGAGTTCAAGATGTTGCTGACGATGATGAGTTCAAGATGTTGCTGATGATGAGTTCAAGATGTTGCTGCCGATGATGGTGAATTCAAGATGTTGCTAATGATGATGAGTTCAAGTTGTTGCTGCTGATGATGATGAATTCACGTTCTTGCTGACGGTGATGATGTCTTGAGTCTTTTTTTTTTTCCCCCCACTCCTTTTCACCTGTCTTTTGGTCATTTCACAGTAAAAGTAATAAGTAGGACAAGTTACTTTGGAGAATTCAAATTATTTGCATTCTTTAGCTCTAATTAGGCTATTCTGTGCGACAAGGTCATCTGTTATAACTATCCATTATGAAAGTTGGGGAAACCATCGCTGGTGTCTTGAGATCAGATCAAGGGCATGCAAATTTCTGTTGGGGAAACGGGAAACCTGAAAGTGTTAAAAACTTGAAGTTTCGTCTGCAAGTGAAAATGGGTTTTTCAAGTTTGCCATTTTGAAATTTTCTTCATTTCTTAAGACAAATTTGAACATCTGAGGAATTTTCCCCCTTTTCCAGCTAAAGTATTGCAAATAGATTGATTTGATAATGGAATAACAGATGAATTATCATTTCTACATGATGGCACTGATACGCGTTGTCTGCTCGTTGTGAAAGAGCGCCCTCTGTAGTATTCTGACTTTTCTTCCTTTTTTTTCTTCATTCATATCATTCCATATCGGTGACTTGTCACCCGACTCTGACAGATAGTTGTAAAAAGACCATCTCTGTCTATAATTTCTTTTTTTTAAATTTTGTATCATAATCAAATATTTCCGGCATGTTTGTACTCGTAAATAAAGAATGGTCACTATAAAAACGATTTTCGCTGTCCACACTTCCCACTGAATGGTAAGGTGTGAAAATATGGGTGTGACAGAGGTTGGGTACAGGATCTGCCAACTCTGGCTGTGTTATATAAGAAGTCGTTTGTTTTTGCCTTTTTCGTATTCCATCTTGAAAATAAAACAAGTCTAAACGTTTACCGATCTTGTAATGCTTATACCGCAAGCTGTGTGGATTGTGATTATTGTAGAATTATTCACTTTGGCTATATACAAGGATGGAAGCACATCCTAAAATAATACATTTTTCCACTTGCTTTTCTCTGCTTTCTCTCTCTCTCTCTTTTGCGCTTTTTCTCACCCCCTTAAAGTGTCATCCAGGGCACACGCTTCCTCTTTCTCGCTCTTAGATTCGCCACTGTCTTTCCTGAACACGATGACACAATTTGTCATCAGTTTTATGAACATAATAGAGCGTTTGATGAGGTCTCATTATCAGTGATTCATGTTTATAAAATAAATTCTAGGGGGAAAATAATCTTATATGCTCTTATACGGCCTAAAAGGGAGTGGACTAACACTTTTGCCCATATATCAACTCTTTACTGTCTAAAATTTCTGCGAGAGGGAAAAAAGAACATGCAAATTATTTTAAATCTTTTTGTAATTACAAATTCGGGCGCTTCACTGCATGCTCTGTATATGAGAGGAAGGTTGTCCAAATATTGGGGGCGGGGTTCTCCAAAACCTGAGGGGCCGCAGCCATCAGCTTCCCTTCCTGCCTCTAATGCCTATGTCGACGGTTGATTTTGATAACTGATGGACTCTGTCAGTATAATATATACATTTATTTTCAGTAAAAGGCGCGTCATTTGAAAAACCCATTATGCCATTCAACCAGCTTTTTTTATTTTTATTTTTTTTTATTTTAAAGAAGCACCTCCCCAAGTAATACAGACGTCCTATTTTTAACGGGACAGTCCCGTATATGAACAATTTTTCCTGCGCCCTTATAAGACTCTCCTCTGAATACCCTCTTGTTCTGTATTTCAAACTTACTGTTGAAAAGGGAGAATATTTACCCACAAATAAATAATATATTACATGTACATGCATGCGGAAGCAGAAAGGTTTCAAGATTTTTGTTAGCTTACTTCGATTACTCGCTAAGTTTTGGAAGTAGAAACTTCATTACCCGGGCGGCAAACACCACAGCCGGCCAATTATTGTACATAGGATGAGCTGGGACGTTAATGATGTCTATGAAAATCCTATGTTTCGATGAATTGCTTGACTTCTTCAGCGCCTATGCATGAGGCCCAACAATTTTGAAAGCGGATCCTTGATTTTATAAGAATACAACATAGATGGGGACGAAATATATCTGAAAAAAAAAAACCCACTTAAGTCCACCACCACTGGGCGTGCCTAATTTCAGTAATTTGGTAACTCTTACCAGGGAGGAGGCAACCCAATGAGTGGGTAAGGGAAACGAAAGGTAGGTAGGAATGATGTATTTCCACCATCTTCCTATTATGAATACTGGAATTAATCCGTGAAAATTATTATCTGCAGCTTGAAACTATCATGCTTGGGATTGGAGTAGGCCAATATCTTCTACCTGTCAACTATAACCTTAAAGAAATAGTAAAATTTTGTGACCTTATAGCAGATCCAAGTGTTGGCGTAGATATCAAAAAACAAGAATGGTGCTGCAAACTTTCACTATTATAGTGCGAATCCGATATGACTAGGTTTTTACGGGGAGTTTGGAAGAGACCCCTGGTTTTTCATTCGTACATTATTTTATCAATCATCAATCAACTAACGAACACCGGCCTCGACCGTTTGAAAAGAATACATGAACTAGAATCAATACAAGAATCTCTACATAAAACACCTCTTCACCAGCAGAAATCCATCAAACGGGGATTCTCAGTGATAATTTACCCCTATTCATGTTGGAGGGGATTCCATTTATAGAGGTAGATACCAATGCAGTCAATTCTCGTAAATTTTGCCGACTCTATCGCTGCTGTCGCTCGCGATTTCACTGTTGTGCCAAGTTTCCCTTCTGGTCCTCTGATTTGAAAGCCCAACAAAATCCCGAATTCAAAATTCAAAATCTGATCACTCACCGGGCCCGGTCACCTCCCCCCCCCCCCCCCCCCCCCCCTTCACCCCAAGTCGGAAGAAAATAGAACCATTTTTCTATCACGACGAACTAAACATCACATCATAGTGACATGATATTTTTTCCCCCGGATTTATTAATTTTCATTAATGAACACTGTCACAATGTACATGTATATCACCCGAGACACATCGTGTTACGTAATTACGGCTGACAATGCGTGCGGGAATTACCCTGTGCTGGATGGAATGGACGGTAATCGGATACCAACTCCAAGGTAAGCCCGCCAGGGCGATTAGCGTTTAAATCGTAATCTCTCATTTCTGTGCTAGGCTGGTGAATTGAGTTCGCACCGTTATCGCACGTTGCTGAGGGAGGATATATTATGAAGCCAAGATACGGACTGGTATCCGTTACAAAACTATTGATCAGAGTTTAATGAGCTTTAGCGATTAAACTGTTGAGGTTTTGAGCTGTGACACTGCAGGAACAGGTCTGCAGTTTTAACATTGAATGGGTGTTCAGCCCTGTGATGAACCGCCCCTGGCAGTCGGCGAGGTCAGATTGGTGGTTCCCGATGTGCACTTGGACCCTGGCTGTATACTTTGTACACCTTTGGATTTCATTCAGATATGTACCATTTAAGGTTGTTGGACAGACTCAGCAAATTCGTGTGATGGACAAGTGATTAAACGTGTTGGTCACTCTACTTTTCAGGTTCATGTAACACAGCTCAGCAATTGGAAAGTTCTTAAACTTCTTTTGACTCCAGCCCTTTGAATAAAGCCTTCCAGTCATCCAGTTCAAAAGTTCGGCCCAATCATCCAGTGACATGTATACATGATGCTTGGATGTGACATGAGGAGTAAGATCAACTGTCCTAATCTTGATCAGCTTGAATGGGAACTTTAGAACGATTACCCTATCAGGGACTTTCTAAACTTCTTCGGTAACTCTGACTGCACATCTCTAAAGCTGTTTCACCCTTATGCTATTCCAACATCAAATTCTACCAGATTGAAGAGTGAGAATGGCATACCAAGTAAGTTGTGATAAAGCTCTGTATTTCATCTGACCAGGCAAAACCATAACCCCATCCTGGACTATTGCTCACCACTTTAAAGGAGAATGCGACCCAGACATCAGTGTTCTTCCAGTGAATGAAGAAGAACAGGAAGAGTAAACAGTGAAAGTTTGAGCAAAATCGGACAGTTTGTTCAAGAGTTATGAACTTCGAAGGTTTAAATAAATCCTTATTATGGGGATCCTTGAGTTGGCAACTCCACCAGCATTTGTGATGTCATCGTGGACAACTCTCAATTCATTTTGTACACAGAATTTCACATTTTCTTCATTTCCAAGAAAAATAGAAATTGGTTTGATTTATTGTTTGAGTATGACATGGCTACATCAATTCTGCAAGCATTTTGGGAAGAATTATGTTGATTCCTGACTTGAAATTTCATAAAAATCATTTTTTTGAAGATTTATGCACAAAATGAATGGAGAGTTGTCCACGATTACATCACAGATGCTGGCGAAGTTGCCAACTCAAGATCCCCGTAATAGGGATTTACTGAAACTTTCAAAATTCATAACTTTTGAACAGATTGTCTGATTTTGCTCAAACTTTCACTGTTTACTCTTCTTGGTCATCTCCATTCACTAAGAGCACACTGATGTCTGGGTTGCATTCTCCTTTAATCATATATTCTGAAACCTTTTCTCTCAATTTCTGTACCTTGACCTTTAATCTCATTTAAATGTAATCTCTCTTCAAGTGAAATGAGAGGATCATACATGTACATGTTCAGATCATTTCTTCTGTTTATTTAGTCACTGCCTATTTATAGAAAGAGAAATCCTTAAATGATGAAAATGAATTTCATTTTAGAGATTATAAGAAATATATTTTTTATCATTAGTTTGTAGGTACCGTGTAAGGTAGTACATTGTAGGTTTAAGCTGAAATTGCTGAATTACCTGAAAATCCTGTATTTTCTACAATCATTGACCAACTATCTTTACATTATTAATGAATTGACAAAATTCTAGTATTTAATACAGTAGGCCTATATTTTTGTCGTAACTTTCAGGTGGTCCTGTTATAACTATGTTTGGACTCTATTGTAGGCTTCATCAAAGTTGTACCTTGTGTTGACATTGCAAAGCTATGCTATATATTCCTTTAACTTTTTGTGAGTTTACAGGGAATTCAAATATTCTTTTAGAGAGATTGGAAGCTATGTTGTATTGAGGGTGGAATTATTAAAAATAGGAAAAAGGTTTGCAAGGGAGAATGGAATAGGCAATGCCTACAAAGACTACATACACTGCAATGAAAACAGAGTTGGTATTTGGAGCTTACTCTGTTCCAAAGTCCATAGTTGTTCACACTTTGTCTGGGTCAGGAGGTGTGACTCATGATAATAGTACTGAATCTGGTCTGGCTTGCCATGTCTTTGAAAAGTTCCCGCTCTCTCACCATTTAACTCATAATTATGGTACAATGTTTGGTCTGTTCTGGCTTGAAATGTTTTTGATGAATGCCCCACTCTTCCCACCAAGATTATCATAATCATACTACATCTTGTCTTGCTTGCAAAAATGGCAATTCTACAGAAAGTTAAAAAAAGACAAAAAAAAGCAAACAAACTAGACATTTAGCATACTCGGGAATTAGTAACAGTTTAAAACGACCAGCAGCTGGTCTACACCTGTTGATGCATTGCATCACTTTTAATTGGTAAGGACAAAGTCCCTGGGAAAGGGGGGGGGATGAGTGAGTCTAAGTGATAGTACATATAACTGTTAATTCAAGATCTTTCTTGCTTTGATAATTACCATCTCTTTTTTTGCCGGTTTTGTTGAACTTGATAATTTTCAAGTTCAGGTTAATTTCCAATATAACACAAGACATAATTTTTTTTTTCTTCTTTTAAGCAGAAATATCGTAAATTAACATACAGCATTTTTTCCTCTTATTAACATCAAAACAAATTAAATGTCTACTGTTACCAAGGAGTTATCACACAACAACTCCTCATTCTTTCATGTATTGTGAATATATTTCCGAACTTTTTTAAAATTTAAAACTGCACTCTCAGCCTTCAGTGACATTTTTCAGATATTTCATTTATCAAACATTCTTTGAAATTGCAGGCAGCAAACAGGGATTGAGGCACGAAGAGGGATTCATAGACATACATGTACATAGATTTTACCGAAGCTACATGTAAATGTTATAAAAACACAACAACAAACAGATTTACAGGGTATGTCCAAAGTTCATTTACATGTATGCACATGATTTATTCTATGCTGTATGTATGTATGTAACCTTTGATATCCATTATCTGAGAAGTACATTCATTCTTGATCAATTTGTTTTAAATAAGAACTGTATAACATAGCATACAGGAGCATCATGTTGTCAGTGGGGAAAGAATGATGTTTGCTTGAAAGCTTTCCTTGTATTCATGATACAGTATACTTGTATATCATGGGGAAATTATTTGAGAATTTCTTGGCAGGATTCAATGTGAGAAGAGGAGATCACTCTGTTCAAAGGAACCCTATCACAGAGGTAAAGGCTCAATTTTCAGATATTAAATCACCCATTTTTCAATGAGCAGAGGTCTGTCTGTTAAAATCCTATCTATGACTTTCTTTATGTTTTATTGTCATTGACTTTGTCAAGGCAGACTATAGACTGTGTGACTATGAGTATACATTGTATCTGTAGGTTGAGCTAGTTTTCTTATAAACACCTCAATATTCCAGAGCATGCCATCAATAATCATACTTCTCTTTTATAAAAAAAAAAAACAAAATGTTGCATGTCCAGGGGCTGATAACTGGAGGGGGAAAAATGAATAAGTGGCCTTGAAATAACAAAAGATTTTAGAAAGCCTCTAACCCTGCTTCAATAAACACATTGTTGGCTACTTGTTGCATTTTTGTGCAAAATGGAGTCAAAATAGCAAACCAGATTGTAAACCCTCCCAAAATACACTGTATGTCATATTGGGATTGGGTATACCGGTATAGAAACTTCTTTAGACTGAGATACATGTTCATCATTTGAACGTTACTTTTTTATTGAGACAACTTAATCAGCTGGAATCCATGGTAAGTAAATCTTTCATCCCAAATTGTGGATTATTTGATTTGATTTGTTATTATTAAAGTGTGTGTGAACTCATAATGGACAATGAAATTTCATTCACTGGATACATTTTTGCATGACTTCTGTCATGCTACTGTTACATCACAATGTGAAAAAAAAAATGCATTGAAAATATAGTACATAACCATATCAACTTGAAAAAAAAAAGTGTGCTGTCTGGAAGCACTGTGGTGTTAAACTAACCATTCATTCTGAGGCTTTTTTAACCCATTCGTGACATAGGTCCACACTTTGTGGTTTGGCCTAATATCTTTTGATGCAAAGCCCTAAAAATCATACCAAATACATGAGCAGAAAGAGCAAAAAATTCTACACAAACTGTGCCCATTTTGGTTGTGTCAGTATTCGCTGTTTGATGCTGAAAATTTTTAAACGGAAAATAAGCATTAAAATCTTTAAATTGGCAATGTGATAGAAAGTTTAAAATCACCATTTTTCCCTGCGAATTGGCAGCTTTTGGCTTCTCATCATAATTTCTGTCAGTTTATATTTATTTCAGATACATGACATTTTACAAGAAAAATGTAGCAATAAAATTTAAAAATGTTGGTGTTGCCAATTTGAAGAATAAAAGCTGATCAAATTAAGCTTTAAATAATTCCTGTCACGAATGGGTTAAAGTAACAGTAGGCACTTGACTTTGCAGCATAGTGGTCCAAGTATTTCAAATAATATGTCAGAGATCATTATGCCTAGGTGTTGGTACACTGTATGCACCTATTCTTCAATTCTTGGTTATGCTGCTACCTTTCATATGAAGTCAGCAGAAGGATGATTCTCTAAAGAATTCTCTCCTTTTAAATTGTGTGAGCTTCATTTTCTCACTCATTTTGTTCAATGATAAAATCATTATGCTGTACCTATTTTTGGTTTTATACTTGCATTTGTATTTTCACAGACATTACACACATGAAAGAATAGGTCTTATACAATCAAACATATCAAAGTCATTTTAGATTGAATCCTCTAATATCAAAATATGATGTGATTGTTATGAAGTATTCAGGAGTTGAATGAATGTTGACATCTCATATGAAATCGAGTGTATGGTTGATTAGCATTGTATAGACTCTTTGTTAACAAACCCACTGATTGTGGACAATCTATCAAGGTCATGGCATCTTGCTATAGTTTCATGCATCTCTATTCAGTGATTTGTCTTTTCAGTAAACACGGATCTGTTTGAAAATGAATCATGCAACAATAAGAAGAAAGATGATTTCCTCTATCAAATATTAGGTACACGTAGGCCTTGGCTACTGGTATGTTATTTTTAGTGAATTCTTGTTATGTACATATAGTGATAAAGAGTTTTCTAAAGTCTGCAAATACCTTTCTTCTTTGTACTTTGGTCACCCTGGAGAAGCAGTTTACTGCACACTTTGTCAACAGATATTCTGGTTTTATTTACACAGTTTGTATTTGTACACATATTGACACATAATTTATGTTCAAGGAATTTATTCAATAGAAGAATTTGATAGATATTGACCTAGTGATTTTACATTGATTTTCCCCTGTGTCTAGACTGCATGTATAGTCTTTTTGCTTTTACTACATGTACATTATAAGGAGTTGGTTCATACTGTATCTTATTACATTGTAGCTATAGTATGCTGTACAGCCTCTACTGTGCATTATTTATCATGGTATTCTCCACATAATCATTTTGATAGGGCACGTATTCACTTGTAGTCATTGATGGCCATCAAGATGTATTTACCATGCATTTACTGTGTCTTTCTGCCTGTACCCAGACAGAGTTGTTTCATATATCAGATTTTGACTATGTAGTCAAAATCTAATATAGTAGGCCTGTGCTATGCATTTGATATGATACTATCCACATATCAAGCACAGCATTTGTTTTGGTAGACTATGTATTTACTTTTATTTGTCACTTTATACCATGCATGATATATAATCTTGATATTTGTAGGGGATATTTATCTAAATGGAAAAGAAAACCCCATGTGAAAGAGAAAAGCTCTCTTCATAAATCAGGATTCCATAAATTCTTTAAATCTTTTGCATACACCCACCTAGTCCAGGGCACATTGAATTTATTATCCCTCAAAAACTGGATATTTCACCCTGATTCATCAAACAGTGTACTTTGTACTAATTCATTGCATGTATTATGTTCCCATATACATTAAAGCCTTTATTCTTTGTGTGACTTTACTTAAAGACATTGGTTAACATTGTTATGATTTTGAAAAATCTTGTTTTGTTACTTGAAAATGGGATAAACATAAGGGGTATAGTGTAAAAATACCAGTCTGGAAGTTTCAAAGTATAATATCCACAGGAAGTAATTTTAAATATCAAAAATGTGAACCAATGTTTGAAAAATATACGAAGGTCAGTTGCACAGAATAGACATAAGGAGTGCGTATGCGCGTATGACTCACCTTACCATACTGTGTGTATTGGCGTATCATGCGGCGGGAGGCACAAAACAGCATTTTCAAATTCAAGCAGTGGTCCTCTTAGTGATTGTCTCGTGAGACGAAGGATAATAAAATTGCCGTTTGGCGTTTGCGTCTAACTTACACTTTTTCATTCCAAATTATGGTTGGTTTCAGGGTTTTTGAGTACAAATACAAGTACTCATACACATGTTTCATCTTAGTTTGAGAATGTTTTAAATCAGCTACTCACAAAGTTAGCCAATGCCTTTAAGATTTGCACATGCACTCAGAGATGAATGACCTCTATGAGCTGAGTGAAAGTTTTCCAAGCTCCCTGCTTTTATTATCTTTAGGCTGTAACCTAGGCAACCATGATCAATCACTCCATACTCTCTTTTCATTCCAAGGTGAAAGGTCAGTTCTGAGGTCCAAGCTCAATCTTTCCCAATCAATTCCTGTTTTGCTGTAGTTTCCAGAATTAATAAGCCAAGGCAGGAAGTTGGAATAACTATTTACACCCTCGAGCAAGTTCACTTAAAACACATTGTGGGCTTGGTAAAATGGAATTGTTTGCACACTCTTTTAGACTCTAATTACCAGTTTTTGGTTCTCTGGCAAGTTAGAAATCTATTATCAGTCATTGCATAAAGCTTGCAAGTTTATCAAATATTTCCTCTTCAAGAAATAGATTTTTCTTTATATATATAGTCCTATTAGACTAGAGCTTGGTTTTAGAAGGAGAAAAAAAACCAAAAAATATTGATGACATTGCCTGTGAGAGTAAAACAGTAAAATAAAACAATTTCATGTACCATGAAGAAAACCCCCAACATAAATAAAAAGAAAAAAAAACAAAGACAAAAATCAACCCCCTAAATTTGTATAGTAAATGCCTTCCTAGTAATTATACTTTTGTAATAATTTTTCTATGATTTAATCTTTCCAACACTCTTATAGCAACCAAAACATATCTGCAAGCATGAACTGTCAATGATCATGGGGTGTGCCAGTCTTCAAACACCAAAGTTGTAGAATGAAAATAGCTCCCTCTTCTGTTCTGTAGTTATTTGACTCTGCTTGCTTGTTTCATGAATGAGCATTCTGCTATAGACTGTGACTCCATTATGGAGGCCAGTGAGGAATTTAGGAAAAAAAAATGAAATGAAATGAAATGAAATATAATTGGTAAAAAGAGAAGTGAAAAGTAAGAGAATGTGTGTGTGAGAGAGAGGGAGAGAAAAAGGGAGAGAAAAAGGGAAAAAGCTAAGGAACAGGAACTGAAAAAGTGAAGGCTCAAAATTATTTCTTAGAGGGTGTGGTGTATGACCTGCCAGTAACCAAAGGGCCAATTCAGAGCAGAAATACCACCAATATTCTTCCTGGAGAAATTTTTTATGAATACCTGTAGATCATATGTCAGTTCCTCTACATGGAATTCCTCTAACATGTAGACTGGCCCTGTTGTATTTGGATTCTCTCTTTAATGCACACTAAGAAAAAAATGGTTCAAGTTTGCACCCTAAATGCAACACTGGCAGCACCTTTTTGGGTGCAATCTTGCACCCTACATGAAAAAAGTGCAAGAATGCACCTTTTTGTTCTTTTTTGCACCCGGGAATGCCCGTTTGCACCCTAAAAGGTACAACTTTGCACCTTAAAGGGTGCAGAAAGTTTTGCATTTTGGATGCCTTTATATATTTATTTATTATTTATTGATTGATTGATTTACTTATTTATTTACTTATTTATTCATTCTTTATCTTTTTGCTACTGAGAGAACTATGTTTGTCTTGTGTAAGTGTCGTCTTGTCATCAGTTGTGTAGATATTACAAGTAGTTATGAAGTTTTGTTGTTATTGTATATATTATTTTGTTTTACAATAAAAACAAATACAAAAAAGAAGAAGAAGGCAATGATAACTGCCTGTAGATCACATTTAGAGCAGGATTACCTTGAAAGTATCTATTGATAATGGGAATAATCTCATGCTTTAAATTTGGCTCTGTTGATTGTAATGAAAGTATGAATTGTGGGATCCTGCCCAGTAATTACAGGGTCACTCTTTCGGGTTGAGGCACAAACCGCAAAATGTCCGTGGAATGCAGGTATTAACCATTTCATTTCACAATGAAGAGCAATTCAGGTGTGGCTAAGTTGTGAGATGGGTCTCCTTCATAGAAATCTATGTTTTGATTGGAAATCATTTACAATTTTTTTTTAAACCTCTGGCTCTGGTACATGGATATCACATTTCTATATCATTAGCAACAGGCTCTCGGGTCTGAAATTGTAATACACCATGATGCTTGAGAAGTAAACCATGGTGAGACACAATTTTCTTGCTGAAGTTAGTAGACTTTCACCAGCAATTCTCAGAAGTATTATGGGAGGAGATGTTGTTCTTTGTGAGATCACAGATAAACCTGTTCATTACTGAATTCTGTAATTCCCATAGACTTGATACAAGGGCCACCTGGTTCCCGTATGCAATGGATTAAAATGAAATCCTAGAGAATGGTCTGATCGGAATGTTAATCCTTTTTGATACAACTCCTTCAGAAATAATCCTAAATGCTCCTTTGTCATCAGTTAGTGGTTTTATAAAATGTTTGAAAACTTTGTGGTTAAGGTGGGAAAGGTCTTAATGAATTTCCAATGAATGATTTCCAATTGAACTACATGTTACACCCTTCTTATCATATGGAAACTTTGGAAAGATAATGTGTTATATTTTTTTAAAGTGTCATCCAATAGGAGTTGTCGCCCATGTCAATTTTGATTAGATCCATTTACCAACAGTGATGAGAAGAGAGAAAGGAAGTGAAAAAGAAAAAGAGTTTTAAAATATGTGGGGGAAGGACAAGAAAGAGATAATTAAAATGCAAAAATGAGGTAGAGAGGGGTAGGAAATTAAAAGAGAGAGGGAGAGAGAAGATGGGACAGAGGGATGACAGAAGGGAAGGGAGAGAGAGAGAGAGGCAGGGAGGAGGAGTATGTGTAACATTTTAGGCATTGTTAAAGCAACATTAATGAAAGGACAAAAATAGTTCATACAACCTTCATTTATATGACATAATTTCTATTTGTATCTACAAACCATATTAGAGGAACTCTTGATATTCTCTCACCCTATGGTCAAGAGGGATTAGCTCATGTCTGTCTGTGTAACAAAGTTTTTCAGTAACAAAAGAAGAACCGATCTACCCTTTAGTGGCCTCCAAGCAATCATGGCACAGTAAAACCATGGTGCTAGACCCCTATTGATCAAGATTTCAGGGGTTTTTAAAAAATGTCTTGGCTACTGGAACCGAGTGACCCCTGTATTAAACCTATTGCAGTGAGAGAATTCAGTACCTGTATTCGTTACAATGGGTTAAGTTTTGCGAAACTCATTTCAGGGGCCGGGGGAGTTTTCAGGTCTGAATATAAGCAAGTTTGGTGAAGTGGTTTAGCAGTTTTGAGAAGAGGGTGGAACATATAAAAGAGCACTGTTCTATAATGTATGTGGTCCATGGAGTTTCCTGATACACATGCCATTGCATGTGATTTTTTAGGAGGGATGGAGTAGTGACCTGTGGGCTGAGATTTCTCTTTTTCTGTTAGCAGACTTTCTGGTTGAAAATTTGTGTAATGTTGTCCAGCTAACTTATGCTCAATTTAAAGTACAATGGACTTAGTGTTCTGCCAGATAACTTAGGCAAATTTTATATTAAACCAGAAGAAATTTTTCATACTAATTACCAATTGTAGAGACATTGAAAATATGAGTCAAATGGCTTTGAGCCTCAGTGAACCAAAATCTATTTATTTCAACATTTAAATATCATTTTATGGAAAGGACAATTGAATACATCATTCAACATCTAGGGGTGCCTTCAAGCAATTTTTTGAAGCTAGAATCACAAACGTGAATCACAAATCAAAATGCTGTTACGAAACCGCGACTACTGCGGGAGAGTGTTCAAGTGATTTCTCATCAATGTTGATTCTTGCTCATTTCAAGCCTACCCACTGCGCAGTACGATGCGCAGTTTGACCCAGGAAGTATAGGTCAACTTCAGCACACGCTTTCTGAATTTGTTCTGCCCCCGAAATGGAAACAGACACGTCATAGAATAACGAGTGAGATCTCCGTTGTGTTCAATCAATTTTTAGCGACCGTGGTTCTGCAGAATCATGATTCAAAACGCATCTTTTTCAGCGTTTCATGTTTGCGTTTTTGAAAGACGTTTATTTTTACGACCTGCGAAAAATCGATTGAATGCAACCATGGTTTAAACTAAACATCTTTGAAAACCGTGATTCTAGGGTGAAAAATGGTTGCTTGAACGCAACCTAGTCCTAGGTCTCTTCAGTTTTGCTCCAATAAGACTACATTTTTAGTATGGTTCCTACTTTTATCATCTCTATTGTGATTGTCATGTTACTGTAACTTGTGACAATAGAACTGTTTACTGATTGATATGATTAAATGTATTTGAATTGAAAATTATATTTTTTTGTATAAAAACTGAAGGTATTGATCCAAACAAGTGAATTCTGAAAGTTTCAGTTTCCTGGCTGTGCTTGGTGTGATGACCTAGTGACCTAGCACCTGCTGTAACCACAGAACCTGTTTCTGATCTTACTGAGGAGGTTCATCGTTGAAAACTAGTTTTTTTGTTCCAGGAGAAGAGACCCTTTCACACTCATCCATCCAACATGAGCAGAACAAGAGACAGGTACTAGTGATATGGAAGAACAGTTCCCCCACAGAAGTCATGCATCTGTGTAAACAGACAATCACTTTTACTTACAATCGCTTTTGAGGGGTAAACAATAATACATCTCTCTCTTGCTTTCTGTTACGTCATCTTCTCAGTGCTACACTCTGCTAAGTTGAAGACAACTGTTGAAGCTCAGCCCACTATTTTGACTTCAAATTGTTGAGGTTTCTTACATTAGGAGGGTTATGTGTAATTGTACATTTCTTAACGCCATCTCTAACAAGAGAATGCTGGACCTGTATCCCGAGGAGGAAGGGTCTCTCCTCATTCTGTGACCCCTACGGAGCCTCCCTTCATAAGAACCAGTGTCAAACCTGAACTCTTGCTCTCCTATTGTGGTTAGACAGGGAGAGAGAAAGAAGACATTCCAGACTGAGATTTACCTAGTTTGGGTCATGAGATGAATATATTGGAGTGGATTTTGATCATGGCTGCTCACTTTGTGCAATCTTTGGTGAGGTCTTTGGTAGATCTCGTACCTTTGAGGAATAGGAGAATTGGTAGAAGGAGTGATATAAGAGAGGTAAGTCTGAAGATTGTGCTAGCAACATATTGATACGGTTAGTTCCAAGGTAACATAAAAATATCATACATGTATATTGCTGAATATATTGATCTTGATGTACCCTACTTGTCTAAATCTAAAAATGTCTTTTGAGTTAGGGTTGGATGAAAGTGGAGCAGTGTTCTTATTCAAGGTACTATTAACCTGTTGAGCATGATGACATATACATTCCATAGTTTCTATTTTTACTGATTTCCAGCTAAGTACTTGATGGCTTAAATACATGCTGAAAAAAATCAGCTCAAAAGTTTATGGAAGCAAGTATGTAGGTGATAATCTCATGCAATTACTTTTAAAGGTAATAACTGGTAGTGGTAGAAAAAAATGAAAGTTGGTATGAAACTGCTCAAATATAGTCTCATATTGTTCGGCTTGCATGAAAAGATACATGAGTGAGATAATCAAGTATTCTATTCATGATTTCTGGTGATTTTCAGTAAAATAATTCGCATATCAATCGTTATCTTATACCCTCGCTACGGACCACCTACCCCGACGCTCTCGGCTCAACGACGCATAGCGGTTCACACACACTGTTCACACATGTGTGAATTTTCGACACGGGCTTGCGCTGAGAACTCAACGTATCTTCCGTTGATATCTTAGGCATTTCTAAACAAATATTTTTCCAAAAAATGTCAACTATGTTCGAAATCAGTCATTCTACATCAGTTCATGTAGTAATTTTCATTCCACCTAACAAAGTAGTTAAATATTCAAAGTGCCACCTTTCCCACTGCTGCTTATTACCTTTAAGTCATGCCTGTAGTTGTAATGGTATAAGCTTTTAGAAGTTATTTAGTCATAGTGTACTGGCATGCATAATTTCCATATTGAACAATAAGCAAGGCAGCTAAATTCTATGTCAGAATGTTTGTAGGAATGTCAATAGTGAATTCTGAGAGATGCATTATCTATCATTGTTTGCAAATTACTCTTTTCAACTTTTTTTTTTCGCTTCAGGCATATTTTTATTGTAATGAACATTGAAGTATCATGGGAACATATCGCATATGTTTCTGACATGAAGTACATGTATGACTTAATACCAAAAGGTTTGGATACGTACATGAAGTAACTGTTATACCTAATTCTTTCTCAAATTTACATCTAACTGACCTGTGTATATAAAACAGACAAAGAGATAAAGAAGATAGAACACTTCAGAAACTGGAATGGTTTTTCTAGAGGTGCAAGCTTTTGATTACCAATAGTATAAAGAACAAGATTTACTTGTTTTCTTTGGGGGTATCAGTGTACTTGTGTGTGTAAACCATCATTGTTGGAGTGGTAATTGTTGAGTGAACAGCTCCATAAAAGAGCAACAGACCTGAACTCTCATTAAGAAGATCATTGACAGACAAGAAGATTAACATTAAAGGAAATAAAGCAGATTAGGAGATTATCTGTACCAAACCCAGCTAAGTTGACCCCATTGGTATTAAGAGTGAGTATGTATCTTGACATGGATAGTGAACTTTATGCCAAATCTGACATCATGAGAGTATATACAGTAGATTAGGATGTACGATGCATGAGAAGGGATATGGGTCTTTCTTGCATGACAAAGTAATCTTACATGATATTTTACTAAGCAAATTCAACTGTTTGGAAATGTTATTACTAGCATTTATAGTGTTGTATTTCTCGATTATTGAAATAAAAGTGAACATTTCCTTTTACGAATATGACATGATGTTAATTCATTGGTAAGAATCAACCTATTGTGTGTCTTGTCTATAATATAGATTTAATCCATACAATGAAATTGAGTATAGGATACTAAATAAATCCCACTATAGGCTAGATCTCACACAAATGTCAGTCTCATTCTCAATCAGTTTCCTGGTTGTAGGTTATCATAAGCAGTGAGGGTGAAATTTTAATTGTTCTCAGATGAAATAATTTGAAGCCAGCAGGCTTAGAATTTTGGTAGATATGGTAATAAATAAGACAAGAAATCTGCTATGTAAAAAAGTATAAATCATCCATAATTTTTCATTCTACCTGTGAATGAGTTGAAAAATTGCACCAATTTACTTTTTAATGACTTTTTTTTGGTGCTCATTTCTTAGCAACAAAAGGACAAAGTGACCGGCATTGTGTCATGCTATGGTACATCGCACAATATATTGCAGCTGTACTGACCAGCCATAAACAATAATTGGAGCATGTATATTTCCTCCAAAATAAAAGTAATTTACAAGGATAATCATGACATTTGAAGTATATTTATTTTATCATCATGGTTGATCTTGCTAATGGGAGAAATATCCTTCAAATGTTTTGGTTCACAGTAATTTCATTGAAAGGAAAAAGGACTTTAATGGTATTAGAGGATATGTTAAGTGTTTTTGAGGGGAGGGAGTTGAGATCACAAGATATGAAAAGTAGGAAAAAGCCAAAGAAAAAAATGATGGGGAGCTGAAAATAAGACAGATTAAAGATGTACTTGGGTGAAAAGATGACATGAATTTCAAAAAGGAAATAGAAAAGGAATATGTCATTTAGCTTTTTAAAAAATGTTTGTGTGAGGATGTTGTATCTTTGTGCTGTTTTAATATATTTATTTACCTAGTCTTGAAAATTTATTCTTTAACTAGGAACTACGTATAACCTTGATTTTGAGGATAAGGGTTGAGAGACCACTGCAGACTTCTTTTGTCTGAATTGTGAGATAACTTTTATTTTTCACTTCCAGTATTCTTATTTTTCATAACAAATATTTGGAGTGTTTTTGTGAGGTATCTGGTTCTGTTTGAACAAGCTCCAAGAGTCTTGATCTCTCTACATTCCTAGCAAAGTCAATTTCACTTCTTTGATTTCTCAAGAAGAAGCTCTTGTAATTCCAGATTTTAAGATGATAGCACTGTGCCCAGGATTTCAGATTCAATAAAAACCATATAAATCTGCCTGAAAAATATCACTGAATAGAACTTCTTGCAGATAATAGGAAATGGTCTTGAATTACAGACTAGAATTTCATTGTCAAAGGTTATATTTCCTTATAGGTTTGATATTTGCTGGCCTATGAGGTAGATGTAAATAATGGATTTCTCTATACTGATGTAGATATGACTTGAAGATCAAAAGTTCCCTGTTTGAAACACTTGCAGAAAGTCATTTTCTTACATGTTTTAAAATGTCTTTTAATAGGGTAATACCATATTTTGATTATTTTCATTTTGCTTCTGGGTAAGTAATATTTCCATATCAATTAAGGGAAATCTTAATCTGATTGAACTTATGATTATTGTGAATGTTCTGAATCATCTAATGAATTTACACCTTCTATCTAACTTACAAATTTTATTCATTTTTTTTTTCTCATCCCATACCAATACATAAGAAAACTCCCTATACTTCTAATCCAATGTTTGTCAGACAGATGCAACTAACAGATATTCCTCCCTTTTTAATCACTTGAGGATTTTCATGATGTAAAGGAAGGAAGCTATATTGTAGAACGGTGATTGATCAAGTCCTATTCATCACATAATCTCATCTCAAGGAACATAAACACAAAACATTATACTTCTTCATAATGCTACGTTCCTTTCCTGAATAAAGTGAATTTCATGATGAGAGCTCTTTGGCCACATTGTTTAGCGGACAATGACATGCAGGGCAGGGGACCAAAGATTTGTTGTTGTTGTTGTTGTTGAAAGAGGGGTGTAAAGGTTTCATCTAAAAGTTCCAGTCTGAGACTTCTTTTTTGCCTTGGTTTGGTGGGTGGCCCTTTAGACAATCACTTCTTCCTGTCCTCTAGAAACAAATCATGCATTGTATGTTAAAATAAGTGCATGGGAATGTACTAGTATGTTCAAATATTTGTGGTGTATAGGGCCTACATCTGCATGCAACTGAACTGGATGAGGACCTAGACATTATTGGATCAAATCCTACCTCTCTACCATATTTCAACAAAAATGTTAACCTGGTTAATGTGCAATGCCACTATTTACCCAGGGGAAGAATAAGGACCTTGTAGGATATTAAGTGGGTTTTATTACACCCCTAAGCTTGCATACAATATGTATGCACAGGTCTTTGTGGTAAGAGTACTGTCCAGAGAGTGGAGATGGAGCACACAATGTGTGGTATGTTTGCAGGTTTGATGTGAAATTGTGAGTCCAATGATCAACATAATAATAAGATGTTAATTGCACATGAAATGTCCAGAGGGTAGTTAAGGCCAGTGACTATGAATTGAACCCTAAACCTCCTGAGTGGAAGCTAAACCACTCTACCACAGGTTGCCCCCAAAAGCTCATCTTAGGTCAATGATTTCTTTCATTTGAGTTGAGCATATGACCTTCTTTGAACTGTGAGTCTGAGATGAATGGGGATGGTAGGAGACACCTTCTCTGTGGTTGTTCTACAAGTCTCTTCTGCTCTCTACCAAGGGATGATGATGCTGATGATAGATACCAAAGATCATATCGTGGGAGATGACTGGAAGCGGTTCAACAAAAAAGGGTCTACCATCCCAGAGGGGGGTCATGTCTGTGGCTCCATCTCACACTCATTGAGAAAATAAGAAATTCTCCACACTTTTCTGGTCAAGAACTTGCTGGAATAATAGGGAAATATGATCTTCTTGAAGAAAGAGCAGTAATGGTATTCCATATTGGATGAAAGTAATTTTTTTGAAGAGTATAAAGCAGATTGAAAGAAATAAGTGAATCCCATTAGATCAAGTTTGTTTCTTTGTAATAAAATTATCTTAATGCAATTTGAAAATCAGGTAGACATGACAAGATATTTCAAAGGAGTTTATTGCAGCAGTAGATGAATTCAAGTTAATGTGTCCATCTTCATGTTATTAAAGTAGTTTAAGTTAACTATGATTAATGGTACAAAGTTGAATGAAATATGGTGTTACCTCCCGAGGAAATTGGTTGGAGTTGTTGCCCAGGAGACAACTTGTGTGAATACCCATCTCACTTTGCTATTAAATACCTATAATTCCTTTAAATCCTTGTTTGTTTTTGTTGAATGCTGCAGGAGAGGGGCTATGTTTGACCCTTACTCAATTTGTCCTGCTAATTGGACAGATAATTCAGAAATAATTTATATGATTGCTGACCCAAAGACAAACCCTGCTGAGAGCTGTAGACACAAGACTGACAAGTTCTCTTTAATCATTGAGTGCATGGCCCTCATTTTGGTTTATCCACTGAAAGGCCTTCTCACTGGCTGCTTCATCAGTCATGATCTTACTACAGTGCAGGCATTAATCCTTCATGTTACACCTGGCTGTCCCCATAATTTCACTATGTTGATCTCCAAGTTTGCAGTTACGGAAATGACCCATTTTCCCCCTCCCTTTCATCTAACAAACATTTCATATGGTAACTGAGTTGTGATTACCATTCATGCAAAAACAAGTAGGAGGAAATCTGACAATATGGTGGTGTTATTACTTCTAGTTTCACAAGATTGAGGTGGGCTGATGTGGTCTCTGAGGTACTAGCATCATGTTATGAAGGAGTTCTTGGCTTAGCTTTCCTTTGGGAGATTGATCAAGGAATGGGGCAGATTTTTTAGCCACCCAAATCAAATTAAAACGAAACCCTTGTCAGGTAGTGCAGAGCTGGGACTGGATCTGGGCTCCAGACAAGACTCTAACATGCCCCTTCAGGTCCTTGTATCAAAATCAACTGTGACACAACCATTGCTTGGTAGAATAGGCAACCCCCCCCCCCCCCCTCCAGCCAACAATTTTTTTTTGAGAGGGTGTCAAATCAAATATTAAAAGTTTGTGTTTACAGATTACCCAAGATACAAAATGGGTTTTTATAGCATGAGATTTTGGAAGAGAGATAAAGATGGACTGAGTAGAGAGAGAGAGATAAAGAGAGAGAGAGAGAGAGAGAGAGAGAGAGAGAGAGAGAGAGGGGGAGAGAGAGAGAGAGAGAGAGGGAGAGAGAGAGAGAGAGAGAGGGAGAGAGAGAGAAAGGGATGGAGGGGGGATAACAAAAGCTCTGAACTTGATTAGTTCTTTCCATATAAGGTGTCATTTCAGTACATAATCCATTCCATCCCATAATGATCATGTAATGAAAGCATATTACTGAGAGTAGTAGGGAATGAAGTGAGCAATTCATGCTATTGCAGTTGCCTTACAACTAAAGTCAGCAAAATGGATCTTTTCCTTATTGTAGTTGTTCAAAATCTCATTTGCACCTCAAACCTTTACTCACTCTCACAGTGTTGTTCTTTGAAAGAGTTTGGGATCTCACGTTCCCAAAATCTCCCTAATCTATGGTGGCTCTGAAGTACGCTCAACAACGGGTCGTGTGCGACGTGAATTTTGCATCCCAGGTCCTGAATTTCGCATCCCAGGTCCTGAATTTCGCATCCTGGGTTCTGAACTTCGTGTCATGGGTCATGAATTTCGTGACTGGGGCGCAAAGTTTGTGTCACGGGTCGCGAATTTCGCGACTGGGGCACAAAGTTGGCCTCGAAATTCACGTCACACATGACTGTTGTCGAGCATACTTCAGGGCCACCATACTAATCTGATAATTTTAGGTAACTCCAGAAGAATGCTAAGCTTTGCTTGTTTCATACTATCCTTGTTATGTCTCTCCGCTGCTATTTTAACAGAAAAGATTTAAAACTTGAAATGAGAGTTTTAATCTGTGAACTATTAAGTCTGCATTTTTGCTGTCTGTTTAATGAAAAAGAGAATTATTTCAAATGGTGAGAAACATGAAAAATATTTGTATATTGTCTGAAGATGATTTGGGGATTATTTTGAATTGTTAAAAGTGGGAGTGACAGGTTGAGGATTTGTCCATATTTTAACTTCAACTTTTGTTTTGAGAATTAACTGTGTTCTTATTCTCTTTTCATATGGTGTATAAAAATAGCCCAGTTTGGGTATCAAGGGACTGTGATTGACGTCATGGAAACCAAGAAGTTGATTGACTTCTTTCGTTAAAGAAACGGGTCTTGTAAATCACAAGAAAGAATGCAGTATTATCCATTATGCTGAATTTACCCAGCATACATACAGGTATTGATCTGCTGTCATGCCAATGGTGGTAAAGTATGTAGCTGGTTTCATTCATTTACACAATCCTTTGAAAAAAAGTACACAGGGTCCCAAAGCAATTTAAATCTGCAAAGCAACCCCCCCCCCCCCCCTTCTGTCAAGATCTGGAAAAATGGGTATATGGCTGCTGTGATATTCTTCTAAAATTTTTGAAAAGCTCAAAGAACCAAGCAGCAATTTGAACAGTTCATATTATTTGATGTTTGTAGTCCTATTAATGCATTTCATTTTAAACCAGGTTACTTCTGTTGACGTTTTTTCAATCTTGGGATTTTATTTTTTAATGTCAACCCTCCTTTATTGCATTCTACTTGTTGGGTGCTTTGTTGAGTCGTCATGATCCAATAATAAAATTCTGTTTTATCAGTGTACTTGAAGAAAAGAAATCTTTAATTTATTCCAACTCAGCCATGTCAGCAATTTTAAACTCCATCATATCTACAATTTATATCAATGATGATAAGAGGACTTCTCTTCCTTACTGCATTTAGCATAATGTTTATTTATCTTCGACATGAGTGAGGATCATCCATGAAGGAGTCACTTCTCACCATGTATTCTGACACCAACCCCTAGGGATAGTCAGGGTTCATAGTGAAAGAAACATCATACTCCCGTCTTTGAAAAGATACCCAGACAATTCTATTATTCTTGAAATGTGTTGGATGTGATTCTCGCATAGAATCAACTTGACAGTAGCACGATATTCTTTCATGGAGATTATGAAACCTGGTATTTTTGTTTGTTTGCTGGTTAGGCTACACCTCTACATTTCTGTTACTAGAATTGTGATAGATGTGTCTAGCTTGTAGGAGAGTGGGATTATTTGATCATTTGTGAATGGAATATTGCAATGTTTCTACTTCACTTTAGTGTTATATGTGCTTCAGTAGTATCAGTAATCTGGCTTGCAAGTTGATCATTGTTGTGATTTGGGCTGAGTCTTGGAACAAGACAGAAGGTCTCTTTCTTAATCATCCCAACATGTAAGATTGATGAATGAATATCAGTGATTGCAATGGCTGAGAAGCCTCAGATATACAATGCATTTTTGATGACTGCAAGTCACGTAGGAGCTGTGCTCTTTGCTTTTCATCTTCACACTGTCTCCAATATCTTCTTGATCAATGCCTGATCATCGATTCTCAAGCTAGCTAGGACTGCAGCTATGCAAAGATGAACCAAGGAAACGGGAGTGATTGCACTTTGGAGGAGCATGCATTCTATACTTAGAGAGTACATGTACTAGGAGTGTTATATTCAGCTCCCTTTTTCTGATTTCGGACAAATTAATGTTCTTGATTCATCTTTTCTTAGTAGAACATTTCTCTCAGTATACAGTATAATCTGGGGCAAAGGAGGAAACAGGAAAATAGAAACAAGGAAATAAAAACAAGTGGAGAAGCATTATATGTGGTGACATAAAGTGTCACATTTCTTTAAATAATATGAAAAATAATGAATTTTAAAAACCCTGGATAATTGCTGTTCAGAGTGAAGTGCAAATGGTTTGATGTTAGCAAACTGTCAGCTCCTTTATGCTTTCCTTCCTTGACTGTTTAGAGGGAGAGAGGAAATAGTCTGAGAAGTGAAATAGTGAAGATGGCTTAGGCCTACATATTCTTTTATTCAATGTAGTGGATAATACAGAGGTATTTGGACATATGTGTATTATCAAATATGTCTCTGGATCATGTGGAAGTAAATCATTTCTGTGAAAGGAGGTGAATCATTTCAGCTTAGAAGAGCTAAAGCAAAGTATTCTCCCAACCAACAGACAGTATTTTGAGAGAAGGATATGCATGGAATGGATCAAATGTTTAGCTGAATGCCAATGTTAACCAGTTTGATGATACTGTTACCAGAGCATTCTGTGAATATGAGAAGGTAGTTGAACATGAGGAATGTGTATGATTTAGCATCTCCTGATGGAATACAAGCATCTGTTGTAGCTCTCACCATATCATCCTGTTTCTCATTCACACCTATCTACTCAAACTTGTATCCCTCCCACTATGTAGTCTGCCTTTCAAACCTGTTCATAGAAATTTCAATCATATTTGACCTCATGGGTAAAAGGTCTAACATCATCACCGATTGAAACAGAATTATATGCATTCTTTATGAGCAAAGGTTTTTTTGCTGTTTTGAGCTCCGTATACTGAGATTCCCACACCCCAAATACCAGCATCTACTTTGACCTCTCTTGTTATATGGAAATTCGTCTGCTTGGATCATTTCCACCATTCACCAGCCTCGCCCCTTTCTCTTTAGTGCTGGACCTGGAGGTCTGGGAAATAGGATCCTATAAGACATAAACAAGTCAGGAGTTGTACCACTTCCCTTGTCCCTGTCTGCTGCCCATAGGGACAAACAAATTGTTATATTCAGATTTTAGAGCACTCCTATAAACAAGGACACATCTATACCTTGAGAATATGAGAAGAGCACAGAAATAATTTCATGGTAACCTGGTCATGTTATGCAAGGGAGAACTCTCTGTTCATTGTTGATGAGCTTTATTTGTGGATTTACCGCCTATAACGGTCAAATATTGTGAAAAACAGTGGTCAAATATTGTGAAAAACAGTGATCAGTTATTGCGGCAGAGATCAGTGACTTCATTCAAGCAGAACCTGGCTTGGAACCTGGTTAGATGAAAGCAATGTGATACTGAAGTCTGGTATATAAGACTAGCTAGCTGGCAGTTGACAGCACATGTTGTTTATTGCATACAAGCCATGCATCCAAGCAGTCTCCTCTTGATGATCAGCTGGCCTGTTCACTGTAGCTGTCTGTCTGTCTACTTTCATTCATTCATTCACCAAACACATGGATCATAATTTGCTTGGTTTCATCATGAAGATGAGATAATGTGAGACACTGTCATGGCCTCCTGCAGCATCTTATATCATCTCACCTATTGATAGTTATTGACTTCAGTGTGGACCAATCTTCAAGCGGATCACTGACTGAGCCTAGCTAGACGCATCTGTCATGGTCTGATCAAGGATTTACTGGTAGTTGGACTGTATGCCAATGCTTTTATTTCAACTGGACTGCTTTTTTTTTTCTCATTTGGAGCTTGGAAGGCATGACTGATTTTCAGAGCTCTTACCTGAAACACCATTAATATGGAGGGAAAGCTGCATCCTTATTTAGAATCATCTTGCTGTGATTACTGTCTTCATGTCACTCATGAGTTGTTTATTTTGTTTTGTTTAAAAGCTCAGTATCTCAACAATGATCTAAGCGATTTCAAAGAAGAGTTTAGCTTTCACACCTAGCTTTCAAATTTCACAGTTAGGTGTGAGGGCTCTTGTATCTACAACTAATCAGTATTTCCTGAAATTCAGAGAGGAGATATTGTGCAGGGAAGAAAGTAACACCACTTAGCTGTTAATGAGTCATTTACCTGTTACTGTCAAGATATTGTTGATATAGAGCACCTGGGCATCCTACTTCATGTTTTTCCCTCATTGTAGAAATGCAGCAGCGCACCTGATTATCTGTTTTCACAGTTTCTGTTGTTGTTGTCAGCTTTTTAGATTTATTAAATACTTTCTCTCACATTTTAGCCAGATTAAGAAGTGTGCGTATGCTGTTAAGGCTACGTTTTGTTAAGGAAGAACACCCAATGTGTTAACTGTTATCTCTCACTCAGCTTGAGTTGCAATGTGGTAATGAATGATAACCTGTCTGTAATGATTAGAAAACAAAGAGAGAAATCACCATATTGCTGCTAACCACAAAGAACACAATTGTGCATGAATCACATCATTGTGTCTGGAATATTGCTTGCCTGAACAGGAGTAGCTGCAGCTTCTCCACCCTTCTCCAGTTTTGATCTTGCATTCCACAAGAAAGCTATGAGATATGCATGTATTATAGAGACCTGTACAAGAACATGAAAATGGTATTGAAGGCAGCTGGTGGAATCATGAAATGATGGATTTAAGTTAGAAGCAGACCAGGTGGATTGTTACGATGGAAGGTTTTCAGGGTTGGTTAGGGTTGTTGATGTACCTATGCAGGGATGTAGCATCTACTCTTCTTGTTATATCCTGCCTTGGAGCCGTGATCCTCAAGATCTTGGATCCTTTACTCAGCCATCTTGAAAGCCTCTGGGATCTATTACAGCATTTCCAGGTAAGGAACTGAGAGGTATTTATAGAAAGAGTAATGTGAACAATGCAACTTCTCTCATTGTAAGAAGTATCCTTGATTTCAGCGTGAGTGAATATAAAACAGCCCCCTCCACAGTGAAAAACATTTTGTTCTCTTTTCTAAATAAACACCATATTGCACCATACACATTATGCAACCTGCTTTTTTCAAGTTTAGTAACTTCAGGAATGACCCCTCAAAAAATTGGTTTGAGAAGTCAAATAGTAAAGTAAAATGTAACAAAATAGTTATTTAAAAAGATCATTGATTGAAACCTATATTTTGATTGATTTGAAATCTTGAAATATGTTATGGAAATAAACTAGTCGTGATAAAATTGATTTTCCACGGCAAAACAGTTTGATATGATTAATTTTTTATTTTTTTATTTATGATCTAGCGAGAAATTTAAAGGAAAGGAAATCACACTATTATAAAACTTAAAAGTGGATCTGTTTGCTAAACTTCCCATTAATAGTAATTGGAAACTGTCAACTTGATTATTTTTAATGAAGCATGTAACCTAACACCATAGATTAGAGCATGGTGATTCCAATGTGTTATGATTAATGATCATGATGTGGCCTAAGAAAATGATCCTTGTGAAGGAATTGGATGTTCCCTGATGAGCTGCCATTATTAACAAATTTCTATGAGCAATTAAATGTGTGATGTTGTGGGAAAATATATGAAAGGTGACATAAAGTATAGTTATTTCTCTCATTAAAATCATTGAGTGTATCCTCCTACTGTAGTTATGAGCCCATGACAATGCTCATTAATTTAATGAGATATGAGTGATAAGTGCATAACAAGTTAATCTGTTTTGAACAAAAATCTCAAAATACAGGTATTTCTTACCTTGGTTGGTCATACATGAAATATGAGCACTAATATTTCCCTTTGTTTAACCCAATCTATTTACTTGCTTCATTGCATGGAACATTGATTCCATTTAAAGGCTAACTATTTCATGTTATAAAGACATCTCTTATCTCCATATGTAATCACTTTAATCGGTACTGAATACTGGTATTCTCACCATACCTAGAGCTAAACAGACATTTATTTATGCACTTCCAGTGGAGCTATTTCTGGTATTTTGTTAGAGCTGGTATTTGCCAAAGCAGGTCATGTGATATGAATTGAGTGGATTACAGCATGGGTGTAATGAAGAGAGATTGATGAAAACCCTCATCCTCCTCCTATATAGATTAAAAAGTGATGTTGATTAATTTAGCAGGCAACTTGTCATCACATGTTGAACTATGTCTCTCTCTGCTGCATTAGGGTTCATGGTGTTCAATGTTTGAATACATTACAACCATTTGTATAGTGCGATACAAGGATTAAAAAAATACATGGCAGGCTAGAATGAGTTCGAATATTCCTAGTATATATACTGGAGTTAATTGAAGCCATCATTAGAAGCTTGAATATATTTTTTTTCATCTTATGGCCACATTCTGATGGTTATTTCAAAATACAGTAAGTTGAAAAAAAAAAGATAATATTGTTTTTGGCTATATTCCAAATTGTTTTGAGAGTATTATTAAGACAAAAGCTATATTTATTGTAAACAAATGGCTATAGTAGCATTTCTGGAGAGAGAGAGAGAGAGAGAGAGAGAGAGAGAGAGAGAGAGAGAGAGAGAGGAGAGAGAGAGAGAGAGAGAGAGAGGGAGGGAGAGAGATGGAGGGAAAGGGGAGAGAGAGAGAGAGAGAGGAGAGAGAGAGGGAGGGAGCGAGATGGAGGGAGAGGGGAGAGAGAGAGAGAGAAAAAGAGGGAGGGAGAGAGATGGAGGGAAAGGGGAGAGAGAAAGAGAGAGAGGGAGGGAGAGAGATGGGAGGGAAGAGGGGGGGGGGGGAGAGAGAGAGAGAGATGGAGGGAGAGAGATGAAGGGAGAGGGGAGAGAGGGAAGTTTTATAAAATCTAGACTTGGATGGTTCTCTATATTTTGTCAGGTTTCATTTAAATTTGCATAATATTACATAATTAAGAGAGATCATAAAAACTCTGCTTGCAGGGGTGCAGTCTGTTTTATTTATTTATTTTGGGGGGAGGAGGGGGACATACACCCAAAAATTTGCAGACAAGAAAAAAGGGTTCTCAGCTTAAAATTTTGGGGGACATACCCTTTTGTATCTCCACCCTGAAAAGTCTGTTCCTACCCCCCCCCCCCCCCCCCCCGATTGATGACTGTGTCTCCTTGTAATTACTCTATGATTCCCCTCAAAATTCTCTTAATGAAAGATTTAAGGAATCATGTCAGGGATCATTAATGATAAAAGCCTACTAAGAGGGAGAGAGAGAGAGAGAGAGAATGGATAAAGGAGAATTTTAACGACTTTTTTTAAATAGTAAATGTTTTCATCCCATGAGTTTCTGTTTTAAGGAAGTAATTAAGTTATCTATTACAGATATTCTGATGAATAATGAATTAAATAATTCAGCAGTAATTATCCCCCTTCTATTCTTGACATGTATACCTAAACTTTTTCCAGGACATTAGTTAGCATTATTCATTTTATGACCAGTGAATATTTAATTACTCCCTGCTAAGTCATTTTATTCCCTTCAAACTCCATCCTGTTCTTACCATATTTTGTGTCATATTCATCACTGTTCCTGTATGTATCATGTTGCAAGACAAGACATTCAACAATCTCTGCATGGTAGGCAATTAGCACATGTTCCTTTACAACTTATCATAATTTCCTGAGTATGAGCTTCATGTAATAAGCCAATTATCTGGGCTGTATGACCTCCTAGAAATAATCAATTTAATCATTAGTTTGGCTTATAAGTTCACATTTTTATAAGAAGAGATGATTCTTCACTTCTGGTTGTTGGGTGTGAAGAAATTATAATCACTTATTAGGCCCTTTACTTTGCCCAAGTAAAGAATGATGTACATCACAAGTACACAGGAAAGACAATTTTGGGCGTAACATCATTCTGGCATTAGATGTTTTACTGTTTAATATCATAATCTTCATGTTAACATGTGGCCATAAGACTCCAAGTACATTAATGAGAATCATGTATGAGCTCATGTGACATGTCAAGAATTATTCCTGAAATTGATAGGGTGTCTAGGATAGGATTGAACTTGGTTATATGAAAAGCAAAATAGAGAGGGAAAATATAGCAAGAGGCTGGGATTCTTAAACAGAGAGGGAAAGAGAAAGAAAGGGGGATATAGAGAAGCACACAGAAGGGGAATAGCTAGATTAAAATTTAAAAAACATAAAAGGGCAAAAAAAATTTTAAAAAAGAATATTGTGAACTGATAACATACAAAAACCTTTCTGTATATTGAAAATTATTTGAACAAAATGTGGTACATTTGCTTAAAATGAAATTTGATTTAGTGAAATTAATCTGCCTCTCATGCGCTAAAATGCCTTCTTTGTATCTTTAATGAATACATTAGTAGTATATACCTTTGTTTTACTTGTAGTTATTATTCAGAATGAATTAGACTGTTCAGGTACTTGATAGAACAAAGAAAATAATGAACTGACTGCAGTCCTCAACTTCAGGAAAATGATTCATGTAGGCCCTACAATATAAGCATGATGACTGTTAATTGTCTTTAAATGTAATTATGGAATTTTGATGATAAAGCAAATGAGCTAATTACAGAAGACGATGTTTAATGATGTGACTGTCAGGATCCTGTGAATTAGAGCCATTGTGATTACAGCAGTTCCACTCCTAAGAAATGATGTTGGGTACTTTTCATGTGTAGGTACACGTTATGCCCACACATCCTACTGATAATCATGTTATTTCAGGCTGTCGGTCCATAGGATATAAGATAACCCCAATATCTGATCACATTGCTGAAAGGTGATTCAGGACTATGGTATCATACAGTATACTTGTATCAAAGAGTGCTCACAGGTTACCAAGAATACTTTAAAAGAATAGTTGGCAATTATTATATGGAAAGGGTTTTTTTCCTTTTAAAAAATGATCATTCTTATTATTTAATCATTAATTTGTCAGTGGATCATTTGCCCTGCTTTGTTTTTGAAAATGTGACATGTAATGGAATTAGAGAAGTAATACATCTAGATTTCATTTGAAACTTTATCCTACTGAATTGCACAGAATAATTGATTTTAGATAGGCCTGTATTTGATTTATATTGTTTCACCCTTGCCCCTTGTACCACACTTAATCCCACTCTCTAGAATTTGTCAATTTGTAATGGAATTACCTGAAACTGCTGAAAGTAATTCAAGTGTGTTTTATTTCTATTAATCTTCAAAAGAATGCATAGGATATTTGTTTTAAACTTCTTTTAAAGAAGTGAATATAGATAGTGGGGATTTAGAAGTAATTTGAATTTCTAGTTTCAGTTTTGGGATGGTAATTGATTTGATTTTGAGGAGTTTCTGTCAATTAAGCAGATTATTGAATGGAACTGAATTGAATTAGGCAATAGTTAAGGATTACCCCCTTTAGGAGGCTTTGAGCCTTTGAGTTTAGTTTAGACAAGGAGGATTGGACAAATCGGTTGCTTTGCACATTGTGTAGTCTTTGGTTATCAGGACCCTTTCCAATGATAATCCACTGATTTTCTTGTAAGTTCAAAGAACAGAGAGGACTTTTTAATGTTGAGCTTGCTTTATTACTAATGATTATCCTCTTCCTGTTATAATGGCCTGTCTGTAATACAATCAGTATTATGAGAACTGTAAAAAATGTGTATAAAATAATCAAAGATCTCAGTTTTTTAAATAAATCTAAATTTTAAAACTGTATTATATAAATAAAGACCATTAAGAATCTCTACTAGGGCTGTTACCGAATCGCCGAACCGAATGGAAGTTCGCCAAACATGGCACTTCCGAACAGGACCGAACTGAACCGAACTCAAAGTTCGGGAGTTCGGCTGTTTAATTCAGGATCATTGATTCGGCCCTCGGTGAGGACCTTGTGCTGAATGCATTGTGCTTAATTGGAGATAAACCCTTACTTTATTGAGAAATTAATACATACATTTATTGGTGTAAGAATTCATTAAATTCATGTTTTAAAAGTTTTTCTTAAATTATAATAGAAAATCACTAAATACAGCTTGTGTCTCATTTCTCCTTTGATTCTGATAAATTTCATGATATTTGCCACCATGAATTTTAGTTTTTTTCCCAAAAAATTATGTTAAAAGCTTGAAAATATGCCTAAAGATACTTAAGATTGTAATCGATCATAATAAGATTGTAATCAATTAACAATAATAATCAATCATAATACTAAATAAAAAACACTACTTTATTGATAATTTCTTTTCATATTTTCATTCCTCTCCTTTATTTTAATTTTTTTTTTTTTAATTTTCTCTTTTTTACTATTAATCAGTATGTATGAAAATAATCTTTCTCTTTTGTTCAGGAAAGAAAAAAAAATAACAAAGAATCATCAAATAAATTCAGTAACTATTTTTTGTCCTACAAAATATATTCATAAGAAACAGTGACTTCCAATTGTGGTATAACGGAAAGGGTTCTGGTGGTCGTCCAATATCGATGCTCACTTTTTAATTTTTTTTTACTAGCCTTTTAAAGATATTGCTGAACCCCGAACCGAACCAAAGTACCGAACCAAAGTTCGGAAAAAAAATTGCCGAACTCTGCCGAACCAAACCAAACCCAAACATGGTGCTAAATTTACAGCCCTAATCTGTATATCCATTGTCTCACATACATTCTTGAAGACACAAACCCCTTTTTCTTCAACATCTGATAAAGATAAGCCTTGACATACAGTGGTAGTGATTCACCCTCTAGTTTCAAGTATTAAATTGTGTGTTTGGAGCCAGAAGGGTGTTAAGTCCATACAAAATGATGTGATTTAATGCCTTTCTGGCTCCAAACAGACAAAATTATGGTTTCATCTGTGTGTAACTACCATATTATTAATTCCTAGAATAAAGAAGATAGTAATGAAACCGTCTTATATGGCATTCCCTATTGGTAGAATATTATGGGTACATTAGAATTCTGTGTGTATCAGATAAGGCTAAAGATCATTCTGGTGGATATCATACAATATTGGCTGTGGAAAGGAGTGTGCTGTTTTATGATTTCCTACCATCTAAATTAAGGGCCTGGGTACTTGGACGTGTAATCATGAGCATGAAATGAGTATTCCATCACCTAGATTCTATTTTTAGAAACAAGTTAGTTGCATTCAGCTTGGATAATGGCTGTAATCTCTAATTGATTGAAAAGTCATTATTCTGTTAAATTGAAAAGAAAAATATTTTAATGGTCTGTCACATAACTACTGCTGATATGGTCATTTAATGAATGTTCAAGATGAATTCATGCTGAGGATATCTGAAATTTCAAAATATGAGGTATGCAATTATTTTCAGCCAGTATTCAAACCTCAACATTTAAAAAAAAAATCTTTACAATGATATATTAATGATTGAATTTGAAATCCTATAAAGTATGCTCAAAGTAGAAAAAGCCCACAAAATTGTCACAGAGCTTCACAGAGCATCAGAGACTCTTCAAAATAAAAATTCTTTCTTAGAATACTGTATGTTATCCTTTAAGTATAGATTGAGGATATGATTAAAGTGCACTGCATTTACAATTCAAATGGAATATTGATATGGCCCCCAGATAATAATTGGAAAGCAGAGGCCCTTTATTTGTTCATTTGAGCTGTGTATGAGCTCTTGATGTAGACATAACGAGTACTAATTACAACGGCACACGCAGAGCTTTTGCAGATATAACGTCACTAAGAGTCATTCTCAATTGCATAGGACATTGATAACCTTGACTCTCTAAGATACGTAGTTCCCAGGCCAGAAGGTACCTTCACTTAAGTAAAGTCTACGGTATGAACATTTGGTTTGGAATAAAAAGCCTCATGAAGCCTCTTTTTAGTCTGAGTCTTTTCCTTCATACTTAGTTTGAATCAGTGCATTTAAAATTTGATATCTTATGAGTTTGACTTGTTTTATTTGTTGTTTCCATCCACTTTAACTTTGTGAAATTGAAGATTATAAGCTTGAAGTTACTCAAGTAGTTAAAACTTCAAAGTTTGATGTGTACTTTCAGTATGTACTATATTAATAATGTTTATATTGAGCATATGTCTGCTTATAGCAAAGCAGTAATGATTTGGGCAGACATAATTATATTTTGCGATGTAATACATGTATGTGCATTTTCTCATCTCCGTGCCTGTAAGATGATTTCAAGTTATTTCAAGATTTCTTAACCAAGAAACTAGGATTTGATGGGTGTGTCATTTGCCTCCTCCTCCACAATCTTGACAAACCAGTTTAAGAATATTAGGATGAGTAGGTAGTCTGTGCACTTCAGACTCAGTTGAACTCGTGCATTTCTATTGGGAACCAAGATGGGCTGGCTGTGTATGAAGATCGGACTGCTGTTAATTGATTGATTTGTAGATAGTATCATACCTTAGATTCCTTACTGCATGCTTGACATAGGTTTGTAGAAGAGAGTTTGATTGATGGGAAGGAGATGTCTTCAATGAAGGGTTCATGATAAATCTTTGTTTTAGTTGGACAAGGAAATGAATAAACAAACCATGGAGATGTCTTATGTGACATGAATGATTGCAACAATAATCAAGGTACATGTTTGTAACTATTCATAATTATATCAGAGAGAGGTATACTTATATCAAATTTATTGTGACAGAAGAAATGAGGATGAGTAGGAGACAGTGAAGAACATTGCAGAGAGTTGGGCTAATTCATATTGTTTTAGATTTTTTTTTAATTTTCATGTCCATGACTTTTTTTTTTCAATTTTTTTTTATTTTTTTATTTTTTTATAATTGCAGAAATGAATTTAGGGCTTAATAGATCGCAAAGTTCAAAGTTTAAGATTTGGAAGCAATTATTCTGTGTAAATTTCGGAAGAAAGTTTTTCAGTGGTAGGGACTTGTTTATTGATATTTATTCTTATTTACTTTTGTTTTTCATCCTTGTCTGGAATGATCCAGAAGAAATAGAATACTACAGCAGGGAGAACTGGAGAGTGATGTTGGTATAAATGCATATATTCCATACCAACCTGGGTCTGTGTATGTCAGAGAGTCGAGTATGGTATATTGATATTAGGGGGGTAGCCCATCTCGATGAATTATGTTTAGAGGATGGGCCTACATCGATGCCATCTCGTCCTCATTGGTGATAGATTGGGTTAGGGAGTTTCTTATAAACAGAGCTCAATATAGTACGACCCAAGGGGGAATGTAATACAGACTGATTACTTTATGCAGTCTCCTTCTCAATCTCAACCTGTTTGAAAGTGGAGAGGAGTTAAAGGGAATTCTGGGAGGAAGTGAAAGGTAATGTGTAAGTTTTCTCAGTCTTTTTATGTCAGTTTTGGAGAATATCATAGTAGCAATGCCCCCTTGAAAAGGACTGCTCTTCAAATGTCTTCATATTCGATATACAACAAGAAACAGTTTGAGTGTTCATCCCAAACATTCCTCCCTTACATTCATTTCTGTTAGCAGTGCCTGTGCTTTTCAACAAAATTGGTTAATGATTAATGGTTGGTTAATTTACCTGTGTATGCTTTTTAGTAAGCAACCAGGGGACCGACGGCTTTAAGTCCCCTCCGAAGGACTTGGTAATGAGGATTAATAACTTACCAAAGTTGAGTTGATTTCTTAACATTGTGATGATTTCAGTACCTCAAAGTACACACCAATCTTATTTACTTCTAAATCAAGTAATCAGCCTTTCCCACTTGCTTTGAAACTGATTCTTTCACACTGTAATTGCATGACCTGGGCCCCGTTTCATAAAACCTGTTATCAATAACAAGTTGAAATTACTGTTACAAGCTACTGAAATCCTTGCATCTGATTGGCTAAGAGTAAATTTGTCATAGAAATGTGGCAGTTGTTACTGATAACAAGTTTTAATGAAACGCGGGCCCAGAACTCAAGTTTATCTCTAATAATG
Organism: Echinometra lucunter; assembly: GCA_029962745.1. Lineage (NCBI taxonomy): Eukaryota > Metazoa > Echinodermata > Echinoidea > Camarodonta > Echinometridae > Echinometra > Echinometra lucunter. Next base: position 284,589 of record CM057158.1, read on the forward strand.
CAACAAAATATATAAAAGATGCAGGGCCTGTGGGTGATTTTGCCCCCTGGGCTGCATAAATAATAGAAGTTAGTAGTCCCTTGGGTAGCCTTGAAATTTTTTGTCATTGGGAGACATTTATGTTTTCCTAAAACAAAGAAAATGTCTCTGGAAATGAAATGTTTTAGAAGGATTATTTAACTCATTTTGTAGCCCAACGATTGCAAATAACAATTTTCAGAACATCCTATCCAATAACTATGGAGATGATAGAATTTTCATTGGAGGTATTGTTGATGTGACACCATGGTAATAATCATAGTATATTCAACACTTACTTTTAATAGAGCATTTTTTTTTTTTTTTACTGTATACCATTTAAAGCCAGAGCGAACTGGTGCCCTTGTATGAGATTTCGAAAAAGCACCATCTCAGTCCTGAACTACTGATTCTGTCCCGTTTTTTCTCCCAGCATGCACCATTCTGATCAACACGAGCTTTATTTTTGAGACACATCTGTCAAAATGTATCTGGAATTCAGACTAAGTCAGTTCACTAGAAGCCAAGACGGTTGTAATGTTTCTAAGACAGTCTCTGGTTGTGAGTAGCCGCAAGTTGGCACTGTTGTAAATACATTATTTCAAGAGCTATATAAGCGCCAGTTCACTGTGGCTTTAAAATGATTGTTCAGTATTTACTAATTTAGACATTAGAAGTGTTGTCTGCAGAGTAGTGCAGTTTCTGTTGGAAAGATTTATGAATGGCATAGTTGACTTGCCTTTGACATTTGCAAGCAGACTTTTGGTTATCGTATTTATTTAATATATGATAGAATATACATGTGGATCTGTTTCATTAGCTGAAGCCTGAACCATCCTCATCTATCCCTATGTCATTCTCAACAGCTCATTCCTGCATGTTATTTTTTTAATCTCTGATACTTCTAAAATATGCGTATCTTCATAGTATCTTCATACATGTTTGCCTGCACTGGGCTTTTATCACACTTTCAAGTACTGGTAATGATCCTTGTGAACATATCCCTACCACAGCCCATTAGGTTTGTATAATGTGAGGCAATGATAATGGTATTTGCCCCTAGCCTGGTGTCATGACGTGTGTATTATCCCTCATACTTGGAAGTATACTGCTATTCAAGGTATACAAAAATGACAGTGACATACATCGACACGTATGGATATTTCTCTCAAATTTTGTTCTCTTTTTCTATAAAGGTGTTATATTGGCCTAACTTGTTGAGATTTGTCCAGACATTTAAGGGTCTTAGTTAACTTTTCTCTTGATGGATTTTGCTGTGTAAAATTGATGACATCTTATGCATTACTATTCTGAATAGTTCACTGTACAATATCCCCCTATCCTCCCTGAACAGTGTCTAGTAGTTGATAAAACTGCATTTCCAAGTAGGCCTAATGTGATGAGGCAGTCTGTGGGGAAATAAGATTAATATTTGAGAAGCTCTGCGTAGAAAATAATACATTACAGGGGATTTTGTATACCATATGTTGAAATGTGTGTTACTTATGGGAGAGAGAAGTAAAATGGCTTAGAGCATGGTTTGTAAATGGAGGGACTGCTTGATATGGGTCAATTGCCTTTAGTTCCATTATACAGTTCACTGCTAGGTCATCAAGGGTTCAGTGCTGTCCCTCTCCCTGCTTCAGTTCTTGGAATATCTACTATATCTACTTGTCTGTTACCCCTACGCACTTCATGCCCACTACTACATGTCATCATAAAGAATTTAAGATTCAATTGTTATGATAAAGTTGTAATTAAAGAGAATCCAAACCATAAAATGAGGTTGAAACAGTTGTCAATAAAGTTATTTTTGATCTCCTATTTTGATTTTTTTTTTCAGTAGCATAAGTTATGACTGTCATATTGTTTTACTGAAGAACAAAGCAATTTTATGCACCCATCTGTTGACCAGACCATAACTCTGACGCCTTCTTCTTGTCAACCTTGACATCGAAAGATCAAATTTAAATCCTTAGGTCAAGCAATATTTCACGCTTCTATTGGAAAGAGATCCTTTGGAATGTTGACCTTGTTCTTTACCAAAGTTCAAAGTTAAGCTGACCACAGAGAAAAAAAACAACCAAATATGGACCAAATCTTGGGCTTTAAAAAAAATCAACATTTCCCTCTAAATCTCATTCAACACCCCTTCCTCATCATGAAAAAATAAAAATAACTGGGTTTTATGTAGCCATGGTGGCCACTTCAGCATTACTACTGCTCTTCCTGTGGGCCCTGCAATTATTTTCCCCCAGCAATGCCAGGTACACATTTAGTACACCTTGGTCGAGAGTGAAACAGGTGAGCACAACATCTTGTCCAAGGATGTAAGCACCAGACAAGGATCAAACCCAGGACCTCTCATGTGAGAGGCAAGAGCCTAATTCACCACTATGCCACAATGCTTCCACACTTCATGTGTTCAGAACATAAAATAGAGCTTGTACTCTTCCATCTAGCAAGTTGCAGGTTACTTATGTACCCAAGCAATTGACAAGAACATGTAGTACTTTCGAAAAGCTATGGGTTATTATTATTGTTATTATTAGTAGTATACATTTGAAAATTACAGTATTGATGGGTATATTATGTGAAAATTAATAGAAATCAAACTATAATTCATCCTGCACCACTATTTTAGGATACGGCACTATTCTACATGGTATATATGACCTTTGAAATGCTGAATACACCCTATGATATTGGTTGTACAGATACTAAACATTCAACTACCTCTATGAAACAAGTAACATGAATTCAAACTCAATTCATATGATAATATAGTTTATAGGTTGCTATCTACTGAAGATAACATGTTTGAACAGTAATAGACAGTGAGCTGTCTTGTCATGATTTATTAGTGAGTTGTTTTATCTCTTGTTTATCACCATCTCAGACTCATATTTATGATATTGCCAGACTGAAGAATGTTATCATGAAGCAGTTAGGCCACCAAGCTATCTCATAGCTATGTCATGTTAGCTTGAGGGACAGAAGGTCATTACTTCCATCACTTTGCATGGAATTCCAGCTCTCAGCAGACATTTCATGCTCTAGATTGGGGAACATGTGTTCTGAAAGTATCACATAACTTCCTCAGAAACCTTCCTCTATTTCATGCCTCAAGAAGTTAAAAACTTAAAGACTATTTACCCCTTTTTTCAGGAGTCACCAAAGCAATATGATGAGACAAACATGCCATCCCTTGAAGATGTTTTGACAGAGCTCTACTACCCCTTTGAAGACATAGCTCCTTACATGACTGCTCAGGTCTGTGACATCATCAATAGAAGGTTCAAAGGTGATGGGTCAAAGTTCATGCTGGACTTCCTCCTACCTTGCAGAGAACTCTTGTTACATCTCAAGGAAGAAAGCTGGGTAAGCATGCTGGTATTGACCAGATATTCTTAATGTTAATGATTTAATTTAGGACAATGTTTTTTTTTAATCTGATTTGCAGGTATCACAGAATAAAATATCATTTATAGACCTCTGAGCATCACCCAAACCATCATCCTATCATGGTTTGACAACATTCTTTGAGGCTTGAACACTTGACTTTGCCTGGAGGTGGCCATTCATGATTTATTGATCAAACTGTGGAAACTTGTGTAATGAAAATTCTACATTGTTATATCAGGAATCTTCTTATATCTGGGTAAAAACAAACCACAACAAACAAACAAAAAGAACATAAATACCTGGAATCAGCAAAATTACCTTGTCAATATGAGGAATCTCCTTATATTGGAGCTTTTTATAGTAAGTTTTCACTGTAATTAGTATTCACTGCATCAATGAATGGTAAAGATTCATGGGGAGAGAAGATAGTGCATGGTGTAATTATGATTACATTGTAGACTCTTTGTACTTGTGTATTTATGATTACATTGTAGACTCTTTGTACTTGTGTTAAGAAATGTGGATTCATGTAAGTCAATGCAGTCTGTCCATATTTGAATTAATGTTAAGTCAGCAGCTGGAGCTTGAAGTTAAAATTGATTTTGGAAGATCCTTGTAGATCTGGGAGTTGTGAATATATGGGGTTACTATTTATTTATTTATTTCTTTATTTCTTCTCCACTCGTGGGCTGGATGGCCCTCTTCAGCCACTGGCTGTTCTTCTGAGGGGTCCAACTATGTTGTGGAGATCAACTAAACATTGTATGGATTGATAGGAAAAATGGCTTGTCTTTGCCTTGAGCAGGTATCTTCCTTCTGAATAAACATTAGTAATATGGTATCTTGTTGAAGCCAATAATTGATGGACATACTTACCATACTAGCTTCTGCCATCACCAATTTATCAATGATGTATTCATGAGTATGACTTCCTATAACTGCACCTAATTGCACCTTTGAAGGACCATGTTAATCTTGATGGAACTCTGATCTTTTGAATAGTGAGTTAAATCTCTGTAAGACAGCGATCCAAGACATCATAGATCATGGTGATAGAGGCTGATATAACTTCTCTCGATCTTCAATTCTAGCAAGAGTTTGAGATATTAATGATCTTCTGATGCAAATAATTAGTAGATTTCTAAAATGAGATGATAAGTAAATATGGCAGAAATCTATTCCTAAAGCAAAGAGTGAATGGATACCTCAGCAAGAGTTCATGGCTTATCCTGTATACATGGACACTTTGCATGTGCTGCCTGCAAATAAAAATATAATTCTAAAAGTCTGCAATATTACCTTTGATTAAAGTCCATTGATTATAATAAATGTACTGCTCTAAAATTAAGTCTTGGTTCACTCTATCAAGAACTATGCTACTCTTCCAATTATTCTTGGGTCTATGAACCAGGGTCCTGTTTCATAAAACTTGTTATCAGTAACAACTGCCACATTTCTATGACAAATTTGCTCTCAGCCAATCAGATACTAGGATTTCAGTAGCTTATAATAGTTATTGCAACTTGTTATTGATAACAAGTTTTATGAAATGGGGGCCAAGAATAGACACTTCATATCATTATATATCTGTGATAAGGATTCACACCTGATGGGAGCTCTCTATGGTTTCTATCATCATAGGAAGGGGACCATGATAGGTGCTTAGATCACCCATCCCTGACTTTAGAACCTAACCGTCATCCCATTTGTGGTTTCCATTTGAGGCAATATCAAATGAAGCAGGCAGAACTCATCTAATTTATGGAACCAATTGCCTTATTTTACCAATCAGTCAGAATACTTTATTTATTCAACCTGTGAGATATTGACCTGACATCTTATTCCGTATACCCCACTTTATTCTGGACTATACTTCCAATTAAGACTTATGGTCCTGTTCACTCATTTCAAGGTCCAGTTGGTCTAGTGTTTGCAAAACAGTTATCTCAGAAAGTTTGACGTGACAATAATCATAAGTTGTGATGCTTTATAATATTTACATAATCTTTTAATCATTGGTAAAGCACTTTTCTTTGTAAGCCTTTGAAAAACTCTAAAAGTCAGTCATCTTTCTCATTATTTGATACTGTCAATCTAATTTAAATGCAACCAAGCGTTTTGTGGTTTTATTTCAACTCATTTTCATTTTTCTATGATGATATGCTTCCAGTCATTACCCCTCCAACCTCCCCTCACATCAAACTGTCAGTTCATTTCAGACTAACTCATATTTTTCCCAGGGTTGATGTTATCCTGCAGGTTCAACTTTTGGTCAAGTCTGGAATAGCATTCAAGTTAAAGTAGTCAGCAGTTTAATTATATGATTTATCGAGTGGGAATGATTAAGGAAATATCTCCCACATCTTGAATATACATTTTGACATTTCGAAGTACATCTGCTGATAATTTTTTACTACAATTTTCTTGTGATGATTTGGTTGATCCAAGTTGATACTCCATTATCCATGAATACATTAACCTTACCATTTTTTTATTACTGTGATAAAATCTTTTTACAGAAAAATGTTCTATCCATCTATCATATCATTACTATATATATACCACCAAATCAATCTCTTATTCATAAGAAGAAAGAGGTAGATGAAAATGAAATGAAAATGAAGGTATGAAACTTGTGTTTTATCCTTACAAGAGCTACACAAAGATTTACAGATTGATGTTAGCTAAAATCACAGAAACATTCATCATTATAGACATCATCTGTCCTTTTACTCAAAGCACAAACAGAGAGTAAAAGAAGGGGTAAGGACCAATAAAGACTGCATTGTTGTACCAAGCCATCAGGCCGAGGTTGAGAGATAATGGACACTGAAATTTGGGTGGCTTCCCTCCAACAATCACAAGTTTTACATATATTTTTTTTCAGTTAAAACTTAGTATTATTTCTTTAGATCTCAGAATCCTTAAAAGAGCTATGGTTTCTCTTTTGAGAGTAGTTTTTGTGTGATCTTGTTTTAGAATGAAGAAGGTTTGGATGAGTATAAATACTGATTTCTTTTAAATCTTAAAGAGTCAGTCAAGGATGGTTAAGTTTGTGTACTGTGTTTCCTGGGCAATATTTATTTACACAAATTACACATCATCACATGAGTTTCAGAAAGGTGTTAATGAGTGCTATTAGTAACACCAACTTAGTATACAGTGTCCCCTGGCGGTGTTTATGCACACATCTGATGGGAGCCAGAAGGGTGTAAGTGCTATTAGTTAACATCAAGCTTGTATACAGTGTCCCCTGGGCAATGTTTATGTATATCACCTGCTGAGAGCTAAAAGGGTGTAATTGGTGCTATTGTAGTTAACGCCAAATTAACACCTATACAGTATCCCCTGGGCAATATTTACATACGTATCACTTGGTGAGCGCTTTAAGGGTATTAACAAATGCTGTTGGTTAACACCAAGTTTGCATAGTGACTCCTGGGAAATTGTTATGTACATATCACCTGCTGAGAGCCAGAAAGGCGTTAATGAGTGCTATTAGTTAACACCATTCTAACTGTCAGCTGATTGATAGTATGAAAGAGGTGTGAATGTGGTGGTGTGGATGACAGGATGTAGAGGTGTTGAAGATACATTCTTCAACTTATAATCTCATTGAATGACTTCAAGAATAGATCTGTGACCTTTAAATGCAGGAGGAGATTAGGCCACATCTGCATGGGTAGGGAAGCAGTTCAGCTTTGAAAAACTCAAAGAGCTCTTGAAGAGAATGGAAACATGATGATGATCTACAACATTAAAAACATATTCAAAAGGGTAGGTCGTCCTTTTAAGTCGGTGTTTCCACATGTGCTGGAATAGAGGAGTTTTGAGGATTTGTTTGTTAGAAACTGTCAATTTCATGTAGAAAGGAAGAGATTGAGTTCCACAAGGGAGGAGCTATAGAACATAAGAACAGGAAATATGTAACTCACTCGAAGGAAACCTCAAATTTGAAAAGTCTTAAAAGAACTCATATTAACCAAAAAATATATCAAGGAGTTACAGTGTATCTTAGCAGACAATTGATAATATTATCTTTCATACACATGCAGAGATATTAAAAGCTTGTCATACATTTTATTGTTAAGTGTCCAAGTCTGTAGCTTCAAAGTTCATATCCTCTGCTTACATAGTTGTTGATTTTAGGGTTTTGTTATTGTCTGGGAATTATTGTTCCTATTTGACCCTTTCAAAGATATGTGGGAGATAGGGAGGAAGCAGCTATTTTGCAGTGATCTCAGACTGTGTTAGTCTCAAAGACTTTAAATTGATCAAGGGAGAAGGCATTTCACGATGACCCAGTCAAGAGAGTTCATCCTGTCACTCTTTTGATAAGCCACTTAGTTCCTCAGATCAAATGGTGCATTACTAATGCTAAGTCTTTAAGTCAACATTTAATTCAAGTTCTTGGTTCTATAGATTTGTTACCTATCCAAATAATTTAGTTACTTTATTCTGTGTATTGTAGTATTCTTTGTAGAAATCAAACTAATATTTAGAATGGAAAGGATGCTGACACTAAAAGGCAGATTAAAAAAAAAGATATGTTAGGGCAAGTCAACAAAACCTTTTTGTCTGTAAGTAATTTGTGCTTTGTCATCCATTAACAGAATTTATTTTAGCCAGGTTCTTTCATTTGTTGCAAGTTGTTGTTTCTTGTCTTTCTTAATTATCTCATTGAAGTGTAAGATGCAAGAACATAATAGAATCTGAATCATGAAGATTTCATTCTTTTATCACACAAGAATTCTCTTTTCACCTTGTAAATATGTTTGTTGGATGAACTTCAAGCCTGTATATATACTGCACCCAGAATACAGTTGAATGAGATGAGCACAACTCTCCCAGATTTATTAAAATAAACTGCATACATGCATGATGGTATTTACAAGTAGAGTGATTTATTAGATAGACTTTCAGGTCAGTGCATTGAGAATGAAGTACATTCGTTAGTTCATATACCATGTAATTTCATCAGTGGGTGTATGTAATTAGGAGATGTAGAGAGCATGGAATCCTATTCATGCTGTCGATCTCTTAATTGAAATTGATTTCAGTCCTACCATAATCAACCTCATGCTGCTATTCATGTATATTGGTCAAGGTCATGTAAACATCTGTTGATGGAAAAAAATGGCATGAAATGGAGGTTTGAAGAAGAGTTAGATTGGTAAATTTTGAAGTGAAAAGGTAAAAGTCACATTATCAGTTAGGCCTAAATGAACTGCACAAAGGAGGAAAAGTTTATCATTGTGACATGAGAAAAAGAACACACATGAAGAATATGAAACAGTGCCTTTTGATAATGTTCTAAACATTCAGCAGTGATCAAATTTTTTTACATTTGACATTGATAGAATATTTATAAACATATCATTTGCCATTTCAAGGAAAACTTTAGAGATGCTGTTGAAAAGTCAACAGGAAGTGGAGGGTCTCCAGCCTCCCCTCCCCACAATTTCAGATAACAGTGAAAAAAAAGAGAAAACCGTAAGTTGTAAAACTTAGTATTTAAATTGTTCATAGGCTCACAAAACCATAAAAACCGAAGGGCTTTAGGGGGCTCCGTCCCCTGAACCCCGCCTGTTTTGTTGTTAGCCCCCCTCCTAAAAACATTCTGCAGCCCCTGATCAGCAATGAATATGTGTCCTTGTATGATGGATTCTTGACTTTATTTTATTCAAGAATATAAATTCAGACAGTCCAGAAATACCCAGTGTAATAAAAAGAGAAATAAATCACAATAGAGTGAAAATATAGATTGATGTAAGAAAAAAAAGGAAGACTTGAATAGCCCTTGTATAGGACTGTATAGAATATTATGAAATGCACTGTAGGCCAAATACTGTCCTTTTTGAGAATAGAACTGTTGTTGACACACTAAAACCTATTTAAATGTTAAATGAGAATATTTAAAACCAGCAGTGTGATAAACATCCCCTCTGGTCATCCTTTTATTACTTGTTCTGGTCATCCTTTTATTACTTGTCTTTGCACTAAAAGAAATGGCCTTGACTGGAAATAACCATTTATTGTCGTTCTTGTTGCCTTCAATAACTTTATTTCAAGGAAATTCTCCTTTTATTTCATTTTCAAGAAAGGGCTAAGTTTATAGAAATTAAATTTTATCAAATTATACTATTGAAGTTTGAACATTGTGATTTACATTCATTTCAGTATTTTACAGTATAAACAGCATATACAGTTGATTTTGTGATTATCAATGCTTGGTTATATTTTTTGCATAGAGCTTGATACAGGTAATATTTCCCAGTGTTTCATTGATATCATATTGAAACACATGAAATGAATGGTAGCAAGAAGCAAAATGTCAATGGAGATTGAAGGAATGAAAGCAAAGAACTAGAAGGATGTGATAAGTTTTTCCTTCATGAATAAAGTCATTTTCTAATTTGCTCAAATTATCTGTCAAAGGAAGTGTCCTCACTGTGATGGTTTGATGAATTCTTTTAGTGTAAATGGAATGGCCCCAGTATGAGTTGTGAATCATATTCTTCCTGCCAATTAACTTTTATTTGTTAATTTGAGCATTCAAAAGTTGAAGAACAAACATTATTGTGTTATACTCGTGTCAAGCAGCCTTGCTTTGGTGCCATGTATTATGATAGTGTGAACTTGTCAATTTTTTTTTCTTTATGTTGGCGTGTATTCCCAAGGCTTCTTCCTGAAATAGAGATAGAAGGGGGCAGGAAGGAGGGACCGATAGCAAAATAACAGTTTGCGGTTGCTCTTTCTACATTGCTAGGAGCTTATTCACTATTGAAGTCTACTTTTTAAATTTTGGAATTGAATTATACCCGTGAATAGAAATTTTAAGCTTTTGATGTATTTTTGTTAATATGGACAATATGGTATAATATATGGCTTCTGCTTGTATAAAGGTAAGTGCACTTCTTGGTATTGTGTTTTATGATATTAGCTTGTAATCCTTTCAGTGAGTATTTTAGAGTTTTTGTGATAAGGTATGGATGCTCACAGAACAGAAAGGAACTCATGTTGTGTACTTTATCTTCATAATTAAAGGCAAAATAGAATGCTGAAGGGATAAAATCACTTTTTTAAATCAAAGTCATGTCAGTACTTCAATTGAAATTTCCATCTTCAAATTTAGGTGTGACTCTGCTTCTCATTTTCAATGATTTAGTCTTTGTGTGGTCTTGTATAACAGATTACTTCCTTTTTGTCATTTCCTCACAAATTTACCTCTTAACTTGTACTCTAGGATTTTAGAAGTATGAATTATTATGTAGAAATGCATTATTCATCACTGTGACTAATTGCCTTTGTGTTGGATTAGGTTGAGCTGTCACCTGCCATATACTATAATGTTAGTTGATTTGGACCATCTAGGTGAAATAGCAGCCTGCCAAACCCTCAATTTGTCATTCTCTAAAATTCTGAATGAGTCGTTGCTTTGTCAAAACAGCTAATTCATCCTGTTTTTGAAAATTTTGCAGAGCTTGTTCAATCTGCAATAGTAAGGAGTTTCACCTCACTAGTCACAACATATTTGAACTATTTCAAACAGAGGACAAAAACATTTATTAGTGGCCTTTTGATACCTAAAGATGAAAATAGGATTTAGTATGACCTGATTGCATGCTTGATTCATATGAAAGGATATAAATTGTAACATGAATTCAAATGATTACTGACCTCTTCTGGTTAAGTGCTTATGTCAGATTAAATTCTTTTCTAATCCATCAAATTGGGAGAAAAGGCTTTGGGCAATTGGGTGGAAACAATTCATCATTTCATAAACTTTCAATTAAGAAGAGCATTATGTGCTAACTACCCTATATTGTGGCGTACTTCTATTTGAATGCGTTGAATACCAAAAGATCTAAAACACCTTTTGGAGATTTGTTATGCAGTAAAATAAGTGTTTTTCTTTGATTAAGTCACCTATTAAAAGAAAAAGTGTACATACATGCTCATACCACAGGCGATAGCAGTAATTCTGACAGAATTTATTTCATTTAACCCTGGGAGAGAGGCTACTCAGATCAAACATTGAGCTGAGGAAAGTGAGACAAGGATAGAATAATTGATGATAAACACACTTTCTTTTCTATCTTTATGCTCTCTGAATGCTAAATGATATAGCACCTCAGCTTAAAAGCACTACACCTGAAACGCAAGATAACTATGCTGGATCACTTCAATCTGTTCACAGATAAGGTTCAAGAGGAGTGGAATATTTTGTGTAAACATTACAAGTCCACATAACTATTATCATATTGATGAATTTGTATGATGCATGGTAGTGTCTAGAAATTCACCTAGAATAATGACTTCCTGCTGTTAAACAGTTGTAGCATTTATCATAAGAATATTTAAACATGCAGCATGAAAATAACAAATACCTAAAAAAAATAAAATGTCAGGGGGCATTCCCATGTATGAATTTTGATGAGCAAGAATTAGATACTGGTTGAACCAGAGAACAAAAACATTTGGTTAAACCAGTTCAACCAGGTGAGCATGATTGGTTACCTGTTTGTGAGTCATTATTATGTTCATGCCAGTCATAGTCCCCCCAGCTGTATCTAACCGAAGTGCAACATCCATTGAGCTTACTCCCTGAGCATACTCACTTAGCATACTGGGGGAGCATGACTTCACAAGATACCGTATCACTAAATGCACACCTTATTGATTCCTGTGATATTGATCTTAAAGAATGCATTCTCATTTTAGCATGAGGCATAAGATTCTTTACTTTGTAACATGAGAGTATTCTGGTGCTAGCAAGGTAGTGACAAGAACACTAGAAAAAGGTTCACCAAAAAATTCCATCAATTTTGATTTTCTAACATTATTATGCTAAATATAATGAAATGATGAGCATTTTTGCATATCTTATACCACTTTCACACCGAACAAATATAACGGAATAAAAGCGTTTTTTGAAAAAAACACTTTGGTATGAACACTCGGCAAAGCGTCATATTTGAAAACAGAATCAAATATTCCGCAATCTACGTGTGAGGTCTATCACTAGGTTTTGAGGTGTTTTGAAAACGGAATATTCCAAATATGACTCTTTATTTTTGGTGTGTCCAGAAAACAGGAAATAAAGCGGAATGAAATATCAAAGGTCAACCAGGTTCCCACCAAAAACCTGGAAAATGCGGGAAACGAGTGAAAGCGCGGGTATCTTCGATCGCAGCGCTAGCGAGCTGCATGGATCGGCATGGCAGTGCAGCGTACGTTCGACGCTACTAGCTGCATGGACGCGAATCATGTATGAAGAAACAAACGCGTTAGCATTCGTACATGAGTTTAAAAATTAAACTATACATACAAATAGAAAAATAATTATTCAGACTTGTTTACGTATACGTTGGGTGTTTGTATACCGCGCGCTTATACAGCTAGAGATAGCAAAATGCATGGTGGGTAATGACGTATTTCCGCACTCTCTCACACCGTAATATTAAGCTTTCGCTCAAAACGGACTTCATTGGTTCAGTGTGAACAGAAACCAGAAGCGTTTTGGAAGTGTTTTGAAAGTGAAGTGTCATGAAATATAACGGCATGGATATTCCGTTTCGACAGTGTGAAAACAGTATTAGTATCCAGAGAATTGCAATATTTAAAGAAAAAATAATAATTTTGACTGAATTTGGCCAAATTTAGCTGAAAAATGGTAAGTTATTGTAAAATTCTATGAAATTTCTTTGACTTATATGGTTGGGATTGTTTCTCTTGCCTTAAAACATAGCTTGCAATAATGTTTTTATGAAGTTGAATAAAAATGCAGCTATATAGTTTGAAATTAAGTAATTATAGAGTGGATATAGACCTGTCTTTAATTTGAGATTCTGTGATATTCTTGTCTTTAAGTTTATACTACCCATCTATCTACCCATGTATGATGTACCTTTGTTAATTAGCAGTTATATGGGCAGGTCCCTAGGAGGTCCCTGGAGGGTCAATTGTCCCTTCCGCTACCTGCCATCATCCCTATCAATGATATCTGCTACATGACTCAACGTAAATATGATGGACAGCGCCATCGGGTGGTGGCCAGTGAAGTCATCACTCATCACCACCCTCTTGTCTGTGCCAAATATGATTTGAGTTTAAGTAGTTTGTAAGGGAGTATTACAGGGGTTACAATTAGCCCTCCCCTTCCTGGTTTTTAGACAAGGTTTCATTCCAAAGATTTAGTTTCATTCCGAAGATTTGGTTGAAATAAAAATGTATTTGAAAGTTGGGATGGATTTTTAAAAAATCCTCTTAGCGCTATGATATAGAAAAGAAATTGTTGAATATTCCTCTGTCAGTCACTGGTGACAATGATGTTTAAATCCTGTCTGTTTTTTTATATTGCATAGGATGTTCAGTTGGAGACCCCCCCCCCCCCCCAAAAAAAAAAAAAAAAAAAAAAAAAAGTTTATTTCTGTGATTGTTGATTGATCCATTTTCAAGCTTCCCAAATTAGATATTTATATTATTGAGGAAGCACCATAAGCAAATATCGCAAGCTAGTGTAGTCATAAATAGAATGTGATAATGTTTGACATTTCAAGGAAAAAAAATATCTTTTACTTTGTTCTCTACAGCTGATACTGTCATTATCTAAATCATGCCAAAAATATTTTTACAGACACTGTTAGAAAGCTTTTAAAAATAATGCTGGTTAGATATTGAAAGCATGGTTTTGTTTCTATTTTCAGAAAATTCTTAATTGGCAAATATATAAAGTAAGAGTGGAGGAGAGAGGCAGAGAAAGGAAAAGACAGTGAGTGGCAAAGTGAGGAGGAAGAGAGAGAGGGGGAAGATAGTAGTAGATGAAGAAGAGAAAGAGATAGGGAAACGAGAAGGGGTGAGAGAGAGAGAGTTAATGAATAAGCCATAAGGAAAGGCACAAGCATCACCTTGCTTTAGAAGATATCATAATTTCTATGAGTAGTTTCCTCCTTACCTAGAAACTAGAAAAAGGTTCCCCTCCCTGTAGTTAAGTGATATACCTGTGTTTTTGCTGCCAAATACATCAAGGTAGATTTGAGGCAATGCATCATGAACTTGAACAATCATACGAGTCTTGATGAATCTCATGAAAGGACAGATCTTTGTCAAGACAAGTCAGTCTAACAGCTGCAGGATGTGAATGCTCAGAAATCATATTCAAAAACTCAATGATGAAATCATATTAATCTTTTACAAACATAACAATGAGAGAAAGGATGTCTAATTGAAAGCTCGATGTTAATTGAGAGATGAAACGTGACAACTGGCAAACAATTATCTTGGGAAATCTAGTCGTCATAATCAGATATATAAACACCATAGTATAGGCGTACAGAGTTCATATTTAATAAAGAAAGGGTAGAAATAATGACTTTTCTCTAAATTATCATAAAGCATTTTCTCTTGATAAATTTGTCATATGATGTGTTTAGAAGGGACCTGACAGGTTTATAGTGAGTAATGATGTAGGTTTGGAGCGATAGAGTTACCTGTACTCTTGAGGACTTACACATGAACTTTGTCAAAGTGACTAAGGGATTCAAAGGCACAAATAGTATTAATCATTTTTGCCTTCAACATGTGCAGATATGGATTTCAGAATTTGTTGAGATGTTGCTATGCAGCAGTGTAGCTTGGGAATGGTAGAGTGTAGGATCTCTAGCTTTGATAGACACTGCTTGAATTTTGGATATTATTACATGGAATACCTCTCAAGTTTGGAATATTCTGCAGTTTTTGAGCAACTTTGCCTTTTGGAATGATTGCTTACAAAGTTATTTTTTGGATTGTGTTTCAAGAGGATTATGATTTTTGTACAGTAGTTTTGGATGCTTTACTTTGGAGGCATATCGTCGAGTGTGTTTGGTGACTTCTGAACCAGAATGCAAAATGAAGACAATACATAGACTGTCTGGAATATTGGCACAAGGAGATGTTTATTCTTGTGAATGTTTGGAACAATTACTGGTCAACAAAACAATGAATGGTCACTATAACAAGTGGTTTGACTATACTGATCAAGATGGATACCCAAGAAACAGCGAAAACATTCCGAAATAAAGGTCTCCATTGTGTGTGACTGATCTTCTTATTTCACACATCCATGTGAAAGGATAAAGGAAACCCTTTAAGTGAGTATGTAACATGTGGATAAGGTTTGCATTTGAATAATGTTCCAAAACACTTCAAATGTACTATTTACTTTGCGACAGAACTGACATTTGACTTTTTCTTAAGGGGAAGTGTGAGATTTACTTATTTGAGTTTTAAAGACCTTGATGACATACTCTAAGAAGCATTTTAGAAGAGAAGGATTCATGAATAAAAGATGAGGGTTAAAAATACTTGTTAATGAGGAAACAAGAGGGAGAAAAAGTATGAGACAAAAAGAACAAGTAAATAAACAGAAAGAAGTATGTAATGTTAAGATTTGAGATCACTTTCACACAGGTTTGTGTCCCCCCCCCCCCCCCAAGTACATTGTATGCCTTTATCTTTGATGACTACTAGATATGGAACACTTGGGTAATGTGAACATGATGATAGTAAAAATAAATGAACATCCATTATTTCTCCCATAAACTACATGGAAATACTGTTATGTTGGAATGCAAGAATTGATAATGACTGTATTGAGTAGTTTGTAGATGCAGTGGTATTTGATGGGACAGGCTATTGATAAACATTGTTAGACTCTGTCAAGCAATATATCATGAAACAATGGAAAGTAGGAAGTTATCTTCAAAACAAGATCAATCTCATTTATTCATGTCATTATCCAGTATGGATTGTACAAAGCGTTTTAGTTCATCAATCATGATCTAAAATTGCCTACAGCTATTTTCACTCCTGACTTTGCTCTTGCTGATTCCTCTCAAATCTCAAAATATTTTGCTAGCCTCAAGAAATCACGAGACGAATGCTAATTTGCACCTAACAAGAAAGTACAGCTGGGTATAAAGGTTATCGCACACAGACAGCAAGGCCTCGTGGCTGGGATAGATGTGTGTTTGTTTTGGGTACGGCTGTTCAAAATCCTTAAAACATGATATTTGGTTTATATATTTTTAGAATTTCATGTATTAGGAAATTTTAATGTAAAATGTGTATTCTTTTTAAAGGTTCTTTATCTGTCGAGCCTTTTTTTTTTTTTTTTTTTTTTTTTTTTTTTTTTTTTTAGAGTAGCTTCCTGATGATCAAAATGTAAGTGCCCTATTTCTTCAGTGGTTTAAAATTTCCCTAAACTTACAAACTTTGTTGATGGAAAATTTGGCAACTTACACAAAGGGTGGAAATATGCAATGTTTTCAAAGAGATGGCCTTGATAAAATGACCAATGCAAGGCTTATTTTGATTACCTTAAGGAGATTTTAATCATTCAACCTCATTCTGTTAGCCTAATCTTTCTGATATAATCCATTATCCTAATTCAGTTGATGTATATATTTGGCTTTCTGAATCAGTAGCTTAATCCAAAGCCTTAGTTCAGTTAGCAAATCCTCTGTCAAGGGATAAATGTTCTAATCCATCCAGACTCCTTGGTCAAGTCCAGTGTCAGGGGTGATTGGCCGTACCCCTATTGCCCACCTCTTGTCATCCTGTCGTCATGGCGAGTTGGTGACAATGATGGAGTAGGCGCCATCTTAAATCAACCCAATTTCACCCAGAAAGTCTCAAATTTTGCACTATGCCTTCCAGGCTTGTTGGTTTTAGTAATGCCTTTTTTGACTTGATGCAGCTAGTTTATTATCCAGACCATTTCACAGCTCATGTTATTATTATCCCAAATGAATGAAGATTAAATTTTCTAATGAATGCTATTATAAAGCAATAAACTTTATAGAGTAATCATTTGGTTACATCTATTATCTATATACATCTGTATAATGGTGGAAGCATAAAGCTGTATTTCCAATAATTCTTCAGAGCATTACATAAACCTACTTATCAGCCATAGGCTGCCATAAACAAAGGTTCTGAAATGTCAAGACTAGAGAGCTTGCCAGAGGGCTTGTCAGTGCTTATCAGGTAATTATGCTTCCATGTTCACGTTTTACTCCCAGCTATGTGACATGTTCACAGCCTAAAGCTGAGAAATCCAATCACTGTGAATATTGCAAGTTGAGAAACATAAGGATGCTGATCCGAGTTCATAACAGCTTTCTTCGTGTGACCGACAAAAGTCTGTTTATTTTTAGATGGAATATACTTTCTAATGATATGCCTTTTCAAGAATGTTTATTGACCGGATTTTAGGGGAAAACAGTACAGGACTGATGATTTATTTTTTTTCCAGGACAACTCTTCCCCCTTTCAGGAGCAATCATTTAAGATCTTGATCTTAATCAGCTTTGATATTTAAATCTATCTTAACTATGCTATTCTTTCTACTATAGAACAAGAAGGCTTTGCTCCTTTTGGAATTTGTTAAGTTTCTTATTTCAATTTTGAGAATGATGCATGATGTTGGAATTTTTGCAGATTATAAATTTAGAACATGATATTAATTGAATAAAGAGTGAGACTATATAACGTGATGTTATTATCAGGAAAGGTATAGGCCTACTCCACAAACAATGCCCTTCGTCAAAAAGAACACAATATTCCACACCAGGGTTACATGGTTCTTCTGTTTCCTTTTCAACATGATTCTATTGAGATGGATTAAGATGTGATATCATTTTACAGTGAAGTCATGTCTGAAGAATGTTTAATATCAACAGGGAATGTTCCCAGACCAAGTGAATGTTATTAGTGAGTGAAGTAGTCTCTTTCATTGCTCTAGTCTACATTCATCGAAACATGATTGAATTAAAAAAGAACGGTAATGAGATTTTTAAGTCTGGTTTATTAATCACTAATTTCATTTTCAGGATTGAAATGCCCCCCCCCCCCCCTCCAAATTTATCTTCCTGATGAAACTGATTATTCTACTTTCACTCAGTGGAATATCAATATCAATATTAAATTCTGTTATTTCATCTGCATTTTCCCTCTTGACCCAAGTCTATGTAATCATGATGTGGAACACCATACATTGACAAGATTTCATATCTATTACCTACGGTGAACTTTCAAATGAACAACAATCATACCCCACCTATACTCCAGCAAAGTAAGGGGCGACAATCCCCTTGCACATATTTAATGCACCTATAAGATGACTGGAATGAAAGAAAGTGAGATGATGAAGACTAGGAGCTCACCTTTCATAAGAGAATGTTTCTTCTCCAAGCATCACTTCTTCATCTCCCTTGGTGGAGGGTGAACAAATATCACCCCTCTCACAGCATCTCATATATACCCCTCTACCAGCAATGTGTATCTACAAACATAGAAACTGTTTTCATTTCTTCCTGTACAAGTTGACTTAATACTTCAATATGAAGCAAACATAGCTGCAAATAGATTGGAATTATTACTTCTTCCTTTCATTTTAAAGCTAGAATTACTTCTAGATTTCTTTGACAGATACATGGCTTGTACTGCTGTAGATGGTCTCATCCACCATCTTGTTGTGAATGTATGATGAACTATAGGGAGCTAAGACAGATGCCTTGTATTAACCCATTCGTGACAGGAATTATTTAAAGCCTAATTTATTCTTCAAGTTGGCAACACCAACATTTTTCTTTTATTGCTACATTTTTCTTATAAATCATCATGTATCTGAAATAATCTAAACTGACAGAATGTATGATGAGAAGTCATAAAGTCGCCAATTTGCAGGGAAAAACGGTAATTTTAACATTTTCATCGCATTGCCAATTTAAAGATTTTAATGCTTATTTTCCTTTAAAAAAATTTCAGCATCAAACAACAAATATTTTGATGCAACGAAAATGGACACAGTAAGTGTAGAATTTTTTGCTCTTTCTGCTCATGTATTTGGTATGGTTTTTAAGGCTCTGCATCAAAAGTTATTAGTCCAAACCACATAATGTGGACCCTCTGTCATGAATGGGTTAATCCTTTGATCTAGATACCTTCTCCTACCAAGCGATACATGTTATCATTTCATTGAAACCTATTAAGGGTAAGTTTTGATGAAATCATCACATCGCACTTGTTCATAATAGATAAAGATATAAACCACCTGCTCAAAGATTGGACAGGGGAGTGTCTCTTCACTCAACAGATAGTGAAATACCCCCCTCTATGGGGTAAGACATGAGAATTGTACTACTGAAATTTGTTATCCCTGGACTTCATCTCTATGGTGGATTTAGTGTTGGATATCAGTCAAACTTTCTTAGCTTACACCTATATAAAGATCAACTGGAAAATTAACTACTTTTTGCTTCATATCAACAGTCTTTCTTTACTTTTAAAATACATATTTACATGAACTCCCACTGAAGACATTGCACTCCTTTCTGTTGATGATCCTCCTCATTCAATACCGAAAAAATGAAGAAAGAAATCTTCTCTTTGACCTTGTGTATGTGTACTGTCTGTGTGAATACAAAACAACAAAAAAAGAAAGAAAAAAAATATTAGCAATATTCTTATTTATCATCATGTAATAGTCTCTTTATATGTGCCAAAGATCCTCATAGAACCTCAATGAATAAGTGGAAGAAAGGTCAGATGCTGCACAGCTGTCATCATTGGAAAGGAAGGAGATAGAGAAACGTGGAATAAAATCTTGTGTAAACAGAGGTCTATCAAGAAAGGATCACTATGCCCATCTGTGTGTATTTATTTAATCTACGTCGCTGGTATTAGGAAGTCCATTAGACAAGATCATATCCATTCATGAAGATTACATCCAGTCATGTAAGGGGATGGATTGGGGGGGGGGGGTATCCACTATAACTATTGCTACTACTACTGCTGCTGCTGCTGCTGCTGCTGCTGCTGCTGCTGCTGCTACTTCTACTGCTGCTGCTGCTGCTGCTGCTACTGCTGCTGCTACTACTACTACTACTGCTGCTGCTGCTACTGCTACTACTACTACTGCTGCTACTGCTACTGCTACTGCTACTGCTACTGCTACTGCTGCTGCTACTACTACTACTACTGCTGCTGCTACTACTACTACTACTACTACTACTACTACTACTACTACTACTACTACTACTACTACTACTACTACTACTGCTACTACTACTACTACTACTACTACTTCTGCTACTGCTACTACTGCTACTGCTACTACTACTACTACTACTACTGCTACTACTACTACTGCTACTGCTACTACTACTACTACTGCTACTACTACTACTACTACTACTACTACTACTACTGCTGCTGCTGCTGCTACTGCTACTGCTACTGCTACTGCTACTACTACTACTACTACTACTACTACTGCTACTACTACTACTACTGCTACTACTACTACTACTGCTACTACTGCTACTACCACTGCTACTACTACTATTACTACTATTACTACTACTACTGCTACTACTGCTACTACTGCTACTACTGCTACTACTACTACTTGTAATTTTTTATTTTACTCCTTTCTCAAATGTGATATTATTTTACACTTGTATACTTTTACTTATCTGTTGACCTGACTTTTGATTTGACAACTATGACTTTTTCTCTTTTTTTCAGTCTTTCTCTGACAGTAGAGAAATTTGGATTCAAATACTTTGAGAGTGAATGTCAATCATGCTGATATATTTCTTTTTCTAATATTTGTATTCCCCGTCAAGGCTTTCAATATGTGCTATGAATAAAAAGCAGTCACTCTACTTGTTTATTTATCAACATTCCTGTGAGTCTGTGAGTTAGTTTAATGTATTGTGACTTATTTTTAATCACATACTGTGAATGAAACAAGGCATTATTATTCATCACACTTCCCAAGGACTTGTAGAAAATGAATTTATTTTGAGAATAGACAAATTGAATAAAGGTTTAATCAAGCATGGGAATATGGGTTAGAGCTCAACTCTGAAGAATGACAGTATCACGCTATATTTTCTCACCATTCTATCTATCTCTTTTTCCTTTTCTTAGGTTATCATATCACAAATATAGTTCAGAAATTCACCTCTGAATGTGTATTTCATGCAACATTATATTTTCATTTTTATTTTCCAGAGTGTTCTAGTGTATGAAAACAAGAATCATAACATTGACATAACATGGCCTGCTGTGGGATGTCAAGTTGATCTTTTTCCACACATTTTTATACAATTCATTACAATGCAGATATTTTCATTTCCTGACAATTCACAAAAAAAGAAAAAAAAAAGAAATTTGACAGAGAAAATAACATGCTTTAAATATCTACAAATTTAATTCATTGCCAAGTTTCTCTTGTAGAGGGGGGGGGGGGGGGGGGGAGGATATTTTGATCAGTTTGATTTCACTACTGTCTTACCTGTACTGTGATAGGTAGGAGTGTGGCAGAATTTAGATGCATTAAGAATTCCCCAGGTAATCTTGTTCTGTCCAGTACATAATGTTCACCTTAGACTTTTATTCTCATTCAAACATTAATATGTCATTTGATAATAATGATAATATGTTAAGCTTAAAGACATTGGTTAACATTGCTATGATTTTTTAAAAATCTTGTTTTGTTACTTGAAAATGGGATAAACATATGGGTTATAGTGTAAAAATACCAGTCTGAAAGTTTCAAAGTATAATATCCACAGGAAGTATTTTTAAATATCAAAAATGTGAACCAATGTTTGAAAAATATACAAGGGTCGGTTGCACAGAATAGACATAAGGAGTGCGAATGCGCGTATGATTCACCTTACCGTACTGTGTGTATTGGTGTATCACGCGGCGGGAGGCACATAACGGCATTTTCAAATTCAAGCAAAGTGGTCCTCTTAGTGATTGTCTCGTGAGACGAAGGATAATAAAATCGCCGTTTGCGTCTAACTTACACTTTTTCATTCCAAATTATGGCTGGTTTCAGGGTTTTTGAGTACAAATACAAGCACTCATACACATGTTTCATCTTAGTTTGAGAATTTTTTTAATCAGCTACTCACAAAGTTAGCCATTGCCTTTAATATATCTGTTATACAGTAAAAACCATCTTTAGTTGCTTTACAAACAAACATACAAAACAAGCAAACAACACAAGCGAACAAAATAAAACAAAAAGAAAGTCAACCAGCTAAAATATACTAAACACAAAGGAATAATAACTTATATTATTCAAAATTAACAAAGTAAAAGTGATAATACAATCATAATTTAAAATGAACTGACTATTAAATCTATGTATCTGTTCATAATTTTATTTCATATTTGTTTTTCATTAAAAAAATATTATAGAGTTCATGCTTGTTGCCAAGTTATGACAATCATTTTGGAAATGTTTGGGAAAATAGGTTAAAGAAACTTTTGTTCCATTTCCTCAAGTTGATGGGTAATATTCAGACACCCCACAAGGTTTTGTTATGATATGTTCTGGCTTTCTTCCAATATCTTGGTAGTTAGCATGACATAACAATAGTATCCCCATTCAAGTACAAACTAATAAATCTGTTTCATATTAGTGAGTGAGTATGTGCCAAAAATGATATTGCCATGAACTTGAGATTCACAAATAGATGGAGGTTGCTAAATCATCATAACTGTTAATGGTGATATGCTGTGAGTCTCTTGTGTTGGTAATATAGTCTTCAAATGTTAAAGAATACTTTTGTTCTGTCCTTGAGGCATGTGTAAATCATATAGGAATAGTTGTTCTCCCGTCAAATGTTTGATAGTAGGTTACCTATTAGTATTAGGTATTAATTTGGGTGTTATTTCTATTGCCTATCTTGACATTGAAGATGTAGTAATGTCATGGATACTTCCCTTATGATATCATGTTTGTAATGTAGCATGAATTAATGAGGTGTGCTTAGTTGTAGGGTGGACCTTCTTAATGCATATGTGATCTGGATCTTATAGACACTGAGTCATGGCAGGTTAGAACACCCCCTCCACCATCACATGAGTACTTCCCTTATGATATCATGTTTGTAATGTAGCATGAATTAATGAGGTGTGTTTAGTTGTAGGGTGGACCTTCTTAATTCATATGTGATCTGGATCTTATAAACACTGAGTCATGGCAGGTTAGAACACCCCCTCCACCATCACATGAGTATGCATCATACTAAACCTCTCTTATTACCTAGCAAGGACATGTGCCCCCCCCCCCCCATGTCAAAATGAGTTGGTTTTAGTATGACACACTTCCCTGTACCAGTGAGGGGCATTTTGTTGATTGTACAGCCCCCTTCCAATGTGTATCCTAATGCATCAGACTGATACACCTTCCTTCCCCAGCAAGGAGGCATTTCCCCTGGATATGCCCCTATCCACCTGATGTCTGTTTTACACTCCTCCCTCCCCCACCAAGGACTCTATGCTTACAGAGCAAATCTTCCCTCCCCTTCTAATGAGACAGAAGAGGAAATAAACAATTATTAAAATGTAATTTCATATGTATATTCTAAAAGTTTATTATTATGTTACCCAGTCAGTTTTTTTTAAATTGTAAAGTGCATATTTAATTCCCATGTAACATAGTCATATGCCATCCTGGAGGTTGACTGTGTGGTTGACAATATCCTCATTTATCGGTCTAGCCTAGGCCTTTCCCATTTTATATCTTACCAAAATAAGAGCAGCCTTTTCATACATGTAATACTGCATCAGAGCGCAGCAGCTGGTACTACTACGTCAAAAGTGTGAAATTTTTAACAGGTTTACCAAAAAGGAGACAAAAGCTAGACATAAATGTTGTGATTCACAATAAAGCTATGCATTTAGAAGAGAACATTAATGTGTTCCTGCCTCCTTCAGATTAGAGCCTTTGAGTGATGTTGAATCATGTTTGAATGTGACGATAGTATAGTCCCGATCTGAAACCTTCCAGGACCTAATTGAGGGATTCGTCGTTTCCTGTCGTCTTTATCTAAACACTACAATTCCCTGGATCATGAAGCCTCGTGGGTAATCTGCTGAATGTGGGATGCATCTGATTAAAGATTAAACTTCTTTCTTTTCTTCTTCTTCAAAGCTAAGACAAAGATTCAGCAGGATGACCCTTAAGTAAAGATGTTTGAGCTCTTTTAGAGGAAACCATTTCTAGGATATCAGAAGGAACTGTTCAACAATCAGGATTTTATTCTCTGTCTAGGAATCATGTATTGGATTGCTGCTGAACTTGTGTGAAATGAGCATTTGTTATTGTCTTATTCCAAAGCATTATGTATTAAAGAAGTGATTCATTGGTCTTTCAAACAATCTATAGATTCACTTGGAATTTAGAGCTGTTAACTCCTCATTCTTTTTGTAGATGTGAGGTATTTGCAGCATATGGTACCTTGATATACATGTAGCAAACGCAACGTGAAGAAATACTGTGAGATAGGTTTGTTCAGTATTTGTTGATGCTCCTTAGTATTTTAATGTTTTAGAGATATTGATTTATTTAAAATCAGTGTGACCTTTTGTTCATCTCTACTGTGTCTTTCAACATTATGTATTTGAAAAGTAAAACTTCTTAATTTTTTTTTAACCACTGCAGTTATTACAAAAGCATCTTAATTCACTTTATGTTTTTTATTTTTTCTGTACCATAACTCGTAAATTGAAATATTGAAAATTGATTACTGATATGCATCAATGAAAATAGTCAAGTTGATTCATCTTTCTTTTGATTGACTTTCAGATCCAACTGAAGCATAAACCGAGGGAGCCAAGCTGGCCAATCACTCATTCTGATCAGATCCTGGTCCACCTTTCCCAGCTGGACTGGGACCAGTTCCATGTTGGTGACTTCTACATCTATGTGCGCTACCACGGTCCCAAGAAAGTGACTCTGGTCCTGGTGGCTTGCCCTGAGACAGAGGGAGCCCTCACTGAGGTACCCATCCCTGCAGAGATGTTCAGAGAGTTCTTCACCATCCATGCTCCACAGAGGCTGCTTAGAGGGGATCTGAAAGCTAAAGAAACGGAGGATGCTGCAGGGTTGAAGTCTGTCGTTGTCGCTGCAGATACAGGTATCATGAGGCATCTTTGGCCAGATGTTCTGAAGCCACAGTTTGACCTGAGAAGGAGACCATCATGGAGAAAGAAGAAGAGAAAAGGAGAGGGAAATGTGACAGCAGGAGCAATAACAGATCCTGGTAAGTGGGTTACCAAGGTATCTGGCCTGGGTGTCACTCAAAAAGAGGAGGTTGCAGTATAAAGATGGGTCAATTAGGGATCAGAGGAGAATATTTAAGATCAGTACAAACTTAGGAGATCGAAACCCCAGAGGAATGTTGACTCAAATGTAAGATAGAGGACTATACTGTTATTGATTATGGAATGTATCCTTCGGAAGCTGATTTATTGTATTCAGAAATTGTTATGTAGAGGTAGTTTTACTTGTTATAACAGAACATTAAACCATAAATGGTTTAATGTTCATAGCAAGAAATACTTATTTCACTTTATACAAATGAGGGCTCCCTACAGTTATCTGAAGTAGAGTACTTTTGAAAAGGTACTCTAATCTGTGAGAAAGTGACAACACAGAAACCCTTGTGGGTATGTGATAATTTTTTTTTTGTAGCTGCAGTACGAAATGGGTATGGACTTACATGAATGCAATCATTAACATTGTAGATGACCAAATCTATATTTAGGAAATAAATCATTTGGATTTGTTAATATTGACCTTTTCAGACCTTTGTAAATCTTGAGCTAGCTGCTGGTAATCATGAGAGTGTTGTAAATCAAGAACCTGATAGATTATTAGGGTCAATCTTCATCTCCTCACACCCATACCTCAAACACACATCCTGGACATAAACTTAGAGAAAAGATTTCACTTCTGAAAGCAAGAGGAAAGTAGAAATCCTCTTGGCTTTAGAATGAGTCCAAATCCGTTCTCTGATTTCATTTTGGATTCACAGAGATGGCCTGTGATCATAGCCCAGTATGGTGCCTACCTTGGTCAAGATGAATTCACTGACTCTTTGACTTCTCACTCTGAATAAACCATTTTAGCCGTGGGTTACCGACCAGGACGACCGCTTGGAATAACCTTGTTGCTTTCTTTTTCAATTTCTCTCTTGATTTCATCTTGGAGTCTTCCTAATGAGGAAAGACTACCTCCTAGAAAGCGCAAATTTTGAGGAGGGAGGAGGGAAAAAAAGTGAGGGATTTTGGTTCCCAGGGAGTGAGAACAAATTACGTGGCATTAGATCTCATTGTATGTCCTCAGGGTTACAATGACTCGAGTATATTGGAATCATATTCAACGCATTGTAGCGGGAATTATGGATTTTAAACAAGGAAGGAGACGTCAGAGCTGGGATGGCAGTAAGTTTTGATATTATACTTCATTGCTAAAGTTTGATATGCTCTCTATTAGGTTTTGAAATTCAGTTATCATGTAATCACAGTGCTATTTGCTAGGTGATAAAGAAATATCTAGAATGATTTTAGAATAGCAGTGATTTTTGGAAGATAGGGTGTGATTTGATTCTTCTGAACTTGAAAATGTTGAGTGGTGACAACATATATTTCTTCTTAAGCTGCTCCTATGTCAATTGATAGGTTTTAGGCTGTTGAGACCAAATTGATTTTATCATAAAAGAAATCTGAGGTACTGACAAATTGAAAGTAAAATAAGGACATTAGCAATAAAGTGTGAGATATTTATACATCACATTATGATATGATTATGATCTTTTTTAAAACTGAAATGCAGAATACTAACATAAGGAACATAGCTTTTCTCTCACTCTTCATTTCATGAGACATGCTATTTGATTATCAGACACGATTCAACATTGTTGAAGTTAATGTAAAATTGAATCAAATGACAAATATATATTTTAATGATTGGCCATCTGCGGGGTAAAAACGTGGCTTAAAGCTGAAGCACATATTTTACATTCTGTAAACCGACTCTATAGCAACCATACAAACGAAGATCAATTGCTACAAACCTTAAAGAGTTATGATCTTGTTTTGCATTCTTCTACCACTTGTCTCTTCATAACTAAGATTTATTATTCTAACCCAGCAAGGCAGCAGGAGTCATAAGCTTGATGCAGTGAACATACTTCATTTCTGAATATTTTTTAATGTTTTTGAGTATGGATAATGGTGACATGATAAAAAAAAAATGGGTAGCAAAACTTAAGATCTTAATAGAACTGCACTCAATATTGATCACAGTATAGGGGCAAGACACCTTGATTGAATTTTCAGTGACCCCAAGCTTTTGACAATTATTCCCATGATAGATGCAAATGCAACCTTGGGTTCTGAATAAATTTCTTAAAATTACCCCCCCCCCCCCAAAAAAAAAAAAAAAAAAAAAAAAAAGGTGTATAGACCAGAGCCCTGAATAGTAGACTAAAGATGATTGTTCTCAATCTGTGACTCTGTGTTTTAAGAACTAATTCTCTTCTATCAGGGAGATGTGTAGACAGAGAGTTATGAAATACTTCCTATGACATAGTCAGTCATATATGTAAGCCATTGTACTGTATACTTGTCTTGAGAATGTAGAAAATTGATGCAAACTTGTAACCCTTTTTTAATGGGACATTTTTTGAAAAGTATTACACCTGCTGAAGCTAACACTGTTGACCTGTAAGAGTAGCCGTTTCATTTATACATGTACCTCCTTTGATGATACTACCAACAAACCTGGTTGCCATAGTGACGTAGGGTCAAGACGGGTGCAAGTGAGGGTACGTGTGGGGCTTCGTAGCATTCTAGTTTGTATAACATGACATAAGGTCACAATGACGTCAGCTTGGTTCCTCAAAACTCAACATTCTTTACCTGATATCAAGCGCTAACATTCCTCTGTAAAGATGTCAGCATATATCGAGATCAATACCTGGCATTGAACTTTTGTAGCTACCTCTCCTGCTATACCTCTTATGTCCAACATTCTTGTTGACTCCACCACTAGTATTATCTCCATGGGGTAACTGGAATTGTGAATGATATCATGATGTGATGTATGCGAGGTGAATCCATTTTGATGAACTCATTGACTCTCAGTGGAAGTATTTCACATAGCGAAACTCCTGAATATTATTATTTCTGGAAGCGTCAGCGGGAATGGCCTAAAGATCATTGCTCTAAATTTTTGATTGATCATTGTAGCAAATTACAGGAGCTGCAAGTACATATTGGAAAGGATAGCTCATTATACTACCATCTACATTGACTTTCTGCTTGAATGTAAGGATGGATGAATGTCTCTCTTTGGTATTGTCCTTTTATTTATGGTGAAATGAGATCAATGCCCTCTAACACAAAGATTTGCAATTAATCTCAAAGTTGTAACAGCCGATCAAGACCATTGTTTCATGCACATCTTGTTAAAAAAGGTGACCCTGGGGCATGGACCAATCAGAATGGTTATTCTAAATTTGCAGTTGATTGCAAACCTTTATGTTATGGGCCTCTGTTGGTTACTTTAAGGTTCATGACAGACTTGGTTGTGTTGTTTCCATTTTGAACCCCAATCCCTTTAATCTTAATATCTTAGGTAATACAGGAGTTGAAGTTACAGGTTATGCAGTTTTATTTTTCAAATCACTGAAGAGTTTTATTTCATAAGATTAGTTTCTCTCAATTATCTCTTTATCTTCATGTACAGATCAAGAAACCAAGACACCTTCTAGGATGCCATCTTTCTCAAGGACCACCAATGAATCAAAGAAGAAACCTCCATTCCAGATTCCTCAGAGTACTCTTGAAGTAAACTTTGAAGTACTCAGCTCTGCAGCTATCCTCCTCACAGGTATGTTCTCTTCTTTGTTTCATTACCCTTCAAGAAAAATAACAGCATGAAAATGTAATTTTGATGGAACTAGAAGTGTTAAGTGAGAAGTAGAACTCGATGAAGAAATTTTTATATGAGAAGTATGCAAAGAAGTCATCCCCTTGGGTGCAGCTAACCACTGTTTTAAAAAAAGCCTATCTGGAATGGTAAAAGGTGCCATGATGGTGAAGGAGATTATCATTGTAGCATGTAAAGGTAAAAATTGGAAATAGAACATTAAAAGCCAGTTAGTCAAAAATAATCTAAAAAATGGTGTTAGCTGGCCTAAGAATTGCAGTTATCTTAAGTGATTTTCTTAATCTGATCTTCCTGTGTATTTTCATATTTTTTCATTATTGTAGGTTCAAGAGACACTTGTGGTAGAGCAGTCCTGGAGATTCAAGCCAACAATCAAGTCTGGTCTAATCCGGAGATTAGTCTAGATGATATTGTCAAACTCCTAGCCTATGTCTACACAATACCAAGGTAAGAACTGGTCTATCTCTGGTCTAACTCTAGTGTAAATCCGGTCCAATCCTGATAGCTAGCCTTGAGAAAGATGGTAATGTCCAACTCTCAGCCTTTGTCTACTTTTAACGTAAGAACTAGTCTTTGGTGCACTTTTGGTGTAATAAAATTTAAGCATGGCATAACTCCAATTCAAGCTTGATATTATATTTTTTACAATATTGTCAAACTTGTAGTCTATGTCTACAAATACCGAGATAAGAACAGATCTAACTCTGGTTCAAGTCTAGTCTTATTCTGATCTTACTGAGATGAATTGTTCAAGAGTCTGTTCTACATTTCCTTTGATGTTGAAACTGAGGCTTTTCTTATTCTGTTTTGTTTTGTTTTTCCCGTTTGCCTTAAATATCAAGTTACACAAAGGCACTTTTTTCAGATTTTTCAAATTACTATTGATCACATTTTGTAATATATACATGACCAGTGGTAATGCTTCTGAACACAAATAATCTGGATTTAGGGCATCCAAGAAGACAGCATTTATAAATTTAGAAATATAGACCTAACAGTTTTGATTTATAATCTCTGCTTGTCTGGCATTGAATAATAATGTTGAATGCTTCGGGAAGGGTGGTAGGCCTATTGCTCCTGTGAATATAACATCAATGAATAGTGAACTATATCTGTTTTAATTAACTTCACTCATTGTGTATTGAAAGGCCATTATCTGGATTATATCTTCTGTCAAACCTAGGTTATTAGTATCTGTAACATTTCTTATTCTTATAGCCTACAATATTATGTCGATCTGAAGATAAGGGTCATAATACAATAGTACACTATGAAAGAATTATGATATTGGTCAGGTTTGGCCTTTCTTTTTTAGTAGTAGCTCTCTCTCTCTCTCTCTCTCTCTCTCTCTCTCTCTCTCTCTCTCTCTCTCTCTCCCCCTCTCTGCAGATGATTTGGAACATTTCCAATAATGAGAAGATTATTTTTGTAATAACATGGAATGTTGGAAAATATTCAAGAAAGTTCAATTAAATTTGTATTGTTAGGCAATTTTGATGAGCAAATAGCCTTTGATGTATTTTCAAAAAAAAAAAATTACTCAGAGTTGTTCAGTTAGAGTTGAGATATAGGAACTTTTGAATAACAACTCTTTATTTGATTTTATTTGATTTATTTATTCACCACTCATGGGTTGGATAGCCTTTGTCAGCTAAAAGCTGTTTTTCAAAGAAGTACTTTGCATCCTTTATCACGATATAAATCTGGGAGTGATATTTGTAACAGGCTTCTTCATGTTCAAGCTCCCTTAGAGCCCCTTAGAAAATGAGGACAAAATCAGTCTAATCTAGAACAAGATTCAAATGATATTTCCTGTTCATTTCATCCTTCCTTTCCTTAAGATTGTCATCTCATATTTCATAGGTCAAAGCCATATCTTAGAATGATTTCCTTTACTGCTCCATTAAGACGGAAGATTGTTGGCTAATCCCTTTAGTGCAACAAAGTCTAGAATGTATCACAAATGAAAGTGTTTTAAAATGTAATTTCATTTACATATAAATTATGTTTGCAATTTCGTGGATTATATGAAGAGAAATATTGTCCTCTTGATGACTAAATTTGTCATTCATAAACCTGTTGTCTATTTCATGATCTAACACTGTTTTTAATCTTTGGCTGTTTAAACCAATTTTATACTAATTTTGTCTTAAAAATATGTGGTTAATTGATGATTAACCGAATCAAAACTATACCTGAGATAACACGGGCTGAGTTCAATTGAGATTGCATGTTATACTGAAATGAAATCATACTCATCATGTTAAGATTGTCACAGATTGTATGTTTGATGAAAGTAGGATTAATAGCAGAAGCAATATTATTCAAAAACTACTTGGGCTCTTGTTGGTTTTTTTGAAAGGTAAGTTATTTCTTTAACTTAAAATTTAAAAAATTATTTCAGCTGACAGTAAGATAACTTTCAAAAAAGGAATTATAATAATAAAAATAATGATACTACTACTACTAATAATAATAATAATGATAATGATAATGATAATAATAATAATAATGATAATAATGATAATGATAATAATAATAATGATAATGATAATGATAATAAGAATAATAGTAATAATGATAATAATGATAATGATAATGATAATAATAATAATAATGATAATAATGATAATGATAATGATAATAATAAGAATAATAATGATAATAATGATAATAATAATAATAATGATAATGATAATAATGATAATGATAATAATAATGATAATAATAATATTAGTAATAATAATAACAACGACAACAACAACAACAACAACAATAATATTGGATATTTATATAGTGCACATGTCCACCTAATAAGGTGCTCAAGGTGCTCCCAATATTACCCTGGCAAGCTAGGCTACCG
The DNA here is from genome assembly GCA_029962745.1 of Echinometra lucunter. Lineage (NCBI taxonomy): Eukaryota > Metazoa > Echinodermata > Echinoidea > Camarodonta > Echinometridae > Echinometra > Echinometra lucunter. The sequence continues at coordinate 316,688 of CM057158.1, forward strand.
ATTTCAGTGCTCGCAGCATTCAAGGAATATCTGTGTAGTGCTTATCATTTTTTTCTTCATGTTTAAGGGGTTGCAATATCAGAGCTTGTACATCTCTATAGATGAATATGATTACATTGTAGAATCTGATGTCACAATATGTTTTCATACGATCTGAGATCAAATTTCTGATTCTGATTTACATTGACCCCCTAAAGACAACAGGTGCTGTAGTCAAACTGGTCCTATTACAGTGAATAAGGGAAGTGAATGCCTGTATCTGGAAGAAAAGTAGTGTTTCCTTGGGGAACATAATCCAAACCAAGATCAATGATTTAGTAGATGTGGGACTAAATCTTACTGTAACTCATGCATGCAAGAAGTGTTTTGGGGAGAAAGTTGTGACAATGGGCACAGGCTGCATGCTTTCTGAGGAAGGAGGATGTATTCCACCTCTTTGCTGAACAGAACGATGGCAAATGGAAATCATCAGTTTTGTACTTCTTTAACGAAATAAAGATTGTTGAGGCATGCATTATATGGTTGTAGCATATGCTGTTCTTAGAAAGATTGGATGGATGGATTAAACTGTCTCAAAGAAATGCCAGCTTCATTATTCATCCTTTTTTTACTTTGTTATAACAGGTCGATAACTTAGAATACCTCTGGAGGAATGTTCTCAAAAGAAAGAATTGTATCTAAAGCATTCATTATTTCCCAGAATCTTGCAGTTCAGTGCCTCCATCAAATATTAAACCAGATTTAAGGATACATCCACAGTTTATCTGTGAAGCTTATAGAATTTCTTACTCTCTATTTCTCTCATCATTATGGAATCATTTTAACCCATTTTAAGCCTATAATGTTTTGTGGCTAATCTTCACACTACTTTTGTTGTATGAAGATTATTGCAGTGATGATGAATAGGTGAGGAAAATTACAGGAAGGAAGGAAGAAGCTAGGTATTGATACAAGTCATTATTAAGGTTCTTATCTTGCACTGTTGGAAAGATAGAACAGACAATTAGATTATGACTGTCCATTTTTTTAAAATCCCATACTGTTTCATCCTGTGCTGCTTCAGACCTTCCCAGACCAGGCCATTGAAACAAAGCATGACTGCATGATTATGAATAGTATGTTGCACTAATCAGGTAATTGGCCTGTTATTATTGCCAATTTAGTGAGCAAGTCTGTCCTGATTTCGGCAACCTGTATGAGTTTGTCAGTAAGCCCAGGGGGTTGGGACTGATTTTAGGTTGGATTAACACTCCAAGGGAGGTCTAATGTCACGTTCAAGGGTGCGACAAGGGTTGGAAATGAAATTCTTCTCTTCTTTCGTTCTTATTATTTGATGGCTCATTCTTTTCTATTTTGATTTCTCTCATTCAATAAATATTACAGTATATCATCCTCACTATCTTTCTCTTCTTACATATATCTTTCTCTTTCTGTTTGTTTCTGTCCATTTTTTCCCGTCTGTCCTCTTCTTTCTCCCTCTCTCTCTCTACCCCCGTTGTGACAATGTCTGACACTTGCTCTCCCTCTGTTACTTTCACTTACTCACCCTTTCCATGTTATCCCGCCTTTTCCAACAACTGACTCTACGGTGGTTGATATGCAGTCATTGCATTGCGCCCTCATATCCTGATCGAGCTTCCCCTGCAGGCTGCATCTTTTTACTTCACTCCTAGTGCTAGTCACATGAGTACCTGAACATTTAGAAATCTCTGCTAATTTTGGAGATGTGGTTTTTGGTGTGACAAGTCATACTCAGACTGTCTGTGTCTCAGCATGCCCTCAACCTGTGGATTTTCATGTCTGGAATTGTGGAATTGAAGCTTAATATCTTCGATATCACCATCATCTTGACCTTCACATACTTGTGAACATTTTTAATTTATACTTGTTCTGATTCTCTGATATTTTTTCATCTGGCAGTGGCTTTGTTTCTTTTCTTGTGTTTTATTGTATGAAAGGAAATACATTCTTTGCCAAGGAACATTATAAGATACAACTTGGTGTAGCAGTCAACTGACTCTAAAGGCATCTTCCGTTTCACCAAGCTGTTTTCATCTGTCATAACTGCCTCACTTATTTATAAAGACTACTTTCTGCTATCATCTTTCTTTTTGTATTTATTTTACCTCCATGAGTGGCCATTTACCTAGTGACTGCTTTTCCCATCTTTTTATTTGAATGAATATTTAGCAGATTTTACCTGTGATTTTGCATCTAATTTTATCAGTGACATGGCTCATTAAAGAATACTTTCATCAGATGATAGAAACTTTGTAAGGATTAGATGATGTTGTCTTGTATTCCGTATGTTCCAAGTTTTGTGGCAGTGTTAGGATGGGAGAGATATCTTCATCTTATTGGTGTCAGAGAAGACAAGGACAGGTAATACTTACTCTCAAAGAGGCTTTTTTCATGGATCTCATTGTGGGCATTATCTGTGTCTTTGATATCAGTTGAAATGTTTAAAAGGTTACCGCAAATAACTTTTACTCTAATTTTTTATATATGGTAAATATGTACTTACTTTGATGAAGGTAAGTATTGAATTGGATTATTTTATTGATCTAAATAACACCTGCTCTGGAATTGAAAAGAAGGCAATAAAACTATATACTAGTAGTATTAATCAAAGTAAATCCTGTACATCTCTGTTCACATTATAATATTACTCAATATAGTAATATTAAAAAAACAACTGTGGAAATATTCTAATCATCTATGTTATCAATAACTATATGTAATAACATTTTCGTTAGACATTTTGGAAAGACTTGCAAAGACTTTGATATTTTAGTAAATTAAAAAAAACAAGCTGGCAAAGCTTCTCAGACATCATTTTCACTTAAGGCCTATATCAGATGTACGTCATAACAATTGGACAATGCAATTATCTTATATCTGGCAAATATCATAAAAACATGATTATCTGGAGCATATAACTGTCTTACAAATATGAGGCCTGTGCTCTTTGTTGATCCAAGTACTGTATAAAAAAAGGAATCTACCTGTTTTGATAAATTCACCTTTAGGAAAAGAATAGGGGGCCTACTTCAAGCATTAAAGAAGAAAAAATAATGTCTGAGTACCAGGGTGATGCTGCCAGAAAACAAATTCTCTAAGGAAATGAGAAATTTATTCTGTATCCTCTCGTATGTTGTACATTTAATCCATGACAAATCGTATGCCAAGGTTACAGCACTTAGCTGTAGTAAAAGTGCAAAATATGTTTAATGCATGTAGTTCTAGAAATAGTGAAACATGATGTGCAATCCTGTTGAATTATCTTTCATAATCTTCTTTTGGGTGAAATAACATTGGCTTACCTCAATTCCCTGAGGGACAATCAAACTGTTAACATATTTCCCTTAACTACTCCTCCCATAGTCCCACCCCTAACATCCTGCGTTGTTTCTTCTCTTCTCTCTTGGCATACCCTAGGGAGGAAGTGCGTTGGAGAGGCTTGAGTGTAGCAGTAGATGCCAGGACAGCTCCCAAATCAGATGTTGAGAGAGTCACAGAAGCACTGCAGCTCCTTCATGTAAGTTACCTGGTTTTTATTCTTTTAATCTCTGCATGATTGTTGAGTGATAGCATTAGGACTTTGTGATTGATATGATTTGTACCAGTAATGAAATCAATTATCTTTCAGTTATTTGCAGTAAAAGTGTGGAAGAATATTAGCATGCAAATGATTATGAAATTATAAGTTAAACAATTCTGAAATTATGTATTATGTAATATATGTCTCCATCATAGTAGAAAGAGGATATGATTCAAACATTGCATAGCTGACATGATAATTGATCAGGAAGAATCACAGTGTGAGACCATACCTGAGGAAAAACTAAAAGAAACATTTTCATGATGAGTTCTTTAATCACCAAGTGACCTGGCTATACAAATTTCTTTCTTTTTTTCTCAGTTCATGTAATGAATGTATGAAAGGCCTTTGCCTTATAAATAGCAATCTCATGCACTTTTTGAATCACTCTTGTACTTTTTCGTGAGCTGTAGAATAAACTTATATCCATGATGAGTGTAGGGAGATTAAATTAGTCTTCAGCAATCGTTCATCACTAAATAAGAGAGATGTGTAGTACTGATCTAGGAGTGATCTAAGCAGGTAGTTAACAGGTTGCTGGTTTTAATCCTGTTTAATACAGTGTTTAGAAGGGTGATTAGATTGAGATTAAGAGAGGGCCAATGTTTTAGAGGCCCTTCAGGTAGATCTAACCTATATCTCTATCAGATCAATCATTTTACAGCTTAGCTACTGAATCTTTTATGTGTGCTACTAGTGATAAAACATGCTTGATCATCATTGCTAAGTTTTCTTGTTAGAGTTATTTTTTTTCTGAATGCACTACATTTATTCTGATATACATGTATATGTTTTTGTAATCATAATGTTTTCATTTGGACAGAAAATTTGGAGCCTTGAAAATTCAAATCTTTGCATTTACAGAATGTTTTGAACAGAGTTTTGTGTTTTCCTGTAATGGGCACTTGTTTGTGGCAAACTTTTCCAAAAATGTTGGCAGAAGTAATGAATATTGTAGCCTTTTAAGCAGTTTTGTCACATTTTAGGAGACTTTAAATGCTCATGTGACATTCAGGTTAAAACAGATCACTAAGTGTCTGACTGCGTGCTGATGATCAATATCTCCCAGTATGACGTAAATGAGTACTGTCTCAATCCATCTCTGAATACCTGTGGGAGTTACATTGATCTTTATCATGTGATCTGTATCTTGGCTATCCCCATTTGAAGCTCTTAACCCTTTGAATACAAAGCCTGAGATAACTTAGGCTAGAGTCTATAGTAAATGTGTATAAGACTGAAATCAAATCATGCTCAACAGGTTAAAAGTATTCTCTTTGTATTTCATGTGGATGTTCTTGAAGTAATTTCCCAATTTCTTGGCACTAAGTGTACAAAAATAAGATATGATAAAGAGAGAACTTGATGCACAACAGTGAAACTAGGAAGTTTCGGAAAGTTTAAAGATCTTGTTTTTTAACAGTGAGATGGAATGATTGTAATATTACAATAGTAGTATACTGATATGTTTGGTGTTTAGGGAATGAAACACATGCTGATCACCCTGCAGGCAACAGAAGAGATTAGAAGAACATATACTATCCTGGAATCCTTGAGACATTTCACAGCATGATGTTCATTAGAAACTCTAATTCTAACCTGTCTCCATTAATGACTAAAACCATTATTTAGACAGACTGGAGCCAATTCTGGTAGCTCTTGTCTTTGTCACTGAGGTTGTCATCAAACTTTTTTTTTTTTGGGGGGGGGGGGGGGGGGAAGTGTGAATTTTTGTTTCACAGAGTGTCCTGGCCTTGATTTTTCCCATTGTGTCATTGACAGGAATGTGGTGTGTAAAGTTCATGTAGGCTTTGACAGGAATGTGGTGTGTAAAGTTCATGTAGGCTTTTGCAGTATAAGAGTTCAACAAGAAAAACTCACTGGAGTCAACTATTCTAATTGGGAGACATATCATTCATGTAGGTGTGTTCAGTAATTACTATCCGTGAATTCAACTTTGATAAAGAGCTTCACTTCATGAAGACTTTGCTGTGATTTCTTCAACCCCTCTCATGTGTAATATGTATATGATTGTTGTTTGTTGACAGAATCTTTTTCTTCTTCTTGAATCCTAACAGGAACATCATCCAGGATCCATTGATCATGTCTATCTTCTGATTGGTCACAACTCAGTCATAGCAAGGGTTACAAGGGCAACAAATAACCAATTCCTCAAGACAAAACTTGATTATAAGGTTTGTATACAACAGTAGATTTACAGTAAATACCAAAGCAACCTGAGAGCAAACTGAATTCTATATATCGTCTGTTCAGAGCCAGAAGGGCATTAACTCATATCATTTTATATAGACTTCTGGCTCCGAACAGATGATATGTAAGTCTGCCCACAATTCCATAAAAAGTCAGGTTGATAATATGTCAACTGCATGCAAGAAGGTTGTTAGGGCTAATCATTATATATTAGGCTTTTCTGACCTTATTGCAGGCAGATGTGAAAGCAGCTACCCAGTCTGGTCTTGAGAGAGTGAGTAATGTTGTGACTTGGTTTATGATTCAGCATTGGTGTGGTCAGTCAAATCCTAATGTGATAAGATTCATATGTCATCTCAATAATATACTCATTCTAACTATTACCTTAGAATGAGTTTATACAAATAGATGTAAGAAAAACTTACATGGATGCTGTATAGACAATTTTTTTGTCAAGAGTAAAAAATAAAACTTTCCTCTTTATCACGTATTGCCAGCTGAGAGCCAAAAGGCATTAAGTAACATGTGTGTCCTTTTACACAGTTATCTCTTTTTTAGCTCTTAGGAAACAATATGTATGTATGTATGTACCTACTTAACATGAATATTAGTTGTCCTCATAGAATATGTGAGCTATTATTAACGGTTGTTTGTAATGGGTAGTTTGAAATTGAAAATCCTTCTTACATGTAGTAACAGTATTTGTATCGAATCAAGTACATCATAGGCCATGTTTTGTAACAACCACAATGTAAGTGCCAGCTTTTAGATGGAAAAAAAGCTGTTAACTGTTTTAATTGCAAGTATGTATCGACTGCCCTTCAAGTTGTCTATCCTAATTGGATAACTTGGTCATTAGTTTAGAGTAAGTCATGGAGCACACCTGTACTTCCTTACACCCGCGTAGCCAAGGGGGGGGGGGCAATGAGGGGCGGTCGCCTCCCCCCCCCAAAAAAATGCCAACAAAAAAGAAAAAAAGAAAAAAATAAGCGTGAGTGAGAAAAGAAAAAGGTAAGAGAATGTAAGAAGAGCAGACAAGGAACAATTCAAAGAAACTTGGAGCTTCCATGCCCCCTCCCTGCCACCTCTCCCTTGGGGAGCATGCTTCCTGCTTTCAGTAAGTGATTCGCACGCTTTGCGTGCTCACTACCGCCCCCCTAAAATGAAATCCTACTTACGCTACTGCTTCCCTATGCTGATGACCATCAATGTGATCCTTTTAATGACAACCCATTAATCTAAAGTGGCTAACTTGGCTGGTTTCCTACTGGAGTAGTCACTGAAGACCTGGTGAAGATTAGTGATGCTTTAGATGTGAGGTAGCTTTGGAATTAGAAGCAGGATTAAAAGCTTTGAGTGATTGAGGTGGAGAAAGTTATCCTGAACTTGGGTTTCTGATGATCTAGGGTTGCTTGATGTAGAAGTTGTCTAACATGAATACGATGAATGTAAGAATGGTAAGTTTGATTGAATTTAACAGTCATCATGTTTGTGAACTTAATATAATTGTCATTATTCAGTACATTGCCATTGTTTGTTAGAGTTGACTTAGCGTCATGAATATGTAAGGCATACATCCATTTAGGATTACATGTGCTTGCTGAGGAGAAAGAAAGAGTCCTGGATAGCATACTGTTTAGCCACATTTGGAGTTGGTTTAGAAGTACTTGATATGTTCTGTTTTGAACAATTTGATGATCAACTGAGAAAGTTACCAAAGATAGAATTCTATCAGAAATACATTAGGAGAGTAAATGAATAGAAACATCATTTGTTTTAGTACTTTCACATCTATTCCTAATCATTATATTGATGTTCCTAATAGAATGGTGTATGAGGATGGTGCAGTGATAAGTGAGCTAATTTAATTGTGGAAGGTGTTTGTAAACAGTTTTGTTGTGAAGAGTGTTTTGTAGTTAACAATTCTTCCTTGGAAGTTGTTGAAGGAAGAATGGTAATTGACAGATGTTACACTGTGTAGGAGTCAAATAAGGGAATGTAATCGAGTGATTTGGATTACAAAATCAGTTTTGTTATCCATTGACTTACCATTTATGAGAATGTCCTAAAACTGAAAAAGGAACAGTCATGATGCAGGTTGTAGGTAACATTCATTCCAACACTTAAATCTCTTTCTGAGGCATGGAAACCTTTAAAATTTGCAGGTTTATTCCCTTTTCTAAGATTTTTTGTAAATTTTTTTTTGGTTTAGATTTGTTGAATCAGTAGACCATGGAACATTGTTATTTGATTCAATCATTATTCTTGTAACAATGCTGAGCTTTTTTCATAAATCTTCTCCACCTGCAAATATTTCTGTGAAAATGTTCCTTAAAAGCAATGTTTGTTTTTATGATTCTAAGCAAACAAACATTCTATCTTTGGACAAAAACGCAGACAGAAATGTTTTTCCTTTATTTGCTATCAGTTTGTGCATGAATTATTTTCTGATTCATTTTTTCAGAATGTTAGATGAGCATGAATTATTTTCTGATTCATGTTTTCAGAATGTTAGATGAACCTTGCAATTAGACGTATTTCAAATTTATAAATGCCTGGTGATAAAGGCTTGCCATGTATGAAATTCTGTTTTATAACATATTTTTATCACCTGACCAGGCCAACTCAATAGCCTTCTTCACATTTATTTTCAGAATGATTTTATGACTTCAAACTTGACATATTCTTATGAATATAATGGGATCTCCTTGTCGCTTTATATAGATATAACTGTTTCATAAGTAATTCTAGTTGTGCAATACTTCTATGGTATATGTTACGTATTATGTTACCTAGTCACTCAATAAATACATGGAAGATAATAAGATCATTTTCTTGCATGTATATGACCATGGCCAATATACTTCAGGATTCATGTCACTTTTTATTTTATCACTTTTTAATATGTGACATTCAGTAGATGATTTTAGAACAATATTGATCATGGCATTTTGTAAGAGAAGAAAATTTATTCCAGTAAGTCTAATTGCACTGCTTATAAGATAGTGATGCAAGTAATAGTTGTCATCATATTACATAATCACCCCTTCCTTAGTTTAGAACCATCTATCATATCCTTAAGCAATGAGACAATAAATTACAAGACCTTTTAATCAGCAAACTATCATCATAAGACAGCTGAACTCAAACCTACCAGGCATTAGTAGAAGTCTAGTTTCAATCATGAAGCCTATTCTTTATGATTATTTGAATTAATAGAAGGTAACTGTAGGTGAATTGTCCTGAACTTTATCTCTTGGGAATAATCAAGATGTAGATTTCACAAACGTGATCTCTTGAATTCTTGTAAATTAGCAATCTGGTATGGTGTTGATGGGTCAATTTGTATTCTAGGTCAGTCCTTTTAGATTGATGGTCACTTAATTAGCATTATGTATCTACTTTCTCCCCTCCTAACAAGGGTTTTTAGTTGACATTCTTTCCAAACAGTTAAAGGTATTTCATTCTGCTAATGAATTGCAGACATTTCAGTCTTCAAATAAATTTGGCACGAAACTATTGCAGTTTCAAATATGAGCCCCTGATAATAATTTCTAAATTCTTTTGCATTATAGAATGACATCATAATTTTGTTTAAGTTGTAATTTTTTTTTCAGTGAGAACTCGCAAGGTGATGTATGTTATGTCACAAAGTAAGGCATGTGTGATACAGTTGGCATATGATATGGCATAAGATTTACAGGTAATGACCCTTTTGTTCCCTACCCACAACTGTTAATTGTCCTCGGCCATAAAATTTGTGATTAAATGTGTAAGTTATGACTTGTCACATTCCATATATGATTTGTTGTAAGGTGAATTGTAATTGCTTGATATTTGAAGAGGCAGGATTGATAGGTGTTGTTAACTATTGTTTTCAAGCCCAAGTTACATGCTCCGGGCCATATGTTGTATCTCATGAGTGAGTATTTCTAATCATCCACCTTTGGTTTTGTACATCAGAATAAAGAGAGTTTTATGTGAAGAAGCAAGCATGCAGTTTATATTTCATTTCATACATTCCTTAAGCTGACAATAAGTTAGATTAGAATTTCATATTTAAATTCTTTTATTTATTTTCCTTTTTGAGTGTCATTCAGTGTGTACAAAATTTGAGTACGGACTGACCTTACTATGTTGTATTTGACTTTGTTGAAAAAGGTTATGTTTTTTTGGTTTTTTTTAGACCTAGAAATATCTCAACTTGATTGACATTGTGGAATGACAAAAGCACCATCTGACACAGCCATCAAATTAAAGCTTAGCTGAACAGGATGTTATATTTAGATAAAAAACAAGGAAAATACTGATTAAGCCCAGTGTGAGCTTGCTTTCAAAGATATTAACACCTTGATCTTGACTTAGCACTCAACTTGTTTTGAATGTTTTCCCTCCTCAAGGCCACCATGTTTTTTTGTTTTTTTTTACTAAATTCATGAAGTCTAAAAATACTCTTTTAGGGTTGCATGTTTGTGGTAGGCAACAGGTGATTATAACACGGTATCTCGTCTGTTGAGGTTTCAAAGGGTATTGCTCATTTTTCAGAGATATCAGGTGCCTTTCTGATATTGAAATCCAATTTTTTTAATATTTGGCAAATGTTCGAGAATAAAACCTGTGACAGCTGTATTTTACGTGATAATCAAATATGGTTGAAACTTGAAAGTATCTGTCTCGAAGATTATTTTGCACATCATTGTATCATTTTCACATTTCAAACTTGGTGTGATGTAAGTAATTGATTTTTAAAATCTCATCATTCTGATAACACTGCATGACACCTCGAGCAGTGACAACAAGACAAGATCTCTGGAAGAACTCATTCATTTGGACTTATCCCTTTTTGCACCTTTCATAACCTCAGAAGATTATTTTTGAAAGACACATTATGTTGTGCTAGGATGTTTAACCTTGTGATGTTAATGATATATGAAGTAAGGTAAGCTGACTCACAAGCTACCTGTCATACACTGGTATGAACTTATGCACTTCTCGGTTAAGATCTTCTATTTTTAAAGTTTGTTTTGCCTTCTTAGATCTTGAGGATATGGTTTTCAGCAGAAGCCTTCCTCTTTTATTGCCAGTATTCCATTAAAACATTTGCTGCACAACTTGAGAACACTCTTTGTGAACTCTTGTTTGTTTCTCACAAAGAAACTTGTCCCCGTCTGAAATACCTTTTTAGGCTTGTAATTATGCCAGGTGGACTGACGTCTCTTTTTGATAAACTGTTCTTTTGTTCCGGAGTATTAATTGACCCTGAATTTGTGCAGATATCTGTTGGTTTAACAATATCTATAAAACTGATTGTGAGCCAAATGGCCTACATTCTATTCAGGATGTCCACATGACTAGTGATGGCCATGGAAGTGAAATGGTCAAGAGCAATTCTATGGTTCCACATGTATATCACTGAATCCTGGTATTATATTTTGTTGGTGATGTGGGATATGTTTGATTTCAATTACTTTATAACTCTGCAATACCACTGAATTATGTTTTCATCTGCATATGGATGTGATGCAAGTGATTCTGTCTTTGGACCATTAGACAGCAACAACACCTGATTGAGAGAGTGACAGTAGATTGTAAACCATTTGTCTGCACCAATGTATAAAGAGGAACCAGATTTGTAGATATGTAGCAGTGGACAAGCATTCATGATAAATCGAAGTACATTCTGTGTTTCTCTAAACAGATGGACTTGGTACGATCTGTTGATAAGCTCTACCAACACATACCCAAGGAACAACTCACAGGTACATTCACTGGGACCTTCAAGTACACTCATGAAGACTGGATCAGGTTCCGCATGGTAAGGAATTCCTTTCACAAGAATTTTCTCTTTCACATGATGCTATTGATAAATTCACCTAGCCAAACTAAGATAACATTTCTTCCTTGAGAACACATGACTATTTTTGATAGTGAATTTTGTAATTTGGATGTGATTAGCATGTACCTTTTAAGAATGAAACATAAAGAAATGTACAGTCTGGTTCCTCTTCTTCATTGACCACTATTTTATATGGCAACTGTCCAGTGCAGGATGCATAATCCATAATCAAGTCTGAAGGTTGAACCTTTCCAGATGATAGAGATTAGAGGATTCTGGCAAAAGGGGCAGACTGTGAAGTTATAATCTTGTTAATGCCAGCATGTTTGTTCATATTTTGCATGAAACTCTGTCAGCTTGTACAACATCGATCAACTAATAGTTTTGACCGGGCTTAGAAATAGATTTTTGCATTTAAATGCCTGAAGTCCTTTATCTGTGCTATGTTTCTTACAAACATGACCAGGGAGGGAATTCCACAAGCAGACTGCTGTTGGAATGAAAGTACTGTGTAGTGTGCATGTTTTGATTACATCATTGCAGAGACTGGAGCCATTCATATGTGGATGCAAGAGTGCTGCTAAGTTCCTCCTAACCTCTGTGGATGAGCTGAGCAGAGGATCTACCAATGCACCATCTGAAGAACTGAGGGATACTATTGAGAGGTTAAAGGTCAAACACGAAGAGGTGTACAAGGATTCTAGGATGGCTAGTCTTCACAAGGAAGGAGACTTCATCCTGGAGACACTCAAGAAAGAAGAGGGTGCTCTGAGACAGACTGAGGATTTCAGGTTAGTACTGTCATCATCATCATCATCATCATCATCATCATCATCATCATCATCATCAACCTCATCTGTATTTTCTTCTTCACTTCTCATTCTCTCTCTCTTTCTTTCTCTTCCTTTCTCTTTCTCTTTGTAACTTCATTCTTTTCTTGAGAAGATCTTAGATGCAAACAATATCTCCTGGATAATGGCAATTCTTCCTTATGGAGCTGCTGCATCTGATGTCATTGGTATGTGGGCTCTAATATTGGATGTCCTTTCTGCTGTTTGTCTTGACCTTTGGGTTAAAATTTCCTGAAATGTCCAATATTTTATTACATTCGTTCGGGAGGGTTAAGAACTACTCTCTGAACTTTACAGGTATACATTTTTCCTTATTTGAAGTGATTTAGAACATGGGCTTTCATCACCTTGAAAACTGCTATTTATAGAAATATATAGAATTCTTCTTTGGTTAGGATATTGAACCTGTCACCACTAAAGTGTTAAAGCTTGGTAGGGTCTATAGAGATAAGACACAATGTATCATAACATGGAGTAGAATAGATATAACTGTAACATCACACGCTCATATATTCTTATGCGATGATAAATGGGATTGGATTAGAGATTCGGTGTGAAATCGATCTTATCACTGAGATTGTCGATGTTATCCATGCCTTGCGGAACTAGAGAACACGATGTTAACATCGCAGTAATTTAAAGAGAAGAGAGAAGTACATAAAAGATTGATTTGACCTGGAGTGAATATAGTTCAAGCTAGGATTCTTTGTGCTTAATCTTGACTGGAAGGTCTTCATCCTGAAGAGCTCCTACTCTGAAACCACAATGAACTTGTAATTGGGTGATTTATGTCTCTCTGCGGTCAATTGATAGAGTCTTTTGTTGCCTCTCATATCTCTTCCAACCTTTTCAATGTCGGGAACTCCTGCAAAGGATTGCTGGAAAGAGAGAATTATAGATTCGAATGAAAGGTTATGACCCAGGTGATATGTCATAAGATTTGATAGATTATGATAATTCAACCATGTGGGTTTTTACCCTCCTTTCTCCCATTCTCATTGCATTTAAAATTTGATTTCTGCTTCAATATACTCAATGATGAATACTGCTATTAGGTTCCTTTAAGCATTCATAAGAGCTTATTTTCCCTGGCTAGATATAAATCATGATTTATAGATGATGATATTGTATCTTCTGTGATGTCTTAATCTCATGTTTTAGAAACCTTTGATTATGAGATCTGTCGTCTTTATTCCTAGATGATGGAGCCAAAAGTTTGCTATTCTTACCATTATTTTATGATGTACTTTTACAAACTTTATTACCTTCTATTTGACATGTGATTAAAAGTGGTTAATGGAGGAAATATCCAGGGTTTTTAAAAAGTTTATTATTTTCATTTCTATCATAAGAATGGAACTCCATGATAGGGTATTGCTTATATGACCCCTTGAAATATGTTATTGATTATACCGAGGAGTTACTATAAATCCCTTGATTATACTCCTGTTTTTCAAGTAGAAATCAAATTTATACCAGGTACACTTTATGAAGAACCCTTGGAAAAATTGTATTTTTGTAACTGTCTCATTGTAGCGCTGTTTAGCTATTTAAGTTACCAGATTGTGTTTCTTAGATAATGATTATAGGTAAATAGAGCTTGTATGTCTTAATGACTGATGCTGGACATTTTCTTTCTTCAAGAATTTTTTGTTTGTTTGTTTGTTTGTTTGTTTGTTTGTTTTTGTGGGGGGGGGGGGGTCATTGACAAGGAGCTTAGATTTTGATAAAAATAAAGGTAACTGCAGTTTTAAACTGTAAGAAGCAAAGACATCTGCTTTTGACAGAGGCTAGAGACAGAGTATTGCTCCTTCTAACTTAAATCAATATGCCCTTCTCAGACTGGGTGGTAGATCTTTTATAACCTATTAGATCTTCAAGGACAACAAAGACAATCATATGAAAAAGGACAATTAGAATAACAACAATAATGGCCAATAATCAGTTGTAATGCTTTAATCAATAATGCCTCTATTCTGCTTGTCTTCTAAACATGAAGACTTTTTTAAAACACATTGACTGTTCTGTAGCTCCAATTTGTGGAATCTGACACTGCCCCCCCCCCTTGGTAGCCCCTTTTTTAATGAATATATATTCTAGAAAGCAGTCTCAACTGCCCAAATGCATTGTTCCTAATTGACCATTGAATAGTGATATCCTATATTACTTACTGACCTTTTACAAGATGAGTGCATTATGTATGCATTCCCTTACTTAAGACTTTGATCTTCTGTGTACTTCCACAAACCAATAGTCTTTTTCTCATATATTTGTCATTGTTGCAGAATTTATGTACGAACTGGACATTTCATTAGTTCTCAGAATTGATATAGTGACTTTTGTGGTATTAAGTGCATTTGTGACAATGAACTAAGCTGAGTTGAACGTGGGAAGTGCAAAAGTGGACCCGCTCCCATTCAATAACCTCACGACTCAATCTCGACTCTATTAACAAGCCACTTAGAATATATGCCATTCCCATTGTGGTGCCTCAGCTGTATGGATAATAATAGCCAGTAATTATCCAGAGACAGAACGAGAATCAATAAGACACTTGTAGCTGTATTGTTAGGTGAGATTTCTGCAGCTAGAAGGGGTTGACAGGAGCCAATGAGACTACTGCTCTGTCCGTAGATAATTCACAGATCATTGCTGGCAGTTTGTGGTGAGAAAGGTTGGCTGTATTCATAGCTACTCAACTGGAAGTTCCTGCGGACACAAAGGCTCTGAGGTGCTAGATGTAAAGGTATTTTGAGAAGACTGTATTTGTAGTGGTAACTTAGAAGCAACCTGTTTTCAACTCATGCAAGGTAACGTGGACATTCTTTCTGCTCTACTGATAACATCACATCAAATGTTACTGGACTTCTACTAACTGGATTAGACCTACATGTATTAATCTGGGACAAGTTTACAGAATGTGAAATGTGAATACATCAGTTTTATTTTAAAGCACTTACATTATTGCTGTGTTACAGTGATCAAGCATGGTATTACTGGACATTTTGTTTGATTGAAGACCATCATAGACTGTGGATACTTTGGAATACTGTAAGGATACTATTGTATGGTATGTATTTCATTAAGTGTTATGTTTTGAAGCTGTAAAATGCTTTTTTTCTCACATATCAAGCATTACTAGAGTTTAAACCCCAATTGTTATCAGGCTTATTCTCAACACCTTAACTTACTGTTATGTACTTGCAATCTTCTCTTTTGAATATGAAGCCTTTTTGTGCCACGAGTTAAAGAAGATAATTGAAATTTAGAAGAAGTTCAAAGAAATTTGTACTAGACTGACTTTACGTAACGGTTATGTACATATCCATCACAATTTTTAGCAAATTAAATTGAATGCAATCATCACAACATTTGTATTTATGCAAGTAGATCCTTTTATATTCTCTGATCATAGTTTGGAATGGAGAGAGGCCAGGTAACAGATGCAGGTTGAAAATCATTCATTATGGTTGCCTTTGTAGGTTTTTTCATATCGTCAACTTTGAAGCAAATGATGAGGAAATATTTGAAAAAAAAAAGTGTTGAAAAGAGGAACACAGCCTGTCATAATTATATTTTGATGAAGAAAATTAAGATGATATTTTTCAACTTTAAGAAAGATAGATATCTGGAATAAATGTCTCTAAATTTCCAATCTAACATATTTTTTAAAACTCTTTAATTCTCTTTCTTTGATATTGTTGCCACATTACAACCTTGTTAACATTTGAATTCTTTTGAGTTTAGTTGATGAATTTATATATTGCTGCTAGCATGCAAATATAATCTGTTAAAGGTACCCGGTAGCAATAAAAAGGAGACCTCTGATTCCATCCAGCAGAAATGCAGACAGGTGAATAGTAGACCAAATGATTCCCACAGAACTGTATTATTTTCTTGTGTATTTTACCAAATGAATATGAAAATGTATTCCATGGATTGTCACAATTATGTCCCAGTCATCGTTGTTGCCTGCAGGCTAGTTTTCCCATGCCTGTAATTCTTTGTTGGCTTTTTTATCAGTGTAAAATCCTTTTTACACTTGGATTTCTTAGCCTCATACTATTATGATTAAACCAGTTCGTTAATTTTGCTTTTGACATTCATCTGCCTAACCTGTGGTGATAACACTGTGCAGTTGCCATGCTAACCCTACTTTTTTCCATGGCCAGATAATACTGGACTATCTTTAAGGCTAGCCCACTTCATGGTAAAACTGGACTATCTTTGAGGCTAGCCCACTTCATGGTAAAACTGAGTGTGAACAGAAAGTGGGCTGAGCTTAACACCGGGAAATAGCTGGGGGGGGGGGGGCTTAGCCCTATTTATTTCCCAGGGTTAAGCAAAATGTTTGCCATTGCAATAAGCATGAAGCGTTTTCAACAGATAGTTTCATAATAATACCAGAATATTCTACACGATAATGTCTCTTGAAAGCAAGTGAGCAGAAATTATGTCTTTATTTAGGTGAAGCTTTACAGTACAGAGACTTTAAATACATTTGACTTAAACAAAATTTTGAATCATTTTTGTATGAATCAACCAAGCATTTAATAGTAGGAAAGTCATTTTGGCAACATATGAATTCATTAGGGTAGGCGGTAAAGCAGATTATGAAAGTCACTTAAAAAGAAATTAACTTGGACCATGAAGAACGATCATCATTGTTTTGATGTGTTTTGTTGTCTTTTCATGCCATAGATACTTGATTTATGTAGGTAATGTTTGCTCTTGCTATGACTAAAGTTTACTTTGCTTTATGTATAGAACCTAGTTCTAAGATAGACAAAGGTCAGGTTTGTTATACATGCAACTTAAAATTGAATATCAATATTATGAAAGACGTGTGAACATTTTTACTGGCTGTTTCATTGCCTTGATCAATGTTTTATGTGCAGTCTAACAATAGAATGCAATCAATAAATCATGCTTAGGCTGACGTTGATATGGCCATAATTTAATGGGATAGTCATGTTAAAAGCAATGTGCAGATATGAGAATATCTCATCAAGAATCTATGCGGGTATAGGTGTAAGGTCTGTAAAAAATGATAATAAACCTTGTAAATGAAAGAGTGTGAAGGAATGGTATACTACCAGTAAGAAGCCAAAAAACATTAGAATTAAGAAGTGCTATCTTAATTGTAAGTTATAGTTGAGGGCTTCTTATTAAAGAACTTGTGGAAGTTGTTAACCATTGAGGAAATAAGAATGTTTCATGAAGAAATTATCTGAGGTCTGATGAGGAGGATACGATTGTGGAGTTGAATGGGGTGGATCTGTAGTATCGGAGTGCTGTTCTTGTGGTAGATTGAGATTACGAAAGAAAAACTGGGAGAACTTTCGACATGGAGTTGTGCTAAAAGCATTGGAAATTTCAAATTTAGGATTATGGAAATCAAGGAGAAAACTCAGATGTCCATTCCATGTTCTCATCGCTAGATTATTCTCGTGACTACACAGTTTTTCAATCTGCACAGTTTTTAATCATCTGGACTTTGACATTTTCATCAGAAGAAAAGGTTGTCGGTCAACAACATTCAAACCATCTATCTGTCAGCCTTTTCAAATCAATTCAACCTTTACCAAGTTCCGTCTGTCCCTGAGGACCACCAACACCCTAATTACAAGAGGCATGGTTTGGACCCAAGAGCTTCCTTCATACCTTGACAAATATTGTGAGTCCTACTTATTGTATTGGACCTTAAATAGATAAGCTCTTTTCTTGCTTGTATTAGAGGAGTCCATTGAAAGATACCAAGATTTGGTTGGAGATAATCTTTTGTGGAAGCATGGTAGAACAGAGTAAGTTTGGCCAAGACTAACACAGATTGTATACTCTTCTTCATGTTGACGTCATGTGTAGCAGTTTGTGGTTGATGTGAGAAAAGAAGCTGAAAGGAAATGAAGATATTTTTGGACTTTTCTGGGTATAAACTGAAGTGTACTTTTTAAAAATCACAGTTTGTTTAGGAAACTAAAAGAAGTATCATGGAGATGGGAATCTCATCTAAACATTTCTTGAGCGGATAAAAGTGGGTTGGATAGTGTGGGTGTAAAAAGTAGGTTTTTAGGAGCCACTGTAGTTGATAGGTTGTTTTGAAGTGCTGTTCAAAGTCTTCAGGTAGCTCTTGCATGCTAGATGCCCAATTTAGGCTATATACTTTTTGTTGTTCTTGTTGTTTGTTTGTTCTTCTTGTTCTACGCACATAGGGGGACAGGGGGAAGTTTCTCCCCTGGAAATTTTCAAAACCCTACTTTTTTCTATTTTTCCCTTACCTTTTTACTGAGAATTTCACCAAATTTCACCCAAACTGTGCACCAGATCGGTCAATTTCAATTCTAAGAATTAAAAAGCTCCTGGTCTGTAGCTTTGCTCCCTCGCTTGCATGTTCCCTCAGATATTGATTGTATTCTTGCCCCCCTAAGAAAAAAAATCCTGCAAACAGCCTTGTTTGTTGGTTATTTTTGCATGAAGATAAAGGCCTGTATTTGAGAAGTACAATATCTATAAAGCTTAATCTAAAAAACAATTCAAACATTGAAATAATTTGATTTAATTTGATTTGGTATATTAATTTCTGTGTGAATGGATTTCTGTAATCTTTCTATCAAAGCTTGTAGGGATGTCCAGTACAATATTAAAAATTCTATTTGTAGAGTGCGCACAGTATGGAATGATGCAATTTTGTTAGATGATAATAAGTTAATCCTGCTATTGAATATAATGGGGGATTAGTCTTGGTCTGTGGGGAGACCACATGGAATAAAGCTAGACAGAATGTCTGAGAAAAGAATGGACATCTCCAACCCCCAGAGAGAGAGAGATTCATGAAGACCCTAGATATACAACACATGATGTGTCTAGTCTTTTTTTGCTCTAGTGATCCCAAATTTTCTTCTTGGTTACATTTGCTCTGTACTAGACTAGTCTGTATGCTTTATATCAAATGTGTAGAGTTAGGGCTTTTGTTGTGAAGAGTTTGAGGTTGATTTTAGGGCGATGCTTTATAGCTTTGGATCCATGATTGTATCCATAGGAATTCAAAAAGTTTTAGAAATGGACAATTGAGTAACGGAATCCATTGCCTACAGGAACCTGCTGGCCCCTGTATTAAACCTATGGGAATCAGAGAATTCAGTAGTCAATGGGTTGATAAGCATATCGTTGTTCAGAGTCAGAAGGGCATTAACTATGTGTTAAAGCATATGAGTAAACACCCTTCTGGCTCCAAACAGACAATATATAGGACACTCAGTTCTCTTCAAATGAAGTCTCATATTTCTGAAGTTAAGATACCCTAGTGCAAAAAAGTAGAATGGCACCTATGGTACAATTGTGCAGTGTTTTGATGGTATATATGTTCAACTTACTGTGATTTACCATCAAATTACCGTAGTAGTACCGTAGGCACCATGGTACTTATTTCAAGGGTACTTTTGATTATTATATGATGTAGTACTGTACTTTTGATGAATATGTACCTGTTGAGCACATTGTAATCGTGTGACTATTAAGCCTGCTATGTGATCATTGAAGGTATTGACCCTTCTTTAAAAACACAATTTAAGCTCAGATGTAACAGAACAAACAATTATCACCAAAGCTTAAATGTAAGCTCTTTATAAAGCTAAGATGAAGGAAAAGAATTTTGCTTAAATAATTGTTTAGAGGTATTTTCTTAGTCAAAAGGGAACAAATCAATGAGATCCTGATTGCAGTTACTGACTTGGGATAAATAACATTGTCCTATTCATAGAATCCATACAACTCTCTTATCTTATTCCTGTTATTTCTACCGACTTGAGAAACCAATATCATGGTTTGTGAATTAAAAATGCCTACCCTGGCACAAGCCCAATAGGAACACATAGTACAGTAAGTAAGTAATGATGATAATAGAGGATTCTTCTCCAGTGTTTTGTGATGAGAGTCCACTGGCTAGCCATTGGAGAACCAAGATGCATCTCCCTGAAGTATCTTCCTCTTCTCTAAAGTCAATAGCTCTCAGGTCTACCTGACAAACTGGCCCTTGTCTTCTAATGCACTGATTTCATGAGTAAATATATGAAGCTTGCCTTCAAATAGCTACTTGTCCTTTTCTTCTCTCTTCTTTTCATTGTTATTACTTAAATCCTATTGAATCTATATAGTCACACAGACCACCTCTGTTCAAGCAGTTGACTAATTCTAGGCTCCCTAGCAAAGCTTCTTTGCTTGTATAACATTCGAAATAAATGTTGTTGTGATTGTTTACCACTTTGTTTTATAGAAATGTATAGTTGTACATGTACATTAGGGGGGAAAGCACAAAGTTTGTAAGTTGAGTGAGGACTGCATTATCAAATTCTCTGCTGGTTTCAATTGTCTTATAAGGTACTATGGCTTAGTCTGACATACACATGTTCTTGGGAAGGAGAAGTTTGAGGGTTCAGAAGTGAAAAACCGAGTTTATATGCCACTACTTATGGTATGAATAATCTATTTATTGAGATACATGTAGCTTTTTAAAAGATCATGTGGCTACTTCCCATTTGCTTGCGCTTACTTACTAGAGCCAAGAACATGAACAATGGCAATAACCTCAGAATATTTACTAAGATGTACAAAAGTGATAATTACTGATAATTCTGATGGTAAAATGACACAAAATTTATTGGTGAATATAATTGGTGAAATTAGTTTTAATGGTGCAGTGATGAAGTCTGTAGACTGACTCGTGAGGAATGAGTGTAACCTCACAAAGATTTTTCAGTCATCTTGATAAAATCCGCAAGTGAGGTAGGTAACCCCATCTTCAAGTATTGGAAGTAATAGGAAGTGAAAGTTACTGGTTTGAACTGGACAGACTAGTTTTAATCCAAGAGACCTTTATATCTCTCTCTATTGATACATCTCTTCTCTTATATTTGCTAAGTCATTCTACTCACTCATCCTTTTTCTAAATAATACACTGGTCTTTGTAAGCTTTGCTTGCTTACCTCCATGTTTTGTCATGTGACCTTAGTGTGTCTTTACATCAAGAGGGATAAGAGAGCTTTGAAGAGAGGCGCAAGCAAGAGTAAGGGGGATAGAAAGGGGAGAGTGTTAGAAAGGGTAGAAATGTAGCTCCAATGAAGCATGAATATGTAATACAACCATGGAAATCATCTAGACATGGTAACAAATTATTTTTTATTACAGAATTGTGGTATAAGATACTCATATTCATATCAAGGACTTACAAGTTTTATGATCATTTATTGTTGTATATCTTAAATTGCATAAACACCTAATCTTCTCCATAATGTGTATGCCTGTTACTCTTCCTAAATAAGCCACAGTGTCAGAATAGCAACATTAAGCTGTTGGGTTACTTTAGTTTTAGTTAAGGCACATATAGTTTCCACTTGAACTTTCTTGACAGAACTGTCTTTTATAGAAGAAGCATTTCCATTCAAGGACATGCATTTATATTTTCATTTCTATTATTGTTTTGATCAAGGGATATGATAGTAAGCATTCCACCTGATAAATCTGTTATGTGACACCATTAAATGATCACCCAGCTCAATATCTGATGAAAACTGAATCACAGTTTGATCTATTACATATGAGAACTTCTTGAGATGGCAAGCATGGCACTGTTTTTCCTACCTCTTCTTCACTTGTGAGTTACAAGATCAAGAAGGTGAAGGCTTAGCTATGAAGAGGTAGATTTAGCAGGTGACTCAAGCAACTGTTGTAGGTTGTCTGCAAGGGAAGGGGCAGTTGTTCTGGCAAAACCATTTGTTTTTAAGATGTCAGTGAGACCTGTGACCAGTATATTGTCTGCTGAGTTTCATTGTATTCCACCACACGTAGGTGCATGTAGGTCCACACCTAGTATATCTAGACATCATTGACAGGTTTTAGGATAGTTACAGAAGAAATATTTGCTTTACAGATCACAAATCTTTTAGAAAATTATTATCTTGAAGTTTGGGTGCAAAAAACTCTTGTATCATTTGCACTGGCAAATCCTTTTGATAGAATCCAGTACAAGGTATGCTTTCATTTTCTTTCCCAAATTTATGACATTGTCTTAACTGTGTCACTATAAGAATGAATTGCCTTATACAAAAGTAGGGGGATACTTTGACTTTAAACATGTTAAGTATCCCTACGCTGAACATTTCACAGGTAGGCCTCAGTGTGTGCTTCATGAATCTTTTTCATTTGTTTTTGAGGAGGTAATCTTCAAGAAAAAGTTTGTGAGATAATTGTTAGAGTTTGAACAAGGTTTCAGTTTAGTCACATTCCTTGGGTATACTATGGTTGCGTGAGGACAGTTTCTCTCCTATGAACTTTGTCTTGTCACATTGACGTCATTCTAGAGACATGAACAAATTGACTTGTTTCTCTGAATGAAGGAAAGAATGTACGTTTTTTCATGACTAAGCTGATATGAGACTCACAGTAGACACTCTCTCAATTGCAGTAGCCCATACAAGGGGAGATGTTTGCTGATATAAATATGATCTGTAAGCAATTCCACAGTGACAATGGCAGCATAGCTATAATTTTATATGATATAGATTAATGCTACATGTACCGGTATATAAAGTTTACACTGTGAAGCACTAAACTTGCTTCTGTATATCAGAATAATCAAGTAAACCTAGAAATGAATGTCTTCTAGAGTATGAAAATAACAAAATTATGGATTCTCTAACAGGAAGGGGTGTGAGGGACAGCTCAGTTGAAAAAAAAAATGGAATAAGGTGAAAAAAAAGAGCAAATTTTTATTACAAATTTTCCATTTCCATTCAATAAATTATTGTGAATCTTGGGCAGAACATTCCAGCAGCCCATGAAACTTTGAAAGATTGTACCTTGATATTTGCTCTGCGCCTTTGGAACCCTTTACCAGTCCAACTTCGTAACTGTACCAACCTTGATACCTTCTTCAAATCAGAACTTAAAACATCTTTTCCAGCAACTACATGAATAATATGTGACATATTGAGGGACCCTTTGAATTTCTACAGATAAAGTGCGCTATCATCATCATTTTTTTGCTAAATGTATATAGTTCTATACAGGCTTATTACCTTGGATGTTTGTCAATTTCCTTTTTCTTATTTGGGATTGCCATTGTGGTTCTTTATGAAACTCCAGATTTAGTCAAGGTGCCTGTCACATGACTAGTGGTAACATGACTAATGACCGAACCAAACTTTGGATAGAAAGCAGAGTTTTAGGCCAGTCATTGTCAAAGGATTTAAATACAGGATGTTGTTCATTGTATGGATGTATGTTGCAGACAGTGAACTCATCTTCATCAATTTAACCCCAAACCTATTGCTGTGTACTGTTACCAAGTATGAATGTAGCTCATTGAAGTCAGAAACAGAGGGATCTGTGAAATGGAGTCTTTTTGTATCACAGACTTGATGCAGTTTAATTTGGATTAAACACTGAGCAGAAAACAAGTGAGTAGAAATCATCGAGCAAACTTTATGATGAGAATAATGTGAAGACTTAAAATTAAAGGAAACAGATAATATACTGTCTAGCTCTTAAATGATAAAGCCTTTATTTTTATTTGTTATACTTTTTGAACATACAATAATTTCACACAGATTACAGGTCTAAGATACCCCCTTTGAATTTCCTAGTGATTTTACCTGTATGAATTGTTGTTACATTTAGCTGTGATACTCATTATGATTTAGAATAGTTCTTTTTCTGTTTTCATTGCTGCTTTTGTCATTTCAGAAACCTAATTGGTGTTGTATTGCAATAGCCCCCTTGGGCGTCAGTGATATTCTGTGTATAACCATATATCTAAAATGTTTTCTTACAGGAATATAGCTTTATCTTTTAAATCTTTTTATTTCATGCTCAATTTACTTTTGACCATAAGTCTGATTTCTGTATTGTGATGATATCACGAAACATTTTGTAAACACTCTTTGATCTATAGAGGCAAAAGTGAGAATAAATCTTAGAAAATCTTCACCACAATGATTTCATGCCCTGTTTCATGTATGAACTTGTGGCTTACTGTACTTCTATGAGTTCATTCTCACGATGTTGATTGGAAGTGAAGTTCCTGGAGTGGTTTGCTCATGAAGATCCAATACATGGTCTCAGATTCTTTTAATGAATGAATAAACATAAATTGCACACCCTGTGTTTAAGACTTGAACATTTGAAACTGTGAAAATTTAAAGGAAACAGGTAATCTCTAGGAAAGATTAGCTTCATAGAGGTATTGATCACAACTGGAAAAAAAAAGTTCAATCAGAGTTGCCTAAACTTCAAAAAAAAAAAAAAATCAGTTTGTAAGTCAGCATTAGTGAGGATCCTATATTAAAATTTCAATTCAGAATCAAATCAAAGATTGATGCTGCTAGTTGATGTGGAGTTTTGGATTGTATATACCCATTAGGTTAACCCATTTGTGACAGAGGTCCACATTTTGTGGTTTGGCCTAATATCTTTTGATGCAAAGCCCTAAAAATCATACCAAATACATGAGCAGAAAGAGCAAACAAATCTACACAAACTGTGCCCATTTTGGTTGCGTCAATTTTCGTTGTTTGATGCTGAAATTTTTTAAAAGGAAATAAGCATTAAAATCCTTAAATTGGCAATGTGATAGAAAGTTTAAAATCACTGTTTTCCCCTGCAAATTGGCAACTTTTTGACTTCTCATCATCATTTCTGTCAATTTATATTCATTTCAGATACATGACATTTTATAAGAAAAATGTAGCAATAAAATAAAAATGTTGGTGTTGCCAATTTGAAGAATAAAAGCTGATCAAATTAGGCTTTAAATAATTCCTGTCACGAATGGGTTAAGAAGCAGCCTATACAGGAACACAGTTTTGCTTGTAATAACTCAGAATTACATCATTTTGAAGAATAAAACTGAAGTATTGCTTCATGATGTTCCTTTCATGATGTCTTCTTCTGTTTTGATGCATCATGTGTAAAGTGAACAGAGAAGAATCAGTATACTCTCTCATCAAAACTATCATTGTTTCTTTGGTATTGAAAATTAATCTGAATAGTAATTACTTTGGGAGTCAAAGGCTTTGGAGGACTTTTATTTAGTATATAATAGTGGTTGAAATAATAACAGGAAAATAAAAGGTAAGACCTGCAATCCAAGGTTTTTAACAAGGACATGTATTGCCACATGCATAATCCTAAATTAACTTTGCTTTTGTGACGACATTCAGCATCCAGATATGTTTATGAAAACTTGTTTTCTATCCATAATACCTTGTTCAAAAGTTTGTTTGTTCTTTAGATTGAACTACATTTTTTTTTATCCTTTAAATGATGAGAGTGGTAATCCTTGACTAGAAAGCATAAATAGCTAAAGTCATTCATAGCTACCAATTATTTAGAGTGTGTATCGCTACCAATTATCAGATTGTGCATCACCTCATCGTGATCATCGACCCGAAAAAAAGGAGAGATTTCTGGACCGGAATCTGTTTGCCTTGAGGGAGTTTTGCACTCTGAAGAATGAAGCAAAACACATATTTTGGAGTTTCAGGAAGATATTTCATTGATTCTGTTCGTTGATGAATTGGTGTCTCTATTGAAATTTAAATAGATCTTTTCCCCCTCATTTTCTGTGATAATACTTGATCTGTGATCAAATACTGTGTTTCATGTTTAGCAATGATGCGTGACTCGGCTGGTCTTTGACTGCTGTTTGTTTCCTAGGTGCCGATACTCACACAATATTCCAAACCTGTTCAGTCTGTTTGCCAACTTGTTTTGAAGAGGTAGTCAAAGAGGGCGATTAGTATTTGCCTAGTTTTGGAATCCTGTCATATTGTATGAGCCATGCTTTTCTGTTATGACCTCATATGAAATAAAAGCCAACTTGCATGAAGTGTGTTTGTCTGTATCGTCATAGGAATGTGTGTATCAGTGTTCATGACATTGAGCTAGTTCGTAAGTTGTCTGTGGATCACGTTTGGCTGCATATATCTCTCTGAGTGGCAATTTAATGGATCTATGTACGAATTTCCGTCAAACCTTGTTGGATTTATTTGCAAATCCTTATGAGTATAGGTAAGTATGTTTAAAATAAATAATTGGAAGAAATTCTTTGAATGTGTTTCTTTACATAGAATAGACATTGTTTGTCATGTAGAATGTGAATATTCATGCTTCCTGTCTGGTTTATATTGGGTTTTGGTATGACTGGCAGGTATTATGAGCCAAAATCAAAATATATTATACAATGTTTCCTGTTCCATTCATTTGCGCAAATCTAAAGTACACTGAACTCTCTCCAGTACCCTTGTGAAATAGCAGTGAGCAGTCATTTGAGCCAATTGTAACTTGTTTCTTGCCATCACTGAATTCCAACAGTTTATACCTAAAATACCTCATAAAGCTGTCTGTTTGCATTTGGTATTCCAGGTGTACTTCCATCTACCACTTCCAACTATTCAAAAAAATAAACTAAAAAATAAGTATCAGATTATACCTTGGTAATAATTACAAAGCTTTATGACAATACTACCATTACAGTTGTAATCAGTAGAGTATTGTGATCTCTGTACTTTCACCCCTATAGAGTTGTTTTCAAAGAAATTACACCAGCTTGTACAACTTGTCCTCTTTTGTTATCCATTACCAGCTCCTCTTATGAAGTTAAATCAATAATTAGATTGTATTTGTTGGATTACAAGACAAGCTCTGTTCTTAGACTTTCAAGATATCCTGTTGTCTTTCTATCCCTTCCCTGGTGATATTTCAAGGATAAGCTTTATTCCATTAGTGCATCTTAAAGATACCATACTGTACATGCATATGACAATAGGTCATCAATATATCAAGAAAGATGTCCTTTTCATTGTAGTTCAGGGACTTACCTCTGTCTTTGATAGACAGTTATTTTGCTTAAGATATCAATAACTCAAGATAGTTTTACCTCTGTATGTATTTTGCAAGGGACAGTCCTTCACTTTCAGTTTGAAACTGTGAAGTACAAGTTGCCTATTTTGCTAAAAGAGACCTTAATTGTCACAACATAATAGTTCTGTTTCTCTGATCATGCTCATTAGAAAGGGTCAAGGATTAATGCATATTTTTCTGCCATGTACCTGAACTGTAATTTTCCTTCATACAAAATGAATGAAGAGGGTTATTCTCGGGGGGGGGGGGGGGGGGGGCCACTCTATGTACAACACTGTAACCATGCGCGTGCACAAAAACGCGGAATAAGGGGTGTTTTTTCAGGCAGAGCACGGATCCGCGCGGATCCGCGATAAGGGTATCAAATCGCCGATTTGAGAGAAAAAGGGGGTCTTTTCAGCGCTAAATCCGCGCTAAGGGTCATTTTTTAAGGGTATGCGTGGAGAGAAAAATCCTAGTTAAGGGTATACGTGGAGAGAAAAATCCTAGTTAAGGGTATGCTGGAGAGAAAAATCCTAGTTAAGGGTATGCTGGAGAGAAAAAAATCCTAGTTAAGGGTAGCTTTTTTGAGCTCCGCGAATCCTAGTTAAGGGTACTTTTTGAAAGGGTGTGCACGAGCATGGTTACAGTGTTGTACATAGAGTGGCCCCCCCCCCCCCCCCCGGGGGGTTATTTTAACATAGATTGAAGACAACTGAAGATAGATCAGTTTAAACCCTTGAAAAGCCAATCCTTCTCATGTATTTATTAAAGGAGCTGCCAAGTGGTCTTGATGAGGTGACACTATGAAAACTACTGGATAATTTTCATTGATTTTTTAAAAAATTAATCATCCAATGTCACATGTTACTGAAGACATGTCTACATGGCTTATGTAACAGTGGTTTCCTTTTTGCTTCATAGACTTCCTTGATATACTTTGGGAGTCAGCTAAGAAGATTTCTGATGCCTTTTTTCCTTTCAAAAATGGATAATTAATAGTGATTACTTTAATTTATCAATTAAGATCACTAGCCCTTACAGGATGTATAATAAGAGTGTATTCTGCAGGGTCAATACTCCTGGAAGATCTTGTAAATGAAGATGGAGGTGTATTAGATCACTGTTATATAGTGACTGTACATTCTGATCTGTTCAATTCTTGGCCATTACAGCATTTCTACTCTATTATCACAGATTAAATAATTAATTCCAAAGTGAGGTATCCATTCTCAAGCTCATTTTATTGCCAAACATTTTCTTGTAACTGTTTGTTTCCTGTTGTGCACCAGTTCTTTTAGTCTGCATCTGTTGTTTTGCTTGTCTGTTATTAAAGTGTGAACAGGATGTCAGTCTGATACTGACAGACAAACTACAACATGCTGTTAGATTGCCATGTGTTCAAACTTCAATCATATAGGAATATATTTTAAGAGAAAGAAAACCCAGACTACAAATAATTTTAGGTGAAATATAAAGCATTATTAGTAAAGTCTGGTACTGCCTTGAAAAGGCAGTGACTGCACTAATTGCTGGAAAGGTTTGACATGTAGGCCTATACATGAACACTTTTTGGAAAGCTTATATGTGATAGAAGGTATCTAATTGAATTGACTGCAGTTTTGGTAGGGTGTCTGTATGTTCTGAAATACGTTTGAGACGGTGTTGCTACAATGTGCTATGAGTAAACTGTTTGTTTTAGACCTAACATAACACTGATAAAGAGATATAATCTGTCTGTCATTGAGCAACAATCTTGTCTTACTCCTACTCATTTTGGGATAGAAGTTCATCTTCATTGAGTTCTTCTTCTTAGTAGGTACTGATATATTTTTTCTATCTCTCCATGCATCCACCATCAGTTGTATCATTGTTTGAAAGTTCTGGATTAGTTTGGAAGATTATACTAATGTTCAGGCAGGCACTATTCATTTTTAATCGAATTTAAAAATTTGTCCTCATAATTTCTTTTTCTTGTGATCTTGGTATTTGATCCAGGGATGCCATTACCTGTGTGACAACCCTATTTGAGCAAGTACGTCAGGCATGCAGTCGACTTGACGAAATGACTGAGAGAAGACTAGCACATCTTCAGATGTCTTTACATCTTCAGATCTTGGAGGAGGAGTCTACCAAGGTAATGTATTCTAAGCAGTGAAAATAGATAGGAAAAGTTTAGAACTGTGCAGTCAAACAAGTAATGTATTGAAAAAGAAACTACTGGTTTTTTTTTCTATCAAAGAATTTTGTCTGAAAAGGCCTCCATTTATGTTACAGTCATTATGTGCAATCATTGAGGCTAGACCTGTTGTTAAGTAGCACAAGGGCAAATGACAATACATGGTGCCAGAAAGCTTGCTCCTATAAAGCATTTTATGAGAATGGGTGGATGTACAGGGAATTTGGTGGAATAACTGTAATGAGAAGTGAAAGGCAGAGAGGGAAACAGAAAGAAAGAGAGAGAGAGAGAGATAGAAAGAGGGAAAGAGAGAACAAAAGTTAGTGGGAAAGCAGGTTTTGATTTATTTTACTCTGAAGTGGTAAATGCAGTGATTTTTCAATCTTAACTGTATGACTCGTGAATACTGTAATTCCTGTGGATTTAGTATAGGAGCTGCCCAGTTTCAGTCCGCAGTGGGTGACCCTGTCATGTAAATCAAGATATATTTCACCTCAAGATATATCTTTTGTGATAGTTTGTTTCATCCTGTTTTTTAACAGACTATCCAGTTTTAATTTAACCCATTGCCTGCTTGACTTGGTTGTCCCCTGTATTAAATGAATGGGGAATATGGGATTTTAATAGCCAACAAGTTAATTTAGCCCTCAGGAATATGTTTGATTTCCCCTTCATCTGTAACGTTCTAGTTCTTCTACAAAGTTTATTCAACTTCAGATTCTTCATAGCCCTTTATCTGTCCTGCATGTTTCCATGTTGTTATAAAACAAATAATGATATCTTGATTTGTTTTCTCTCCCCTGAAGGTGAGCGAATGGGTGAAGAACGATGGAAGCAGGAAACTCAAACAGCTTGATAATATGTCACCTGATTCTCTTAGCTCTGTCATTAGCATCCAGAAGGACTTTGAGAAGTTCTACTTTAATGCAGTGGTTAGTATATACATATATTACTTGTTGAGACAGTCTTAGTTTCCTCTTATGTGCTTGGATTTTGTACCTTTTAAATAAGCACAAAATATGTGTATGCCATATATTAATGTGATATAATTATACAAAAAATAAGACCAGTGGTACAAACTGTGTGACTATGAGCATGAGTGAACTATGTCATGATAAACCTGCAGGCTGTATTACATAAAACAAATGCTGTAGGCTATGCACTGCTTTTTTCATGCTAAATCTGGTATATGATGTTCCTTGATTGGTGATGCCAGGATTCTACTCCTTGACTGAAAATTATTTAATAATGATCAAATATTTCTGTTTTGATTCCTTAATAAAACACAAAAATATTTTTAAAAATATTTCTTGGAAGAGCAGTGAATCAAATTAATGAATGAAAGAGGTTGTTCTTCATAATAGTAGTCACAAAATAAAGCATTGTCATTGATTATTTGGTGTTAGGTTGGATGTTCCTTGTCAAATCAGACAATACTAGGTCAGATAGGAAATGATTGGATTGTGGTAAACCAAGGCTAAAAACCAAAACCACAGTTTGAATGCATGTTAACTTATATCTTAATGTAGAGAGATATCCTGTGACTACTTATGAAATGCTGTACATATTCCATCTGTCGTGATATGAATGACATCTGGGTAATTGTTAATAAGATTTGCAAACTATTTATTAGGAACAAATATATTGTTTTCTGATAAGTATTTCATTGATTACCAATATATGGAAGGCATAATTTGGTAATTAGAATCATACTTGAAATTCTTTTTATACCTCTTTTGAAGTTTGCATGACAATCCATACTCATCTTACTGGTAATAGTAACATCAAATAATGTGACAAGTAAATCATGCCTTGCAAGTTTAAGAAGCAACTATTTCAGGCCGAAACCATTAGGGTATACTGTAAGTATTAATCTTCTGTTAACACACCTGCCTGCTTTGAAGAAGACTTTCCATTTTCAGTATTTCCTTTTATTAATTCATTGATCTAACTCCCATATCTTTCAGAAACATATTGGTCGTGGTGAAGATGTCTTGGAAGAAATCCACACCCTCTCAGAGCAAACAGGTGGTAGTGAGGGGGGCGCTGATGCACCCCTCAAGACCTCCTCACTAATGGGCAACCTTAAGGATCAGTTGCATGCATTCAGTCAGAGTCTTGAGAATAAACGCAAGGAGATTGAGGAAGCTGTCTGGCTATACACCATGCTTGATAAGGTTTGTATTGTCCCAATGCCTGCATTGCTGGTTAGTTCCTATATGAAACTAATGAAGTAATTCAGAATTTAAGATTTTAACTATTGCATACCATGAATAAAATAACCATGGAATGAATTCCAAAGTTGCTTTTTATCATTCAAGAGTTGGGAGAGTTGACCCCTTTCATTTTAGTAAGTAATACAATCTGTGAGAGAAATTATTCATGAAATTGTGATTTACAAGTACTGTTCAGTCTCTTCTAAAGAGTGGGTGGTATTCTTTGTTTTTTGTTGATTTAAGCCAGCTGCTCTTTAGATGTGCATCAGAGGTGATTCATAGATTAAAGCAGGGAAATGGTTAGAGGGAACTTAAATTTACTGACATAACTAGTCTGTACTTGCTAATGATGACATAAGGCACTTGAAGTCAATAAAAATACACATTATGTTAGGTCTGAGGCAGATCACAGCATTACCAAGTCAGTCTGCCTTGGCAAGGGAGATAGGCAAAGACAATGATGAATCATTGAAGGATTCCTAGCTTTGTTGGATATTACATAGAAATGAAAGACATACCAAAGATGGATGACTTTGTGAGAATAAAAAGATAAAGAAATACAAAGTGGCATTAAGAAGAATTTCACTGTGATATACATTACAGTTAAAAGATGTTAACTGATTAGCTATGGGAAACATAGTCGGAATTTGAGAAATCTGTATTCAGGGTTGACCCCTGATGCTTTCATTCATTACATTTATCTTTTATGTTGCACTGTTGGGGTTCAAAGTCATCTTTATACTATTCATAAAGCCACACTTAGTTTTAATCCTAATTCCTACAATAAAGCCACACTTAGTTCTAATCCTAATTCTACAATAGAGAGTTTAAGCTATTCACAAAGTCTGATCTAAACCTGAAGTTAATCCGTATCCTTATCTCATGATAAACAGTTTGATACTTTCTCACAGTCAAGCACAGTTAACTCTAATGATATCCTAATCCATAGTTTCCACCATTCCCCCAAAGTGGTACCCACAAGGTTTGAACTTGACCAGTGACCAGACAGGAATCTTTTCATGAATCTGATCTGGTGTTAATGGGTAATGATGGTGCCCCTATTGTTTGTTTAAAGCTCTTTAAGAGTGCCTTTGATGTGGCTTTAGGTATTAACTGTAGGATCTTTATTACTAAGAGTCAACAGACAATTCACTGCAATGGGCTTATAAATTTCTCTGATTCCTTCCAATGGTATGAAGATCGGAAGTGATAGAACTAATAAAGTAGATTAGGTTAATGAACGCGACATTCTCTTCCAAGAATGGAGCAAGGTTATCATGAAGATTTAATGGGAGGAGAAATATGTTAAGATTAATCCCCAAACTTTATTGTTAATCCATGGATGATTCCCTCATTAATTTTAGCTTAAGTCAATCTATTTAATGCACTTTCATTCAGAAGGCTGAGGAGTGAAGATGGAGCAATTTATTCAGAAATTTATTCAACTGAAGTAGGAAATAGTGAAAGGATTATTTGTTTCTCCTTTTTACTTCCTATGAATTCTTCTTATTGAAATGGATTAATACAAGGTAACTTAAGGAAGTCGGACCATGCCCTTCCTCTAATGCACTTAAGGTATGCCACACTTAATATATTATACTGAAAGCTAAAGGGAATGCCATGCCCTGCCCTGCTTAAGGTTCTACGTGATTCATCAATAAATAGACGTGTGCTGAAAGAACAAACCAACCAAGTCCTGAAACAAAGAACCGGTAATTTAATGGTCTTTGTATTAGAACCAACCGGAATAGATTCAGTTTAATTCAAGATGAAAGTGATCAATGCAAGGAGTTAAAGCTGATCAAGAATAGACAAAGAAATTAGAAAAAATTCAATTCAATTCAAGGTTTATTTTAACATGGCAGCCAATAAGCTGAACTGAAACATTTTACAATCACAATATATATACAATTAAAATATTAAAAAATGACATTAATAATCTATAAATTAGGATGTAATGATTTAAATTACTTGTAGTCTTTTAGGTGAAGGCTGTCAGTAGCTGGTTTGTAGTATTCCCCTAATAAAAATTGATGCAATATCATTCCTGTAGTATTACGTTGAACGACATTGAAATATTGAAATACAGCTATTTATTGCGAAAGAAAAGGTAGGTAGGTTGATATCAATGGAATCACAGATGAGCAGTCATGTATATGAACTGTGATATGAAGAGAACAATGAAAGGATTGTTCCATTGGATGCCTTCATTTCATGGGCATGGTTTGATGGCTGGTGCATCTATTTAGATTCTATCAACCAAGATGGATGCACTAGCTCACTTGTCTACAGCCTTGTGCCTCTGTCATTGGTCATAAAATCTGATTTATAATCAGAAGCATTCATGTGGAATGTATGAATTAAAACAGGCAAACTTCCCTGTAAACAGAGATGAAATAAACTAGAAATTATAAAAGATAAATCTCAGATGGAAATAGCTTCCAGCTCATAGTGTAGATTGACTTGTAACTTCTCATGCAATATGAAATGTTTTGTGCTTTAAAAAAAATCCACAGTCTGGTGATGTTTTGGTACTTTCCCTGTATTGATATCACATTGTAACAGTGATGATTCCTTGAATACCTTGAACACCTGCAGGCCACAAAAATCTTAAAACTATATATTTTTTAAAATTTCCTGTTAAAGAACATGCTATCATGAAGAAATGGAACATGTTTCGGACGCTTAAAGTTGTCAAGAGTGTTGCAGATTGACGATGGTTTTCACCCATGCTCTCTTTGATACCAGTAACCCATGACACATAACAAACAAAGATCTTTATGACCAGTGTTTAATGAGTTTTAGATTGGTGTTAGAGATTAGGAGGGGATTAGAAGGGGTAATAGACCAAGGTTAGGAGGATGGTATACCAGGGTGAATTGGTCCTCATGAAACCATGTGAGTAAGACTTCCTGAAATATAAATGGCTAATGTTTATCTATGAAGTGACTAGGTATAGGCTAGTCTGCTATGTTTATACACAGTGTTGGGGTTTTTTTAGGGGTGTTTTTTGTGTGATGATTCCTCTTGTTTAAAAAACAAGAAATGAAAGAAAACAACAAATATATGTGTATAACTGCATTTTTAGTTCAAATGTTGATGATAATAAAGACTGCAGGTGACAAAAGAAATTAGTTATAGACCTCTAATATCTTAAGTTAGAAAGTTGTTTTTATGGGTCATTTAGAGAAAAACTGTATGTGATACATGACATTGCAGTTTTATCATTTTAACTGT
Source organism: Echinometra lucunter (assembly GCA_029962745.1). NCBI lineage: Eukaryota > Metazoa > Echinodermata > Echinoidea > Camarodonta > Echinometridae > Echinometra > Echinometra lucunter. The sequence goes on from CM057158.1 coordinate 351,714, forward strand.
CTTTTGTTTTATTTAGTTCAAATTGTAAATATCTCAATGTTCAGTATGTTTGCTCATACTTCCTGTCCATGTTAACATGTTGAATATGTATTGAACTAATAAAAGCGTCATCACAAAACACTTTGTCATGATTAGAGTCTGTGCCTCAAGAATATAAGAAGATATAACCCTGTTATGTAATAGTTAGATGATTAGGAGCCCATTGCTTTGTTGTTGGAGAAAAGGTTTTCAGTTGTTAGTCTGAAGGTGGAAGTGAGAGGGACAATCTTAAGATGGAGTCCAGAGTCAGGTTTTATCAAAATATGGAAGATATATGGGATGATGTAAGTAGTTTGTAAGAAGTCATCACTCATCTCAGAGTGAATTTCAAGTGAACAGTTGTAGCAAGGAACTAAAGAATATGTCTGTCTTTCCTTCCTATATTGAGAAGAGGCTGAGTGGAGCTTTAGCCTTTGAATGTGGTGGAGGAGTAACTTCCAGGTGCAACGTCTCTTTTGTGCCTTTAGTGTTTGACAAAGGAGTTGGTATACCCTATTTTATTTGATTGTTTAATACAAAATATTTGTGAGAATGCATGTTTCATATTTGATTAAAAGTGGCATTTATTTTTGTTTTTTTTACAGGCATATGAATGGTCTTTAGGAGGAATGAAGTTTGTAGCCATGCTGGGGATTGAGGAGACAAGTAACCGTGAGAGATGTCGTGTTCATCTTTGTACCTTGGAGAAATACCTTAGAGAGAATCCTGTCATTAGTGATGAGGACTTCAAGAAAATGCTTCAACTTGCCAGAACTCTTGACAAGGGCAAGTGTGTCCAGCAGGGTGAGTTTGCCCAAAGACGATGCAGAGAAACATATGGGATGATTCAGAAGAGAATGGAACAACTCCGGAACATGTTACGCAACCCACGCTTTGCTCAGCGCAGTTCATATACTAGTGGTGATACTCAGGTTTGCTTACAAAGGACACCTTCAGAAGGCATGAAAACTAAACCATCATCATCAGACACATCTGAGAAAATTGTAGAGGAAGTCATGAAACCTGTGACAGCATCAAATGTTGCACAGGAAATCTTACGTAAAGGACCTAAGACGACACAAGCCAAGCACCAGCGGGATTCTATGCATAGCAATGGCTCAGTGGATTCAGGAATATCAGTAGGGGAGAAAGCAACAGAACGATTAGCTGCTGCAGTGGCAGCAGGTGCAGCAGGTGCTACAACAACAGCGCAACAGAACAACACCACTGAAGATGGTGTTGTGACATTACGCCATCCAACAAGAACATGTAAAACAATAGAGCCTATCAGCGAGCTTGCGCCTATCCCAGCAGCTAAGAATGAAGTTATTCGAACTACAAGCCTAGGACGATTAGATGAAGGGTTTGAGGAAAGAGATGAGGAGGGTGAGAGGGGTGAAGAAACAACAAGTGGGGATACACCTACAAGTCAAGAAACACAGAACAATGATGATCAACCAAAAGAAAATGAAACAAGGGAGAAGGACTTTCTATCAGATGAAGATGCAGATCAGGTAAATATCACAATTTTTTTTTTCATAAATCTTCTATCTCTAGGTCAGTTTACTAGTATGGGGTGGGGGGGGGGGGGGGTTACAGAGTAAACTCAACTGGGTTTTTGTGATTTGCATTTATATCAAGTTAAGTACCATTGTTGCAGCTTATTTGAGCTCATTAATGTCTGATTTCATGTTAAAATTGAAAACATTATATAAGATTTTGATTATCATAACTTAACCATGATTCTTGTAGAAAGAGAGAGAGATCGAGAGAGATCATTTTCTGTAACCTTTGTCCAGTCCTTCTGTGTACATCATGGATTAAAACCTTAGAACTGTTTCACTCAAGGCTGGTCTGTAATAGACCTGATCCAATAATTGATCATTTCTCAATGTACCACACCGATCACACTTAGAAACTATCATTCGCAATGTAGCCAATTATAAAACATTCAAGAGAGCTAAGCATGAACCTCATAGACAAAGTGGAAGGTTGCAATTCAATTAGGGTTTTGAATTCTTTGTAGTATTTCATGCAATTATTGATTTAACATTGTGAGAAGATTGATATATTCCCATGGTAGAAAAGAATGGCAATGAAGATCTGTTCATTGTGTGCAAAGATTCCTGTTCGTTTGTATTATTCCTCTCCCACTGTGCTATCCATGTTTGTTTATTTCATGATCACTAAAATAGAAGTTTGGAAGTTTGGGGAAAAAGGGGGAAAGGAAGTCATTTGTTCCCATTTTGCATGGAGGACAAAGAATTTAGATGGATAAGAAGCTTGGAAACAAATAAAGTGCCAGAGTCCACTGGTAGGATGACAATACCCCAGTAGAGAATTTTAGAGATTTTGCTTGTTGTCAAAGTTACCTTTTTATTGTTATTATATTGGGAACAATGTAAATCTTCATCATTCATTGCACCATGGGAGAATTGGATTACATTATGATTCCTCCATCAAAATCTTGCAGTACTATTATTTATATTAGCATACTGGGTAGGCGGGTACACTGAACCTTTGGGGAGGGAGCTGTATTTGTTTGAGTTATAAATAATTTCCTGTGCTCCCTCTATCCCTGTTTTATATTTGATTTGAAGGAGAGAATAACATTCCAACATGTTGTACACATCCAGGAAATAATCAGCTAGTGCATGAATTACTACCTAAGTTCCAGTCTATCAATGAGGCATGACACTGCTTATTTTAAAAAATATAAATCCAAAGTTCAATAGAACAAGACATTTGTGTCCTACGTGATATACATTAATCAGAATTTTGAATGCAGATCTCAACCTGGAATTTAATAGTGCATAAAGCCAGTGGCATTTTCATTGTGATAGTGATGCATGGTTAGTGAAATAAAACATTTTAACAAAGAAGACATGGAACAAATCAATGATACAACATGTAGACTCTAGTCATGTATAGGAAGCAATAAGTTACAAATCAGTCTCGGTTTTGAACAATAAATCTAATGCTAAGTAAATACAACCAAAGTTTTCTTGATCTCAAAACTGGTTCTCAACTTCATGTCTGCCTTTTGACAATAATCGTCATCAAAATAAACTTACATCTTTTAGAATCAGTGGTCACCTCTTGATGCCAATCGTCACATCAGGAGATCTATCTGTCTTGCGGACAATCCTCTCAAACTGGAAGCAGAGACGCTAGCCAAGCAACATCCTTCATATCGTCGATTACTACTCATCATTGATGAAGTCATTCAGACTGAACAGGATTATGTGCTAGCTCTCAAGTATATCCTAGAGGTAAGATAGTTTGAATTCTCAAAATCATCAATTTATATCAATATTAATCGTGCCAAAATTGGAACGTCAAGTCCATGGCAGTTTCTTTTTTCATGATTGATAAGCATTAAAGTGATTACACAATGGTAAATTTTTTTTTTGATATATGATCGAGAATAGAATTCTAAGAACAATAACATTAAAAATTTGATGATTTTCAATCGAAATAAATGCATTTTGGATGATTTTCTCATAAAAAGTCGAGAGTTGACCAAAAAATTTGAGTATGAGGTATGACTTAAAAGTGGGTACCCAGCTTCGCACATTGCAGTTGTGCTACACGCTAGACTGTACAATATGTATTATACCTTACGTGCATTTTGCTAGAAGTGCGCGACAAGGTACCCACTTTGACGTCATTTTGACATCAAAGTGGTTACCCAGTTGAAACTGGGTCATAGCTGAGGGGTCAAAAATATCCTGAAATCTTACCACATTTGGGGGGTTTCCTTGGCAACACAACTTTAAAAAAAACTTTAGGCAGATGATTTTCTGCTAATAAAATCATGCTCTTTTAAATGAGCTAACATTGCTTCAGCATTGGGTACCCCCTTTAAAGACGCTCTGTCGTGGGCTTTCATGGGGAATTTGACACTGTGGGTGCTTACCCAGTAGCAGGTGTTGTCTATCACTATGAGTTTTATGACCAACAGACCTTATGTAATGCTCTGTATATTCCACCCTTTGCCACATATGGCAAAGTCATTATCTCACTTTCCCTGGCCCGAGAATGCCCGAAGCAGGCCGAAGAATGTTTATGGTGGGACACCTTGTTTTGCTGTGCTCCAGAAATGTAGCTATATTACAGGTATTACCAGTGCTTTTCACAAAGTGTGGTGTCAGCAAATTATGATTCACTCCCCACAAAAACCCACGACAGAGCCTCTTTAAGGCTTGTTCAGATATAAGGAGGGAAACTGTGAGGGTTTTTAAAGTGTATTTTTTATGTACAAAATAAATGGCAGTGATACAACAAAGGATTGTGCTTAAAATGTCTGGCAGTCATTCACTTGCATGTTATAAAACACTCTTAAAAACTCTCTTGTACACCCCTCCCCTCATATCTGAACGGGCCTCAACAACTATGCAACCAAAATCACAATGAAAAGAATGCGTAAGAACACTTGATTTAATGCTATCTTAAAGTAGAAATTATTAATATTGTCTGCCACCAAGCAATATATTTGTTTGTTGTGTACATTTGCCGAAGATATCACAGAAATAATAAAGAATTTACTTTTTTAATGTATGCATTTGTACAAAATTGCTTGTATTTCGCTTATCTAAAAGCAATCTATCTCTTTCTAAAAGAGGTCTACATTTATATATATCATTTTGAAATACAAATTGACTGGTACTACATTGCCATCACACCTTGTAAGATTCATTTGAATTTATGAATACTTGTATTGTTTTACAGAATTATGTAGTTGAGATGGATCGAGAAGATATCCCTCAAGCTCTAAGGGGTAAGAGGAGTATTGTATTTGGTAATCTAGAGAAGATCTACCACTTCCACTTCAGGGTATTCCTTAGGGAGCTCAAGGGGTGTATGACTACACCCCTACAGGTTGGCCAGTGCTTCCTCAAGCATGTAAGTACCTCTGTTTAATCAAGTGAAAAATTTTCTTAATCCATAACAATTTCCTCTTACTCATAAAGCTATACAGTCAGCCATCTAATTATCTTTTCAATAAGACTTATTTTCACGGATGTTCGATATTGATTCAGTGATAACTTTTAAGCTTCAGAAATTCAATACAAGAAATACATGTAAAGTAACAATTAATTTTTTGCATTCTGAATTGAAGTTCTTGGACAGATTGGTAATAAAAGAAATGATGATAGTAGATCTTGTTGATAAACTGCACTGTATTGGAACTGCACTGTCTACAAGAATATTGTGAGATGTGATCTCCTGATCTAGTAAGATCAACAGTGCCCTCTTTTGTTCAAATCATCTATAGTCATGTAAGAACATTCTACAGGAGGCATACCGGATGACTGACATACTGCACCAATCAGGTTTAATTAAGCCTACCTCTTCTGGAATTAATCTCTTTTTATTATTTAATTGGTCATTTATTTTTCCTTGTATACAGAGACAAGAGTTCAGTCTCTATGCACTTTACAACATGAACAAACCAAAGTCGGACAGACTGCTAGCTGAGTTTGGACACTTCTTTAGGGTAAGTCATCATTTTACCTTAAAGATCAAGTTTGCTTTCTGTTTGTTTTTCCCAGCAACCAATTATTTTCTTTTTGGTACTTTGTCATAGCAAAAATTAACAAAAGTTACACACTACCAGACATTGGCAGATACCTTATTAAATTAGAACTTCAGTTTATGTGTATGAAGATTTGTATTAAAAATATATATGTGGGATGTTGCCCTCAATAACTAGTTTTTCATGGAATATGTTAATTTGAGATGTAAACAACATGTTATTCTGGAAATGACCCCCACTCAACAAGCACCTCTTTTTTTTTGGGGGGGGGGGGGTGTCCTGACTATTTTACTTATAATTATGTACTCTGTGCTGTTATCTATACTAAATGTATATGTATATAATTGCTATTTTTAAAATGGTTGAATAAATGAAATGAAATGAAAAATGAAATGAAATGTCATTCCATGTTTTACTATGTTGATGTTAACAGAGTAAGCAACGTCGTCTGAGAGATAACATGGATCTAGCAAGCTATCTCCTGAAACCAGTCCAGAGATTAGGCAAATATGCTCTGCTTCTCCGAGATCTCATTAGGCAGTGTCGCCCAGAAGATCAGGAACAAAATGCTCTCAAGGTGAGTGAATATATCATTGAAAGTTTAGCTTTAAATATCCACAAAATTCAAACACCCACATTTCCTATATTGTGTATGCATTGGATTTGGAGGTCATGTGCATACTACATAGGTTGAGGTTAACCTCATGTCATGAATTTGATTGGGGGGATGGATGTTACATGTAGGTGGTGAGTTTACAAAGAAACCTCACAAGTTTCTCTCCCTCCCATTTATGGTACTGTCAGTGTCATGTTTCATGTTCATAGTGAAAAAACAAAACAAATAGAGGATGATATGTTTATGTTTTCAGTATAATTAATATCCAAAACTATCTTGCTGAAATCCACGAATGAAAAGATATAGTGATACTGATAGGGTGCAAATGTCCTTGTTTGTTCAATACACTTTATCAAGGCAATAATTCATTTATCAGCAATGCCAAGTGTTCCTTTTTTGCAGTATTTTTTACTGTTTTTTTATTTAAAATACTGCATGCTTTAGGAAAATACTTTTACCCCCAAATTGTTTTATTACACATGTCTATTGCAGAAAAGGTGAAAATACTGTTTTTTTTCCCACCCAAAATACTCTTTTTCATCCCTCAAAATACTGCAAGTGCTCTTTACAAGGTTGGTATTTTTGATTTATCAGAATTGTTGTCATGCATAAATTACAAACATCAGATGGAGTACCATGGTTTAATGTTATGCAAATGTTTTAGAAATTGTATTTTCATGCTATGATGAAGAATATCTTGTTTGCTTTCAGGCTGCTGAAGTCATGATAGAGTTTCAGATGAGACATGGTAATGATCTACTAGCCATGGATTCTCTACAAGACTGTGATGTAAGTCCTTATTTCAAATATTCTTGTTCTTATTAACTTTCAAATGAACATTCCAATACCATCTTCAAGACTTATGTCAGTTATACTTAGCATACATTGCCCATTATATAAAAAAAACTTCTTCACCATTTTACATTTAGGAGTAAGTACTTGGAAAATGCATTTGATCCAGAAATGATGATTGCATCTTCAAAATTGATCGAAATATCTGAACCTAGAAAAGTCTCAATCTGTATAACTCTAACCCTTTTCTTTTCCTGTTTTTATCTGATTATAAATTCTGTCTTTGATTGGAAAGATTAAGAGGAAAAGGCCAAGTTTAACTATAATGGTTGATATTAAAGTTTGATGATTTTCTGGTTTTGAGTATTTTCGTCATACATCCTCTTCATTCTTCTATCTGTAATGTTTATCCCAGTATATATATATTTTATTATGTTGATTAAATATTTGGAATTAGAAATCCATGTCTAGATTCTAGGCCTCTGATAGGTCAAATCTGCAGGCATGAAAATCACTGCTGACTGCTGGGCAGTATAGCAAAAAATATTGACTGGGCATTTTTCTACTTTCATGTAAAAAGCAGTGATGCAATAGATGCGTATGACATTGACAATAAATACGCAAATTAGACATGTGCACTGCTCTTAGATTGGTTTCCATTCAAATGAATGCATTTCAACAGATATTGACTGCTTATTTTGCGGGACACAGTTAAACTATAGCTTCTTGGTGATCTCGAGACTGTACTGTGCCCCTCGACTTTCTCTCAGGGCACTGCACAGTTTCGAGATCACCTTGGGCTATAGTTTCAACCACGCCCCTCAAAGCAATCGATATTTGTACATTGTATGTGGATCATACTTATATGTCAACTCAGTCTGATTATCACAAAAAGAAAATGTTTATTGTTATCCTTTTATCTTTATCTGTCAAAAACTATTACTCTTCAAACATAAATTATCCTTATTCTCCCTGTTCTATTAATATATGTTCAGTATATACTATATTTCAATAATGGGTTATGAATTAGTTTTGACATTTATTGTTAGGAATTTTGTAAAGAATAAAAGAGGGAAGATACACTGTATTACAAGTTTGCTAAAGGGGATCAAAATCTTTTAAGAGACTCTAAGATGAAATGAAATGCATAAATGAAATTCATAAATTCATTTTCTTCTAGAGGATAATGTGGCAGTGAAGTGCACTCCATGTAGAAAGCCAATCAATCATATGATTTGTTGAATGTGACCTCATTTTGACTAAAAACTTCATTTAAGATGAAAGATGATTGAAAGGTCAACCCTTGTCACATTTTGATTCCGTAATATCACTAGTCATGTGATCAATCATGTGGATTACAAAACACTTTTCCTTTTTACAGCATGACAGCATTTTCTTACAAATCAACCAAATTATCAATCACCATTCTCCTACCTTTATTGCAAAATGTCAGCACTTAGCTATCCTCCAGTTACTGCATCAAAGAATGTTTCAAGAAATCTTTCTCTTTTGATGAAGGTTTTGATGAATGTATGACAAGCATCAAACATGGATGTCAGCTTATGTATAGCAGTGTATCCATTATACTATACCTAATGCATTGCTATCCATACCTCAAGGTTTGTATGAGAACATGTATAGTGGATACACAGTAGTCACCAGTCATCTGTTCTACATTAATAGCCAGATTCATGGAACAGTTTTCAGCTGTAAAAAAGATATTTTAGGCAGAGGAATAATTTTTGGGGGGGTGAAAGGTATTGCAGTATAATCATTTGTTAACATTTACATCCCTTTTCTTTTTTTCTTTCTAGGTCAATTTGAGAGAGCAAGGTGAACTACTCAGACAGGTATGTTGTTAATTTAATTATTCTTTATTTTATGTCACATAACTTTGTTACATTGTCATGTGTTATGTTGATAAGAATAGGGTCATGTTTTAAGATGTATTCTACCATTTGTCACATGTAATCAAAAAGATTCTAAAACAAGATAAGTATATTTCATGAATTAAAACACAAAGACTCCTTAAAAACAATTTTTGTTTTCATTGATGTTCTTCTTTTTTTTTTTCAATTTTTATGAGCCATTCATGTTTTTTAAGTGATGAAAGACTACAGTGTAATTCTAAAATTAAACTCTGTTTATTTTTATTCTCATGTCAGGTTTGTACTAACATCTATTTTGTTTTGTTTTGTTTTCAAGCTGATTTTAATTTGAATGTTGTCTCTTTTGTTCAGAGCGAGTTTTTGGTCTACCGAGGTATTAGGAAGTGTGTACGACATGTGTTCTTGTTTGAAGACCTGCTCCTGTTCAGTAAACCAAAGAAGACCAACAAGGGACATGATGTCTACCAGTACAAGTTTAGTCTGAAGGTATGTACAAAACTCACTCATATTTACGCATATTTCAACTTTGATGGATGAAATTAGGTGTTTTTATTCAAATCGCAGTCATCATTTCTCATTTGAACTGTTCAAACTTTTTTCTTTTATCCACTTATGGAGAATAGTCTTTGATTGCTGAAGATTAGCTCTGTTTTCAGTGATTTTCTGTTAATTACATTGCTTTATTTTACTCTCTAGTTGTTCATAGTAAGTACTGTGTTTTGTAATTATGTTCTCCATTTTACACAGTCCTATACAATGTTCCCACATAAACATGTAACCTGGACTTATTTTGTTTGTTTCCCTTTATTTTGATATGTATAAAGATGATATTGAAACAAAAAATAAAACCCTTATATGTAATTGTGGTAATTGTATTCCATTCATGCTAGGAAATGCCGTATATGGTAATTTAAAACTGAGATCTTCTCTAATTTTTCTCTGTGTATTTCTGAATGTTAGAGTACTGATGCTGGTATTTCATACATATCTTTTCATTTTACAGATGTCAGACATAGGTCTAACAGAGAGCATTGGAGAGACTGGAACTAAGTTTGAGGTTTGGTTCAGAAGACGTAAGTCTACGGACAAGGCTTACACCCTACAGGCAAGGTCTCCACAAATCAAGAGGGTCTGGACTGCTGATATTAGTAGACTACTATGGCACCAAGCACTCAGAAGTAAAGGTGAGAAACCATGATAGGATAACTTACTGTAAATGCTCTTATTTTTGTGTGATTTAGTTTTTGCACTGCATAATTATTCAATCACAAAAGTGCAAGATTTGATTTGATGTTTCAGTGCATATGAAATCGCGCTAAGATTTTTGTGATTTCTAGAATTCGCGCTTGCTACAAATATTTCTGCATTTACAGTACACCTTACCTCCCTTCCCCCTTCCTTACAACTATTCTCCTTGCATGCTATAGTAACCCTAGAGGGCCACTATGAATATGATCATAATTCTGCAGTTGGTTGCTTTGGAGAGGGGGTAATTGTCTGGAGGATAGTTATTAGAATGAGGAGAAAGGGATACTGCAGACATTCAATTCTCCAGATGCTAATTCCTGTATTATGTTAATATTTATTTCAATGATTGTTGAAGTTATCCTCTTTATTTGGTTTATAGAAACTCGTCAGCATGAGCTATCATCCCTCGGTTTCTCTAGTCGACAGACGTTTGATATCAAACCTAGTCAAGACAGGATACATGACAGAGCTGTCAATCTCAAAGGTATGTGTCGTTCTTGTTTCATTGTGTCCTTTATCAAAGTTTTTGTATTGAAAATCAAAGTATTACCCCTGTAAAAAACAGTGTGTAACAGAACCTGGCTTTAGGAATAAATCTGTCTTTACAATTATTGACAGTATTCTGATTCTGTAAAATTCAGAAATATCTCACGTCAGGTTGCAATCAACTTTTCATTTAAATCTTTTTCTGGCAGTATGAAAAGCCTTTTCAATGTAAATGTATCCCTTAAACATCCTCTTCATATTTGTTCCCTGACACTAGCCAACTTTCGTGAATTTACTAAATTTTGAGAAGGTATGTGAGTTGTAATAGTTTTGACTATGTTTGCTGTTATTTTTCCCACAGCTCCAAGATCCAGGAACTCAATTGCTATCTCATCTTTCAGTACAACCAATAAACTGTTTGATGCATCAGCCTTCTCCTCTATGACCAACCTGATGACAACTCATACATCGTCCTCTCCATCCTCCTACCATACCTCTCCATCTCGTCGCTTCTCTCTTGCTGGTTCCTTATCTCTTGCTGGGTACAACATCCCAGAGCTTGGTGAGAGTGGATTGGAGTTCCCTCCTCAGAGACCTACAGCAGCTATCAGTCCTACCAGCACCCTCCAGGGGACGGACAGCAGTGGAGACAGTAGTGCCTTTAGTGGTGACAATGTAGCTTCGATATCCCCCATTGACGGGGTAAGGATGCGGCACGGTGATGCGAGGGGTAGGAATCCATTTGTTAGGAGTGTTCCATCACCGAGGAGTTCTCAGGTCTACCAGGAGACCATGTTTTCATCTGATGTGAGGACGATGAGCGTCAGTTCACTTCACTCCGAGGCTGCTACCGTGGAAACCGCATCCAGTCAGAGGAGATCACAGAGAAGGAGTAATCAGTTTGTTACAGCGGTGAGTCATATCACTGATTAGGATTATACTTAAATTTAAATAAAATTTCAAACATTTTGGAAACCTCTGTCTATCTTTGCAGATAGAAAATATATCTGATATGATGAATGGTTGTAAAAGAATAGAAAAGTGTAACAGCTTATAAATAAATGTGCACTCTTTCTTTCCTATATCCTTCAAGAAGAACTTCACACAGAGAATCATATCCTAAAATAGGTGGAAGCAATGCCTTCAAAATGTTATTCCTATTGATAAGAATTTGATTCTGTGAAGTGTATGAATAATTTATATCTTATTTTTCTTCTCACAGGTGTGAGTATAGAAGGCTGATTACCCTGAACTGAAATGCTGATGCTATCCTTGTAACCACCAGCAAACCGTCTATCCTCTGGTCCTGTGATAGATCTATGAATCATATGATGCTGCATGAGGAGGATGCCCTCAATCTGTTTCTTCTCAGCATGAGTTTCACCTCCCATTCTGTAGTTACTTTGGGTTTTGCTGAAAATGGATATTTATTACTCGGTTGGGCTATTCAGCGTCTTGTAAAGATGATTTTAAACATGTGATCTAAGCCTTCCCCATGAATCTGTTGAATTCTAGAAATGATTTGAGATTGTCTTTCTCATCATTAGATGAGAAATTAGTATGTAGACATTCATCAAGAATATGAGATTCCTTGAGTGTCTATTCAATGTGCATATTAATCATGCTGCTCTCCTAGCTTTCCAGAAGTCAATATGCTGCTTTTTCTCTTGTAGCCAACTTCCTCTGCTAGTTTGTTTTCTGATATTTTTCACAAGAAGAGGATTCTCCTCATGTGGATTCAACTCACTACTAAAGCATGGTCATCGAAGAATGAACTTACATGTACTTGAAAAAACCAATTCATATCAAACTGATTATCTTACCCAATTGTAAGAATTGACAGAAGATTTTCCTGACATATCGCTGGTACACCATGGCATCACCCTTTTGGATGAGCTATGGTGATATCGTCAGCGTTAGGTGGATGTTAATTAAGGTTCTTTGTCATGATAAAGGCAAAGAATTATGTCTTCAGAATTATTTAAAGAGGAGTATTCCTTACTCCTTCATTTTACCTATCCAGGCTTATACATGTAATGCTACCTCTTTTGTACAGCCATTTCTGTTTTAGTCATCCTAAACACATGTAGATGAAAATGTTTAAAAATGGTGCTATTTTGTGAATAGGTTGTTAAAGGCTAATAAGAAAATATTTGAAAATGCTCTAACATGGGCCAGAGGTGTATGATACCATGTCCAAGAGAAGGTATTTTTATACTGCATACTTCCAGAGTGTAATCAGTGATGGTGATAGAGAACAAAGGAATACAGTAATGTATTATCTCACATACTCAGATCATTGATGGATATTACTACATTCTTTTTTAGCATTATTTCTAATGTGAATATGTATACCGAAGGTTGAGATGTGTTGTATGTCTTCCTCTAATAAGTGTGCCTTGACAAACTAGAACAGTTCTCTCCCACTTATTCCAAGACCAATTAAGTAGCATTTCATATATTGTAGAGCTTCTAATTGCATTGTCTTTTGATATGATGCCATACAAAGTGTCAATCAGCAGTATTCTCTGTGAGGTCATGGATAATGAGCTATGCAGTATATCAAGCAATCAACTGTTGTCATTGATATTATGATCAAGTGTATTCGTAAGTTTTCTATGTAGTATCATATCGTATGTTTGGTGGAATGTCTATTTATTTTAGTATTTGTGTGTAACTTGAAGATGAGTATGACTCCATATAGACTTAGTCTTATTTCGAAGACGATCAGTACAATAGAATTAGCTGCTCAGATCCTATACAGTTGACAGAAAGATAACGATTTTACTGAAGAATGAACCTTTATATTTTCTGACTTTGATTATAGTCATTTGATTTAATCTACTGTTTCATTCTTTATGGCAAATGACTTGAAAATCAGATGTGATTTTCATACTTACTATTAATCTCTTTTTTTTTTAAATGACTCTGATCCTATGTGATTAGTTCTTCTCTGTGGTTTGTGATAAACAGAAATAATGTACACCTAACAATATACAAGTTGTTCTAGACATTTAGGAAATATCTTTGACCATGACAGAAATAACTTGACTAATCAATGATATAAGCAAAAATTTCTGACATTAATGTACTTCCAACCTGATAATGAGAACTTTACCATCACCAAAACTTACCTGTACAAGTTAGATGGAACTAATAAACATTCTCCAACTTTAGAGTTAATCTTTTCTGAATGATTTTAACAAGTCTTTGTCAGTAAGCATTTATATAACATGAGGTGTGCTAAAGAATGTTATTTATTCCACTGAATGGATATGATAAGTTATCCAATAAGATCAAACCTTAAGATCCAGGCATTAGAAATGCCTTTCATCTTATTAGAGCAGTACTTGGAAGTATTCTCTGACCTTCTAGACTCACTTCATTCTTGAGTAATATGGCGTCGACTTAGTTTTAGAATCTTGTATGTTTGTATTATTCTACATTTGTATGTTATCTGTACATTACTGTCCAATCCATATAACTTATAATGTGGACATAAGAAATTCAGATTAAAATGGCTAGAAACTAGAAAGATATAGTGAAAAATGTTGTTTTCTTGTGAATTTAAATGTTGATGGGTTGATCGAATGAAAGAGTGACCATCTGCTTGGATATGAACATGGTGGAATGAAAAGTGTGTGGATGGTTTATAATGAAATGATTGGTTTAAGAGTTTAGATCAATATCAGTGTATAGTATGATGCTCAGGTTGTGGATCTAGTGTCACTAGAATATTCTTTTTGATGGTTTGTGATGATTTAGGGATAGATATTAAATGGAATAAACTTCAATATTGGGTAATAAATTGTAGGCTTTAATAGCTAGCCTATGAAGAGTGTGATCAAGGATAGGGCGAGAGTTAGAGAGAGGAGAATGGAAAAGGAAAAGCAAGAGGGGGGGGGGGGAGGGGGAAGGGGAATTGGGAGAGGAGGGGAAAAAAGAAAGACACAAAATAGAGACATAAAGATGAAAATGAGAGTAAGAGAAAGAGCAAGATAAAGATAAAGAGATGTAGGGAAAGAGGAAAAGTAAAGGAAGAGAGGAAAGACAGAAATACTAAACAGAAGAAACAAATATAAGAAATACATCCATAGTATAGCAATTATGCAGCATCGGATCTTCTGTTAATATACAAAGATAATGGAAAACACTTTCGATTTAAAGGCTTACAGCTCAATCCTAAAATGATGTTTGAAGAGTGGAAAGTTTCTAGCAAAAGGTCAGCTTTACTCCTGTGGTTTCTTTTTGAGGAAAAACATGATGATAAAATAAGTCATTTACACAGTTCTTTCAAGTTTACTCATTTTTCATTGTTCTTCCAATTGAAAATATTGAGGGGAAATTCGCATCACAGCCTTAAATATTAAAACAGTAACTTTGAATATTACCCACCAATCCACAATGTTTTAGATGCAACCCATGGCTGTGACACTAGGGAAGAGAGTAAGACTTGAGATATCTAGTTTGGTAAATGAAACCAATATCTATGAGAAGGAAGTCAAATACTAATTAGCAATGCATAGATTGCCACTTTAATCCTTCACAAGACATAACCCACTCTACATATTAATAGATTAATTTCCATACATTATAAACTACCTCCACTCCAACTTATATGAAAATACTGATGATAAATGGGGATTAACTAAAGATGGGTTGAGATATCAAGAGAACTACTTTTTAAGAAGTAATCTTTTCTCTTATCATAGTGAAAATTCAAGTTAAGATGGCTGAGCTTAACCCACTGGCTGGTGTGGCCCCTGTATAGAGTCTATGGGAATATAAGAATTTCATAGTGCCTTCCTATTTCCAGAAAAAGTCTTAAAAATATCATTTTCATTATTATCTCATCATTCTCATTCAAGTGATTAATCAGTGTCAGTACATCGCTTTCTACACAGCATCGTCATCATGATTACAAAGTCACTTATGTTATATATATATATATATATATACATCATCACAGTAGCATGGCTTATCATCATCGTGCTCCAGTGCTGAAACTACAATCTACATGTTCATCCTCCTCCTCCAACATCAGCCTTAACCATTCATAAAAACCATGGCCATTCGTGTCATCACCACAAACATGGTCCTCATTTTCATCACCATCATATACCAACACTGTCATCATGCTGTCATCATCATAAACTACCCCTATCAGAACACTATCATTATCATATACTACATGCACCACCATCATATAATCCCACTGTCATCATACTATCATCATCACCACCACCATCACCATCATATACTACCACCATCCTCATTATACTATCATCACCATTATATACTACCACTATCATACTATCATCATCATCATCATCACCACCAACCACCACCACCACCATCATCACCATCATACTATCATCACCATTATATACTACCACCATCATACTATCATCATCATCACCACCACCACCACCACCACCATCATCCCATTATACTATCATCACCATTAGATACTACCACCATCATACTATCATCATATCATCATCACCACCACCACCACCCCACCATCATCACAATCATCACCATCATCATACTCACAACACCAGCATCTACGACCACCACATTACTACCACCACCACCATCATCATCATCATCATCATCATCAACCACCACCACATCATCACCACATCACACATCATCATACTATCATCACCATCATTTACTACACCACCAACACAAACACCACCACCACCATCATCATCTCATCATCATCATCATCATCGTCATCATCATCATCATCATCATCATCATCGTCATCATCATCGTCATCATCATCCATCATCATCATCATCGTCATCATCATCCATCATCATCATCATCCATCATCATCATCATCCATCATCATCATCATCATCATCATCATCATCATCATCATCATCATCATCATCATCATCATCAGTACAACAACAACCTAAAAAAAAAACACACCTTCAGTGCAAACTTAAATCATTTGTTCATGTAAACACATGGCTGGCAGATTTTAATTTTTTTTCCGTTAGACACCTTCTTTAGCAAGCGGTTATAATATCAATACAGAAAAATGCAGTAAACCCCCATACAAAAAAAAGATATTGGTACAAG
Source organism: Echinometra lucunter (assembly GCA_029962745.1). NCBI lineage: Eukaryota > Metazoa > Echinodermata > Echinoidea > Camarodonta > Echinometridae > Echinometra > Echinometra lucunter. The sequence continues at coordinate 368,401 of CM057158.1, forward strand.
ATGCAGCTTAATCAGCATGGTCTCTTTGTTCTAATATCACAAGACAATGCAGTGCTAATAGTAACCTTTATATCCAGTAGTATTATTTACAAGCTAACTTTCACAGTTAGGCTCCCTCATATTCTCTCTCTCACGCTATCTTCTCTCATTAAAGACAAGAACATTAATTTTGTACTAATCTATCCCCAAAATGTCTTACATTACTAGAATGCTGGCACTACTAAACACAGAACTGTTACAATAGCCTGATGTTACCACTTTTAATTCTCAAAAACACAAGACATATTGAAGCTACAAGATGGTTACATGAAAGGAATGGGAAGGGGATTGGGGTTCTGCATTCTTGATGGTTTTTTTTTCTTTTTTCTTTTTTTGGCAATTATCTCTGTATTCTTCCAGATCCTCTTTCTATAATTTGTAAATAATCTTGCAAAATAAAGGCATTCCATAGCCATGTACTCTATCCTGTAGCTTACTGAATAGATTGGATAGCAAATTAGTCTCCAAATAGAGGCAGAAGGAATATGGTGGTAGTTTGGGAGATCTGTTACCCAAATCACATCCAAAAACAACCTCCTTCTCTGACTTCCTACATAATCTCTTTGATGTCCAATTATTTTGAGTACTTTATGAATATTATCTGAGGTTATCACAGTATCATGTCTATCCGTAATTTTAACTTCCTTCTACAATGAAAGCAAGAAATGAAACCAATATGAGAAAAAAACAAAGCCTCGTTATCTTTTCTATCTACGAAAAAAAACATATGAACTATACAAAACTGCTTTGTAAGCATACTAGCAGGGGCATTATATGCCTAGTGCTTTAGTCTCTACGATACAAAAAATAGGATACAAACCTATAATCAGTTAGTAGTACGTATAAACTGCAACAACAAAAATCAATACACTAGCATTTTTTACAAAGTGCTGCGTAAAACAGAGAAGTGACATTCAGAACTTGTGCATGACTTTCTAACATGTCTAATGTCTTATTACTTTTATTTCTAGTTTGGCCATTTTCGCGTTTTAAACAACATGATAAGCAAGTCAATTAAAAAACACATTTAAGCACCAGTTATACAAGGTAAATTCAAATGATGTTAATATATATAATATGTAAATACCGCAGAACTAGGGAGAAGTATCTTCATACAATGAATGATAACTACAATGACTAACATTACATGTAGTACAAAAATCTACAATTACACACAAAAATAATCTGTGTAATACTCATTTTGATCTCCTATGCATTATATATCATGCGTTACACTGATCAGCTAAACTCTAAATACTTCTTGCATCAACATCTCTATATAGTATCAACAAATTTTGTGACATGATTTTGTCCATTCAGTTTTTTAAAGTGATTTATTTCCAAACATGGAAACCCCACACTTAAAATGGGTTCCCATTAAAGCCTATTCTTTGTAGAAAGTCACTGAGAGAAATATCAAGTCATATTTCAAACTTAATAATGATAATAATAATAAATAATTACCAAAAAATGATAAGCTTCAATTTAAGAAGCTCCATTAATGTAAGGACCCTTGTCTTCACCAGTTGTTTAATACTATCTCTTAAATGATGCCAACTTGAAGCTACACTGATCTTTTTTCCTTAAATGTCAGCCTCTTCAGGATTCTCAAGCCATTCTGATATACCATCTATTAATAACTGCTACAATTGTCATGATTGAAATTTCCATCGTATAGGGACAATCGCTCATCCTTTTCTAATACCATTTCTGGTGACAAAATCACAGGACCGCATGTCAAACATTGCCTACCTCTGTCAATGGTCACATTCAAGCTTACTAATATGGAGGTCACAGATAATATAGACAGACTGAAGACAAGGCCACTTGCTGACATTACTGATACACACACAGACTTTCTGAAAGGCTAGTCTTCTATCCACAACAAGAGATTTTTTCAATATTTTTCACGATTAAACCACATCTAGAATATGCAGCAGCGGCACATGAACCTTCTAGAAGACTAGCAAACATTAGCCTTTAAACCAAGGTGAAAAAGCACACTACTATATAAAGTCATACATATATGGTGCGTAGTAGATACTAAGTATTTCGTCTTGGTCTATGTTTCATCTAAATGTTTACAATCAATTTCACTGCCTATGTAAGCAAGGTGTACAACATACAATCATGGTGCAATCATTTGATTTTAGTCTTCATATTTACACATTTTGCCCAAAATCAGGCAGCATTTTATACATTTTTCCTAAATATTCACAATTATACAGAGAGAAATCAGTCACAATGAGGTTTCCTTAAAACTTGTTTAAATTTCTTTATATTAAACAGACTCTCCCACTCAAAGAGAGAATTTGGCAATGTAATTTGTAAATGCAGACGTTAACAGAACAAAAATATTCAATAACTAAATGCCCAAGACAGGATCCCCAGTTCATGTTTTTTCTTAATTTATTGTCCAAGACCAGAGCACTGAATACCATTTTACATTTGAGCTGAAATTAAATGTTAATTGCTTTCAATGTTATTTCATCAGCAGCCTGAAAAAAGAAGAAACACTGATAGGTCCCATCAAAGCATTAATGGTTGTTTTACACATCTCACAATGTTACACTAAATTAACTATTAATCAGATCAGTCACATAAGTTTCCACTTCATTGTTATAAAAGTAAATGAATGTTACAATATCTATAATACAATCGTTGGTCAAAAAGAGGTATTCAAATAAAAAGAGCATTAGCTGATGTTCTTAAAGTAGAAGTATTCTGAACTAAAATACACTTATATTGACTCAGGACAGAAAAAAAAACATTTCTCTTGAAAATATATTATATCTCAGCCTCACTACACAGGATAACAAAAAAAAAAAAAGATTTCATGGTGAATAGTTGGTCATTTCATCATCTTAATATTGAAAATAATTTCAATTGGAATACTGATATATATAGAATTTCATCATCAATTTAAAAAACACCACAGACTCTATAACAACTACCCGCAGTACTAATTATATCCAACTGGATTAGCTGGTTTTGTTCTACATTACAACACATAAACTTCTCATTCAGCCATTCTTCTTAAGCTTAAAGGAATACTCTTGAAAACATTAGCAGTGATAAAACTTGGCATATTCTTTCTCTACTTCACTAGAGAATCAAGTCACAGGAACTTCATTTGGCATTCTCTTAATCACAATCCTAAATATATTTTGGCATTTTCAATCGTAATCTTCATTCCTATACTAGAGGTAGATGCTCTATATCAATTACAGGCCTTGGCAAATCATTCCCATCTACCTAGATGCCTGCCTTCTTTCACTAATTCATCTATCATATCTTATACATACCTAACTTCATAAACCTCTTCTCATTTTGGCACACATAATATGACTTCATATCTGTCCCCACTCTCTCACAGATACCATATGCAATGTTCAGCTATTTGTAAATCAGTTAGCCTGTAATCACATGACAACACAGCTAACCAAAGGCAAGCACCCTTAATGTTGAAAATATACAGATCAAAATAAAAAGAAGATTATTGGTCATATTTTTTCTGAGTGTCTTAGTTTTTTGCTTTGTCATAAATCTTGACAAAAGAAAGTTCAAGCAGTCGAACTCTTCGAGTGGGAGTGTGAGTTGAGATGTTTCTGATGCCGGCTTTTCTTTCTTCTCTAGCTTTCTAGCAAGTTTGTGGATGTGTAGGTGTCTTGATATGCATTCTTGACGTCTTCAGCTGTGAAGAGCGCCTCACGAGGACACAGTTGGCACAAGAATCGGTGGACGGTAGCTTCTCACGGTTCCTCCACGTTGACACTTTACCCCATGTAGCACTTGGTGACTTGATGCGATGTCACCAAGTCGTCAGTAGTAAAAACACGTTCACATTTCTACACAGGTAGCGATTGGTGGAGGATTAGGCTGCAGAATATAATCCTTCTCTTTGTGTTTGTCACCATGCTTGACTTGTGATGATGGTGGTGATGGTGGTGGGTGTGATGATGATGATGATGTTGATGATGATCTGTTGTAGCTGGCTGCTGAGCTGCTGTTGTTGCTGCTTCAGTTCTTGCTGTTGCTCTTCTGGAGTTTTTTCCCATCAGGCCATGTAACTGTGCTGCAGCGAGGGGGTGGAAGCATAGGCCTGTTACAAAAATAATAGACATGCAAACAAACAGTCCCAAGTGACACAAACACCAACAAACTAAAAAGGAAAAAATAGGGCTACATATCAAATAAGGAGAGTTCTAAAGGTTGTAAGTACAGACTGTTAAACTATAAAGTAAATGCTTGGAGACAAAAATAATGGATACGGCAACAACAAAACCTCAGAAAAGTTTATAAATGGTCAAAATTCACTGCAAAAGGGGAACCAAATGAGAATGACCAAGTAAATATCATATAGGATAGGGTAGTCTTGAGACACAAGGTAATAAACATCAAAACAATAAATACTCAAAACATATAAGATAAGACTTAGTACGTGCTTCTTGACTAGATCCATGTGTTTAAAATATGACACACCAAATAACAAACAAACTCTAATTAAACATGCAAAGAAAATATAACCATGCACCATGCTAACACCAATACACACAAAATAAAATGAATGACAATACAAACATCAAAATTATCTTTTTAGTTGAATGTCCCTTGGAGTTCACTTTCATATTTCCCATAAATTTTAGTCCTTCATTGACAATTGATCAGACTATCTAGTCAGCATCCATAAACCATACTGAAACATATAACACAGATGAATAAAGTATATTTTGTGCTTGATTTCATCCTTTCTTCTTTGATTATCTCTGAGAAATAGTGATGCTCTTAACACATAAACAAGTTATATTCAATCAACAGATATCTCTCCTCTTCCCTTCTTCCTCTCTTTTTTTTTTTCTTAGCAAGCAAAACAAGGTTTTACATTAATTTACCTGCAGTATATGTGGAGGGATGGCAGCTGTAGCAGCAGCATGTTCCTGAGCATAAAGCATCTCCAGACCAACAGGATAGACTGGATACATCATTGGTACCTGGGCATAGTAAGAAGGCATTCCACCATACAGGTAAGACATCAAGGCAGCATCATTAGGATTCACAACCATATGGGATGCAGCTGCTGCTGCTGATGTGGGTGCATTGGCCTGGCTGGATGATGGCTGTCCTTCTCCTGCTTCAGACTTGATGGAGGACTTGACAGAAGAAGGTCTGGAGTCTTTCCACTTTTGGACTGGACGATCCTGGAGCTGATTGGGGTGGGGCACCAGCTGAGGCAGCTAACTGCTGGAAATGAGATGCTGGTAGCTGAGGGTTTAACATCTGAGCTTGCATGGCTTGAAGTGCTTGCATCTGGAGCAGCAGCTACAGGGTTAAGATCAGAGATGAAGTAACTGAAGCTGGGGAAGGACTACTCAAAGGCTGGCTTGAAGAACTTGGCACTGCATGGCACTCTTTCCCGGTTCAAGCTTGGGCATGAAGAGGTTGGATTCTTCACTTTCATACTTCTCAAGTTTTTACTAACATGAAGCTTCACATTTCTGACATGCGACTCCGTGAAGACGTGGTCACGTACTGACATCGAGCTGGAGTATTTTCTTACAGATTTTACACTCATGTCCATCGCCAGTTTGCTCCTATCATCCAAAGTGCTTGGTCACTGGTCCTTTGCCCTCTTGTCCTGGCTCGTGCATTCTGGAACCAAACTGGACTACCCGCCTTGGAAGCCCTATTTCTTGTCCTAGTAGTTCCCACTCATGTATGGTGGGTGTACGGTAGTCGTTAAAACAGTGCTTCAAGATTTTCAACTGCAAGACAGACATCTGAGTACGGTATCTCTTCAGCCCCTTCTCCAGGTCATCAGCATTGC